>VXBP01010042.1:5152-120678 GCA_013400115.1 Rhinopomastus cyanomelas
AAGGTAGACCACATCCACTGGTTTCCCTGAATCTAACCATTCAGTTATTGCATGATAGAATGCTATCAGGTTAGTCAAGCAGGACTTCCCCTTCATAAATCCATGCTGACTACTCCTGATAACCTTCTTCTCTTCCAAGTGCCTTGAGATGCCCTCCAGCAGGAGCCGCTCCATCATTTTTCCAGGGATGGAGGTGAGGCTGACCGGTCTATAGTTCCCTGGAACTTCTTTCTTGCCCTTCTTGAAGACTGGAGTGACACTGGCTCTCCTCCAGTCCTCAGGCACCTCTCCTGTCTGCCACGATTTGGCAAAGATGATAGATAGCGGTAGGGCAATAATATCAGCCAGTTCTCTCAGCACCCTTGGGTGCATCTCATCAGGGCCCATGGACTTGTTAATGTTCAATCGTCCAGTCCAACCAGCAACCCTACTCTGCAAGGTCACCCCTAAACCAGACACCACCCCCCCCAACACCACATCCAAGTGTTTTTTAAACTCATGCAGGGATGGAGACTCAACCACCACCCTGGGCAGCCCAGTCCAGTCCCTGACCACTCTTTCCATGAAGAATTTCTTCCCGATGTCCTTGTTGAGCTTCAGACCCTTCCCTCTGGTTGCTAATGGCCTGCGAGAAGAGGCCAGCAGCAGCATTACCAAAGACTCCATCTTTGGTCAATTTTGCCACGCTAAGTGGTCATCGTCACAGTGAGCACAAGGCTGAGATGTGTGAGAATGGAAAACTACCCGCTCTCCAGTTATAGCTGCAGCTTCCAGGATGGAGGACCTGGCATGAAGCACTACAGAAACGCCTCATGAGTTTCTAGATGATCTTTTGAGGTCCGTTCCAACCCCTGCTGGTCTGTGATTCTGTGATAAGCAGAGAGGAAGAGAACTTGAGGTGCTGGGCTTGCTCAGAGCTAGTGATGAGAATGAGAACTCAAACGCCGACTAAACGGCACCGTTTAGCTCTGTAATCCTCATCTTCTTAGCTTCAGTGTGTCGCTCTTGAGGAACAGCTGATGTCAGAGATCTAACTGCAAGGAAACACTCCCCCCACCACCAAAATAATTTCCTGTCTTGGTTGCTTAACCTCTCCTACTCATTTGTACTTTCATGGAAGTTCTTATTATAGTTGCAAGTTAATCACAGATCTAGTGAGAGGCTTCTCTTTAACCCAGCAGCCTTCATTTCCTTGGTGTCACCTGGAACAGTTGTGCTCTGGCCAAGAGTGTCCAACCACATCCACCGCAGGAGGGAAAGAGGAGATCAGCAGCTGACGATTCCGGCTGAAGACACCAAAGGGGAAAACAAATGAGGTGCCTAAAAATGCAGTTAAGGCTAAGGATTCACAAGCCAGACCTGCTTGTGCTCAGTGACACAGAACGACTGGTCAGAGAGCTGTCAACCGGTTCTCCCTAGACAGGGGAGTCAAATCCAGGGATTTCTGGGTTGGTTTTTTTAAACAGTTCCAAATCAGTTAAGGAGGGGCAGAACCTGTGTGGACAAGGCACTCTGGAGCACCTGCAGCTCCAGTTAAGTCTTCTCATGGGAGAACACCAGCTACTTCTGAAACCTGCCTGGACGTGCTCCTGTGCAGCTTGGTCTAAGGGATCCTGCTCTGTGACAGGGGGATTAGACTAGATGATCTTTCAAGGTCCCTTCCAATCCCTCATGTTCTGCAAATCTGAACTGGTTTCTCCCACCCTGCAGCCAGAGAGCCCTTACGTCAGCCAGTGCTCCGAAGGCTCCTTAGTGAAGAAAAGCTGGTCACCTGGACAATCCTGATCTCCAAAGCAGGTTTGCATACGCAAGGTTTACTACACACACTTCCCAGAGTACCTTCCAGATGCGCTTTCAGGAGCAGTACACACCAGTTCCACCTTGCACACGACCACTGCACCCTGCACATCAAGCATCTGCCTCAGAAACCGCCAATACCCACCCCCTGAATGATCTTTAGCACCGAGGTGCCTCTCTCCCGAGCAGGTCAATAGGTTATTAAAGCTCTAGGCAACTCAATCAAGCAATTCTGCAGGTGGAGTGAAAATGAGCAAGAGTCCCCATCTGGTTGTCCAAACAAATTCATCCTAGCAAAATCAGAGATGACATCCCACTCAGGGATGCCTGGCAGAAAGAATTTGACAGACAAGCAGCTCTTCACAGCTGAACTCTTGATATTATTGGCCCGTGAGGCCCTGCAGAAAGGCCAGGAATTCCCTCCACTGGGCAGACCCAGGTTGAACCTGAACTACATTGTCAAACGTTAGTCCTTGTAATTCGCCCATCATGAACGCTCTTCTAGAGTCAATAGACTAGAGTCACTTTCCATGCCCCAGCACCAGGCTGACCAAAACTGCAGACTATAGTTCCGAGCTAGAAATTCAGCACGTGAGCCAGCGTGAGCTGCAGCACGCCGCCCGAGTTACCATGGCATCTCCTGGAATCACAAAGAGCCAGCAAGCCCAGCAGCATCATCGAGCCTCTACAGGGGAGACCTGCACTCAGTTCACAAGTAACACAAGGTCAGCGCTTCGGGTCTGTGCAGCCCGAAGTCCTCTCGGAGGAAGAGGAGAGGCCGCGTGCCGGTCTGTGCGTGCACGCGTGCGTTTCTTCCTCCAACGTGCCCGTGCCCTGCTTCTCAGCTTTCAGCACATAAATCAGTGTTTGCCAGCACTCACGTGGAAGTGCGAATCAAAGGGTCTTCACGAGTCGCCGCGCAACGGCACCAGTGCTGGTGTTTCACAGACAGGACCGCAGCTGCTGTCCACCTACTCTTGAATTGGCTCTCAGTACATCCCGGCCGCGCGGACGGCACGGACTGGCCTCGTTTGTCTGTGCCAACAGGCTCCCTTTGGAGAGGGGAGTGGGGGGAGCGAGACAGACCCTTCTGAACGTGCTCGTGCAAGACTCAAAAACTCCAAACACTCTGTAGCTGCGGGTTGTTCATCACCCCGCGTGTGCGTCTCCTGCTTTGGGGAGCTTGCCGACGATCTGCACGGGAGCAGGGGGTACCTGGGGCAAGCCCTCTCCCACAGATGGGGAGGTGCTGGGCCTGCAGATAGGCGAGTCATAGAATCACAGAACCACTCAGGTTGGAAAAGACCCCTGGGATCATCCAGTCCAACCATCAACCCTACAAGTTCACCTCTGAGACAGATCCCCCAACACTACATCTCAGTGACTTTCAAACTCATCTAGGGATGGGGACTCAACCGCTACCCTGGGCAGCCCATCCCAGTGCCTGACCACTCTCTCCAGAAGAATTTCTTCCTGATGCCTAATCTAACCCTCCCCTGTTGGAGCTTGAAGCCCTTCCCTCTGGTTCTGTTACCAGTTACCTGTGAGAACAGCCCAGCACCAGCACCTCTGCAGGGTCCTTTCAGATAGTTAACAGAGCGATGAGGTCTCCCCTCAGCCTCCTCTTCCTCAAACTAACCAGCCCCAACTCTCTCCATCTCTCCTCACAAGACTGCCACACTGCTCTTAAAGTAAGAGTTAAATAATAGTGATTTGTGGCCAGCTGCACAAACACATCCTGACAGTGAAGCACTGGCCCCTAGCCCCAGACTACCATTTTCATCACCAGACACTTGCTCCTCGGGTGCACACGCCTGCACGCTGCATTAAGGTGGTGAATCTTTCAGTGCCTGGATCCCGTGTGACTTGGTCACTTGGATGATCTCTCAAGGTCCCTCCCAATCCCCGATGCTCTGTGATTATACAGACCAATTCCTGGCTGGCCCAGTCAATCCGAGCTGTGAGGCACCGGTGATGCACCGGTGATGCACCGGTGAGCGTTCTAAGCAGTCGTCACGGTGCAAACGCTCCTAAATGGAAGTTCATGGCAACCCAACACAACCCTGTGATCTGCAGTATGGCAATTACAGCTGTGACTGGAGTCATTAATTTCGGTAACAGTTGTTAAGCAGCTCATTAGGTGGGTACCAAACAGCAGACCTCAGTCTGGGGAGCCTCTCAGAGCCTCGCAGCACGGTTCTTGTTGCAGCAAGGAGGGGAAAGCCTGGACCTGGGGACTCCTGAGCTCCTACATTCTGAGCACTTCATGATCCTGGCAAGTGTTTTGATAGCTTGGTAAGCAAGACTGAAGCAAAGGGATGGTGGAGGAGTACACTTCGAGAGCTGGCCTTCAGGAATCCCTATCAGTCAGGCAGCTTAACACGTTCTTTAATTTCTCTGCTTCTGTATATTTCATCAGTTTCCTTTGGGAAAGAAGAAGTGGGGCAACAGTGTCCAAGACCTACCAAAACCAGTGCTCAACCAGACAGACCCCCCCGCACAAAGAGATTTAAGTCTGGCTTCAAGGACCTAGCTTTCCCCCCACCCCGTTATGAGGTGGTTCTTGAGCAGATTCCTCAAGGAACAGGCTGTTCTGAAGCTGTGCCTTCCCCCTGCTCTCTGCAGCCACGGCTGAAGACTGGGACTCCAGAGGCAGTGTCACAGAGAAGATGTTTAAAACCCACCTGGGCATGTTCCTGTGTGACCTGGTCTAGGGGATCCTGCTCTGGCAGGGGGATTGGACAGGATGCTCTGTCGAGGTCCCTTCCAATCCCTAATGTGCTGTGAGTCTGTGTGTAATCACCCTCCTTTGGTTCTCGAGAAGCACTGATGATGAGCAACACCAGAGATCCAATACTACTAGGAGCAGCGCTGCTAGCAGCAGCACTTAAGTGACAAACACTGAGGTGTTTATGTCAGACTAAAGCTTAGCTGAGAGATCACAGAATGACAGAACATCAGGGACTGGAAGGGACCTCAAAGGATCATCCAGTCCAGTCCCCCTGCCAGAGCAGGGCCACCCAGACCAAGTCCTGGTGAGAGATGTGCATCAGTCCAAGAGGTAGTTGGCTGAATCTTTGCAAGTTAAGGTTAAAAAAAGCTCCAGGTGCCTCAGTGAGGGGCAGGGTGCAGCCAAAGAGGGCACAGCACCTCCAAAGCACAGGATGCTGCATCTCTTAAGTTGCCTGTTAACATCTAGAGGGAAGGTGCCTCCACGCTGGCTCTGAAGTAACGGTACCGCACGGAACACAGGGCTGGGCCAACCACACGACCTAACTAAAAGCCACCAGCAGAAAGCCAAGACTGACTTTGTTTTCTATCACCAAGGCTGCAAAACCAAAACGGCGCGGCCAGCAGCCGAGGAAGCAAAGGAACCAGCCGACCCGCTCACCACGGGCGCAACAGGACACAAGCTGACCCAAAACCTCAACAACAGAGACACCAACCACAGCCCACGTCCTGCCACGGCCACACAGAGACCACCACAGCAATTACCTGAGGAACACGTAGTCCTGCGCTTCATCCTGGTCCAGACCATCCTGTCCTGCTGTCACTGGGAGCACCACTGGCCAGAGAGGTGGCCAGGAGGACCTTCTGCTAAGGGAGACAGCCTGCAGGGGACTCCCCCCACAGACAGACTCACCAGCCCCTCGATGAACCGGCTCTGCTTTAATACTGAGAGGGGCACTGGGTGTGGCCACTCAGGGCCCAGGAGGTCAATCAGGGCTCAGGTGCAGCCACTCAGGGCTGTTAAGACCCAAACAGAGCTTCTCCTGAGCCTGCCCTTCCCTCCTGGACGGCCCTCCCATAACAGAGGGGGCCTTCCCTCATGGCAAGGTCTGGTTAGTACTGTGAAGAGGTCTGCTCCTTCTGACTTAATTACAGAAGATCACAGAACATCAGGGATTGGAAGGGACCTGGAAAGATCATCCAGTCCAGTCCCCCCACCACAGCAGGGTCACCTAGACCCAGACGCACAGGAACATGGCCAAGAGGGCTTGAAAGTTCTCCAGAGAAGGAGACTCCAGAACCCCCCTGGGCAGCCCCTCCCAGGGCTCTGTCACCCTCTCTGGGAAGAAGTTCCTGTTCATACTGACGTGGAACCTCCTCTGTTCCAGCTCACACCCACTGCCCCTTGTTCTATCAGTAGGTGACACTGAGCAGAGCCTGGCTCCATCCTCCTGACATTTGTGAGGTCCCTCCTCAGTCTCCTTTTCTCCAAGCTCCCTCGGCCTTTTTTCTTGCCTTCAGATTAGGCACTAGGAGAAAGGGCTGGACTTGATGACCCTGGAGGTCCTTTCCAGCCATGATGATGCCATGATTTGGTCGCACCCTGGGGCGAATTCTCGCAAGAAGGTTCCTACCTGTTGGCAAATCCCCGGAGAAAGTGGAAAAAGACAGAAAACGAGTAGAAATCAATTCTGGCTTGAAGGAGCAGGTTTTGTCAGGCATTCCTTATTTTTAACTAGCTCCAAACTCTGCCAAGCTGCTCCCTGATACGAAGCCAAGAAGAACCGGTCACGCACTCAAATCAGCTCCCAGGCCGAGCGCGCCGCGTGTGCGGTCCCTCAGTCGCGAGCCGCTCGGGTGCAGTCAATACTTCTGCCCCGTCGTTGTGCCATAACGATGCTGCCCGGGCATAGAGGGCTACCAAAATCCACATCTGCTACCAACCGCTGTCTCCGTGTCTCTCCTGCAGTTCCTCACAGCTCCTTTTTTAACGCGTGTCAAGTCCCATCTGTGGGGGAAGAATAATTTAGAGGATCAGTAATGGGATGTGGAACGTTTCACCTCCAGGTCACTCGCTGGAATCTAACCCTGAACCAGCGGTGATTGAAAATCATTGCCAGCTGATTGCTTTCTTTTGCTAGCCTAATGGATATGAACCATTGGTCCTAGGCTGGAGCATCACGAACACGTGTCCCCAGCAGAAATCTCCCTTCAGACTGCAGCTGGCCTGTGTGCCCTCCCAGCAGAGCGAGCCCGGGGTGGAACGAGTCGCATTACCGCCGTGACCCAGAGGCAGCCTCTTCCCACAAGGGAGACGCTCTGGTCGAGTTATGGAGAAGCTTCTCCTGCCTCCCTCTGCGCCTCGGAGAGACAGCAAACCAGGCTCCAAAGTCAGCCAGCACCACGCGTCTCTCACGCGCAAAACTTTCCAAGGCAGTCCAGGTACTTTGGGATTGGATCGAGGGGGTCCTGGCCTAGATGACCTTCCGGGGTCCCCTCCAATCCCCAGTGCTCTGTGGCTCTCTAACCTGAGCCATCAAACAAGACAAACTTTTAGCAGAGACTCAAGAGTTCTGGAAAAAACCCAGACAACTTGTGTGAGGAGTGAAAGGGGGTTCGTGGTTCTGGAGGCCTCTCTACAGTTGTTTGGGATCTATGGGATAAATCACGTTCTGGGAATAATCTTCCTCATGAGGAAAGGCTGAGGAAGCGTGGGGAAACAACAGAGACTGAGGGGTGACCTCATTCACGTTGATCAATACGTGAAGGGTGGGTGTCAGGAGGATGGAGCCAGGCTCTGCTCAGGGGCATCTAATGAGAGGACCAAGGGCAATGGGTGTCAGCTGGAAAAGAGAAGGAACTTCTTCCCAGTGAGGGTGACAGAGCCCTGGAAGGGGCTGCCCAGGGGGGTTGTGGAGTCTCCTTCTGTGGAGACATTTAAAACCCACCTGGATGTGTTCCTTGGCCTAGGTGGTCCCGCTGTGGTGGGAAGACTGGACTGGATGATCTTTCAGGTCCCTTCCGATCCCTGATGTCCTGTGCTTCTGTGGTGCTTTGCTGTTACCTGAGGGGTAGACAGAAAGCCTATGGGCATGACTGAATGCAAAGGGAGGTTCCTACAGTGCCAGGTCCTCTGTCTCACCAGGCACAAGGTGTCTCAGGTCTACAAGCTGCAAAGCTGCTCTTCTTATCGCTGCCACAGCTCTGTTCCGTAGCGCAGCTCGCGGTATCACAGCATCAGTGATAAGGTTAGAAAAGACCTTACAGATCAGCCAGTCCAACCTAAATCCAAACAAACCCAACATCTGACATCCTCCCATTTCAGCGTGCAGCGGTGCTGGGACCAAGCCAGGAGGACACACCGCTGAAGAAACAGGGCTGCCCTGCTGCCTTCCGTGAGCCGACGTCTTCGGTTATACGGAAGGGCAGCAGCAGTATCATCAGCGCAGAGAACAAGGAGCAACTTCTGGCTGCTTCATCACTGACTTTGCTTTTATTTTTGCCAATTTAAGATCAAGATCTGGGGAAGAATTGCGTTCTGTCCTAGGAGGAGCTGACAGAACAATTACCGGCGGGTGACAGCAGAAGAACGGCGCTGGTCCTTCTTTAAACGAGCTTATTTCTTGGTCTACAGAGGGGACTCTTTATAAATGACCGAACAAGACTCTCTTACAAATGATCTTGTTTTTTTAAAAGAATGAATGCTGCCACTGGGGGAACGGAGATGTTCCATGTATATCACCCCCTCTCTTCTAAAGGGCAAGCTGCAGTAAAATCACAGCATCACTGAGGCTGGAAAAGACCTTCAAGGTCATCAAGTCCAGCCATTAACTCTGCTGTCCCAAGGCCACCACTAAACCCTGTCCCTGAGCTCCAGATCTCAGTATGAAACACACTGAGGGATGGCAATACAACGCCCTCCCTGGGCAGCCTGTTCCAAGGCCTGATGGCTTTTTCCAGGAAGGAGTTTTTCCCTCATGGCCAACCCAAACGTCCCCTGGTTCAGCTTGAGGCAGTCTCCTGTTGTCTCGTAACCTGTTCCTTGTGAGAAGAGGCTGACCCCCACCTCCCTACACCCTTCTGTCAGGCAGTCCCCCCCTGCTCATCTAAAATATAAATTACAGACATGACAGATTAATGTTAACCTGTTAGACCAGCGAAAAGTCCCTGCTGCTGCTGCAGACATGACTTGTGTGATTGTCCCTTTCTCCAGCTTGGCCCCTCTGTTTCCCATTTGGCTAATCTACACCCCACAGAGTGTGTACTTGGCTACGCCACCAGGGTCTGGAGGTGCCACCACGGTCTGGAGGTACCACCACGGTCTGGAGGTACCACCACGGTCTGGAGGTGCCACCAGGGTCTGGAGGTGCCACCAAGACAATCTCAAAGTGCACCCACAGAATCACAGAACATCAGGGATTGGAAGGCACCTCCAAAGCTCACCCAGTCCAACCCCCCTGCCACAGCAGGACCACCTGGACCGAGTCGCCCAGGACAGAGGCTTTTTGCCTGTTTGTCAATGAAAACCAAAGGACACTGAAGCGCAGAGCAGCCCGTGGCGCTGCCGAGCGAAGCCGATGCTGCGTGCAAACACACAGACAGACGTGTTTAAAGCCATGAAACCAAATGGAATCACTCCTGTGATGTCTCAAAAATTGCTCCTTCCCCTGCAGCCCCCCCAGCTGCAGATACAAACACTCACAAAAAGGGTTTTGCTGAGTGTCTGGGTGCTATTTGGGAGCAATAAAACTGTAGCTCAGGAAAACAAGGGGGTCAGGGTCTCGGCTTCTTCACGTCATCACACTGCAGCCTGTGGATTTTCCCCAGAGGGCTCCAGCCTCCTCAGAACAGAGAGCCCCTCCTGCGCTGCCCTTCTCAAGCTGTGTGACCCGTAAGCGGAGTGAAACTGGATGAACATCTCTTTCTTCCACAGCCCTGTGAATTTTTAATGCCTGGCATTAAGGTGAAAATCATAATTCCTCTCTTGTCTGCTGGGCAACGGGCCATCAATTAAATTCCCCTTTGTCCATATGTAAAATAGCTAATGGTTGCCCTTCTTTCCATAATAGAGCCATTAGTGGGTAATCTGCCCCTCTCAGATGGGTCCAGATGAATTGGCCGGGATGTGCTCTACAAACCTGGCTCCCCAGACTTCCTGAAAGCTGCAGAGGTCTCCCGTCAAGGGCCTTGACTTGTTAACCATTTGTGGTCCACCCGACCCATGAGCGCCGATACCCCTTCCTGGGTGCCCAGGTGCACCCTCCTGTGAAGTGACCGCGGAATCACAGAACATCAGGGACTGAAGGGACCACGGAAGATCATCTAGTGCCCTCACTGTCCTTGCTACACAACAGGTTGGGGTTGAGGAGGCCTTTGAAAAGGCACCTCTCTGACCCCAAGGAGAAACCTCATTGCAAAGGAGAAAGGAGTAATGCTGAGAGCAGTCAGGAGGAATCACAGAACATTAGGGATTAGAAGGGACCTCAAAAGATCATCCAGTCCAGTCCCCCACATTAGGGATTAGAAGGGACCTCAAAAGATCATCCAGCCCAGTCCCCCACATTAGGGATTAGAAGGGACCTCGAAAGATCATCCAGCCCAGTCCCCCCAGCCACAGCAGGGTCCCCTAGACCCAGACGCACAGGATCACGTCCAGGTGGGTTTTACACATCTCCAGAGGAGACTCCACAACCCTCCTGAGCAGCCCCTTCCAGTGCTCTGTCACCTTCACCATGAAGAAGGTCCTTCTCACATTGATGTGGAACCTCCTCTGTTCCAGCTCACATCCACTGCCCCCTGTCCTGTCACTGGGTGCCCCTGAGCAGAGCCTGGCTCCATCCTCCTGACACCCACCCTGCACATATTGACCAACATTCATGAGGTGACCCCTCAGTCTCCCTTTCTCCCAGCTGAAGAGCCCCAGTCCCCTCAGCCTCAGCCTCAGGAAGGCCTCCTTGGCTTGCACTGCAGCAGAGGAGCACTGTCCAGCGAGCAGCACAGCCTCTGCTGGCTGCCAGAGCCAGCTGCGAACGTGGGCACCAAAGGAGCTGAGTCTAGCCAAGGAGAACCCTCTTGGAGAGCCCAGTCCTCAGCACAGGCACCAGACAAAGAGGCCAAAGTAGAATCTGAGACGTTTAGATGGAATTTAAGGATGAAGCCAACACAGAATGAAGCTTGGGAAGAAACTGCAGCCACTGTAAAGGGTCCCTCAGCAGGAATATTTCTGCTCAAGTGCAAACACGCTGCTGCTGTCATTTGGAGGAGTGAGGATCTGCAGGACTGGGTGGAAAAGACTGCAAGCAAAGCAGTTTAGTCCGGGAGGGTTGTGGAGTCTCCATCTGTGGAGACGTTTAAAACCTGCCTGGACGTGTTCCTGTGCGACTGGATTGACCTGATCCTGCTGTGGCTGGGAGACTGGACACGATGATCTTTCAGGGTCCTTTCCCATCCCTAATGTTCTGTGATTCTGTGAAGGTCCTTCTGTGAAGGAGGTCTGGACTTGCTTCGTGAGGCATATCAAGGTTTTCTTCACACCTGCTTGCCCGGCCACCTGGTGGCATCCCTTGGCCCAAATGATGTGGTGAGGCTGGATGTCCATAACAGATGATACTGAAGAAGATTGATGTGGTAATCAGAACCAGTAAGCACCAGGGAAGGACAAGTGTCTTGGAGGGGATGAGCAGGGACAGGAGGCTGGGAGAAAAGGAGACCAAGATTGTGAGAACGACCCGTATCTTGCTGAAGGGAAATTGTTTTGCCCCGGGTAGGAAAGAGCCCTCGAGCGAATGTTTCTTCGTCAGGGTAATGTTTCACAGAGAAGATCCACGACTAACGTCAAACGAGTCATTACTAGCTCCGTGCTCACGTCCCTAGAGTGTGGAGGACAAGCATCCACAGAGCTACGGCGCAAGCGCAGAGCAATGAAGTTTTGCGTTTCCACTGCTCCCCCTCTGCAGCTTCGGCCACGCAGATGAGTTGGGTCACATTTGTTTTAACTGCCAGCTAATGAACTTCACAGAACATTAGGGACTGGAAGGGACCTCGAGAGATCATCTAGTCCAATCGTCCCACCACAGCGGGATCACCCAGACCAAGTCACGACGATAACATCGGCAGACATGCAGCGTGCAAATGATGCACTGCTGTGCATCTGATCAATATAACGCAGAGAACATGCAGCAGCTACCCCTGCTCTTGGCTGCTTTGACTTCCATCCCCCAGCTAGAATCTGCACCTCGTTTCAAGTGTCAATACGCAGTGGGGATGAGGGAAACGTGCCAATTCTCAGGACCACTGCCCTTCCAAAGAGTGACAAGGTGCAATCTTCTAGGACACCTGACTACTTCAGCCCGCTGGCGTGACTACAGCATGGTGCAATGCAAAGTGGAACTTCCTAGTTAGGGATGTATCTCAGGTTCCTAAGCCCCAGGCCAGAGAGAGCTGAGAGCGCTGTGAAGGTGAACCTGTTGGTCTCCGAAGCAAGAGAGCCATCCACATCAATTTGCAGCAGGCTAAGTGGCATCAGCCGTGGGAGGCGGCGGGCCGAGCCTGCGCCGCGCCAGTTACGCAGCCCAGAAGGAAGGGATCTGCATAAACAGATTGGAGACTCAGAGCTACACTGTTCCAACAGCACTAAGTCTGTAGGAGCCCGGTGCTGCAGGCGACGTAGGACAAGTAATGTCTCCTTCACACCACTAAACAGCACTGACTGTATTCAGGAAGGACCATGACTGGTTTATATTCTGCATCGGCTTGGATTTAGTCCGGATCACACGTGAGGGAAAGGGATGAAGTAAACTTTACTCGTGGAGCCGCAGAAGTGCGAGGTTCCGCGTCCGCAGGCACGTGTAGCCTCCGCGGATCCACATCCCGCTCATCCCTCTGAGCGTCACTGAGCACCGGAGATCTTTCAAATCTCCTGGAACTCTCCTGGTAGCAGCACTACAACGACACTGCGACTCAGCGCAGAGTCACAAAGAGGCCCAGGCTGCCTCTTCAGTTTTACAGCCTCTGATGATTCTCTCCAAGCACACAGACTATGACTTTTATTATTACAGTGGCATCTGAAAGCAGCCAAGTGCTCTGATTTCAGCTCTCACTTTGCTCTTCGGAGACTTGCGGTGCAGAACAGTGGAGTGGGAATCAGCTGGCAGGAGATAATTAGCTGATGTTGATGGAGGAGGGATGGAAGTTGTGATAATAGAGCGTTTTTGAGGGGACTTTAGAGCCTTCAGGCAGCACCTGTTTGTATTAATCTCAGCTAATTTTCTTCCAAAACCAGGTTGATTGTAGAGACAGATTCTGAAGGCAGGAGTTGCAGCCTGCTCCTTCAATGTGTTGGGTGAAGGTGTGGATTCCTTTAAGAAGCTGTATGGAAGTGGGATCTGTATGGAGTCACAGGACATTAGGGACTGGAAGGGACCTCGAATGACCATCTAATTCAATCCCCCTGCCACAGCGGGATCACAGAACACTAGGGATTGGAAGGGACCTCGAAAGATCATCCAGTCCCATCCCCCTGCCACAGCAGGATCACCTAGACCAAGTCACACAGGAACACATCCAAGAGAATTTTAAATGTCTCCAGAGAAGGAGACTCCACAACACCCCTGGGCAGCCCCTTCCAGGGCTCTGTCACCCTCACGGTGAACAAGTTCCTTCTCATGTCTATGGGCAACCTGCTCTGTTCCAGCTCACACCCACTGCCCCTTGTGCTACCATTAGGTGCCCCTGAGCAGAGCCTGGCTCCATCCTCCTGACACCCACCCTTCACATACTGATCAACACTAACGAGGTCACCCCTCGGTCTCCTCCAAGCTCAAGAGCCCCAGCTCCCTCAGCCTCTCCTCATCGGGGAGGTGACTGTGGTCATTCTAAGCTGTTTTTACAAATTACTGCGTGAGGCTTAGAAGACTCTTCTTGCCAACTAAAACTAAAAAGTTTTAACCTGTTTCATCAGCCACTTAAATTTCGCTGATGGAGCAAAAGTGGGAAGTCAGGGCATAGAAGTCAGAGAACGGTTCAACCCCCGGGGCCGTACCGACCTGACGGTCTGACAGGGTGATACATCTGCTGCAGGTGCTTCAGACAGGCTTCAGACTTCCCTGCTTTTCATTTTACCTTCTCCTTTTGTGAAGTTTGACAGGAATAACTATTTTGTGGGTCCGTGAAAGCCTGAAGTCTGCGATCAAACACCTTTCTGTTCGTACAAAGTCCTCTCCTTTCTGTTCCGCGTCTTTGAGGAATGGAAATGCTGCCGAGAGGTAGGGCAGCCTGTTCTGATACGGAAGAGGAGGTGCTTGACACGACAGTTTGGGGTGGTGCAGCACAGGACTGCGGTTCCCCTCCGGGAGGACTTCCCTGGGGTGACACGGAACCGGAGTCGCGAGCTCTGCGGCTCGCAGGCTCTCCAGGCTCGCGTGAATTAGGAGGGCTGTCTGACAGGCGCACGAGGCAGCGGTGTCGCCACTACGGCCGCGCGGGAATCTTCTCACTTTTCATCACAGAAAAACGACTCAACCAACCCAAAACTTGCAGAATAAACTTTCCCTTTCATCCTACCTTTTGGAGAAAGATTCTGCAGGCTCGGAGCAGAAATAACGACGAAAGAAAGACGCTGCTGTGACAAGGGAGTTCAATCACACGTCCCTGTTCTGGCTCAGGCTGGAGACTCGGCTCTTGACCTTCCAACGTCCCTTGCACATCCTGCATTTTCTCTAGGTGGGCGTCTCTGTTCTCCAGGGGAGCTGCTCTTCCCACAGAAGTTAAAGCACCGAGAAGCAGGAACCGGGACCGTGGTGTTGTCATGCTCCTGGCGGCGTCTTCTAGCCTGCAACACAGGATGGTTTCACCCAGTGATGGCAGTGATAAGAAGCTGACGCAGAATCACAGAACATCGGGGATTGGAAGGGACCTTGGAAGGTCATCTGGTCCAATCCTGCCAGAGCAGCATCATCTAGACCAAGCTGCACAGGAACACGTCCAGGTGGGTTTTAAAGGTCTCCAGAGAAGGAGACTCCACAACCCCCCTGGGCCGCCCCTGCCAGGGCTCTGTCACCCTCACAGCCCTTTCCCAACTAGGACAAGAGAACTATTTATTGCCTCTTCCCTTTGCACTGCAGCAAAACACGACACGTTGATGGTAGGGACTGCTCAAAGCCCCCTCAACACGCCTGGTCTACAGCAGTAGCTTTCGCTTCAGGAACACAAGTACCGTTTGGAAGGAGTTCAGCTGCTCCACAGAATCTTCACAGCCTAGCTGTCAGAGGAAGACTCATGGAGAGGCCATTAAAATTTCATCCTTGAGGAGTGAGCAGGTATTTTTAGCCTGCAAAACTATTTTTATTGTTTCTCAAAGACTAAATAATGCATACTCGACGGGAGGAATCCTTCCCTTGCGTCCAGAACGGGGCGCATCGAGAACAACTCCGCTCTCACGGATGGGAACGCAGGAGTCACAGCATCACAGAACATCAGGGACTGGAAGGGACCTCCAAAGATCATCCACTCCAATCCCCCCGCCGCACCAGGACCACCCAGACCAAGTGCCACAGGAACATGTCCAGGGGGGGTTTAAACATCTCCAGAGGAGGAGACTCCACAAGATCCAACTGGGGGGCTTGCAGCTCAGGCAATTTTGTTTCCCCCTCTCCTGTGGGTCGTTCACAGTTTACTCTCCAAGCACAGATCTACCAGACTCTGTGATGTTCCTAGATACAGCAGAGAGGAATTTTATCGTCTCCCTGATGTTTTTTGATAGAGTCAGTTTTTCTCAGTCATTGCAAGGCTGCTCCTCTTCGTGTACAGAGGAGGCATTTCACACTTCCCTGGCTGGGACCACCCTTCCATTTGTCTGCGATATTTCATTACAGTCGTATTCCAAAGAGCCAAAATTGATTTTCCAGCCCATAATGTGTTCTGTACAGCACTTTCTTACTCTTCATATTGATTTCACCGTACATTTGCACCTAAATTTTGTGTACCTCCCCATTTGCTTTAATACTAGCTTTGGGCATAAAAGGAAGTGTTAAGTCTTTCTCTTTGATGCTACGTGGAATTTCCCAGTGTCCTCTCCTACTGATGCCAACTCCAGGGGTCTGTCTGGCTGTCAAGAAATACACAGCCAACATGAAAAATAAATCTCCCCATTGAGCTCTCTGCAGTTAGTCTGGGAGCTGGCTAACCTTTTTTTCACTCTCCCACTCATCACAGAATCATTCAGGTTGGAAAAGTCATTGGGATCATCAAGTCCAACCATCAACCCTACTCTACCTACCAGTTCACCCCTAAACCAGATCCCTCAACGCTACAGCTGAGCATCTTCTATACTCACCCAGGGATAGGGACTCAACCCCACCCCGGGCAGCCCATTCCACTGCCTGACCACTCTCTCTGTGAGGAATTTATTCTTGATGTCCAGTCTAAACCTCCCTCCTTCAAGCTTGAAGCCCTTCCCTCTGCTTCTGTTACTAATTACCTCGGATTGAAAGGGACCTAAAGAGATCATCCAGTCCAATTCAGCTGCCAGAGCAGGACCACCTAGACCAAGTCACAAAGGAACATGGGTTTTAAATATCCCCAGAGAAGGAGACTCCACAACCCCCTGGGCAGCCCCTGTCACCCTCACCATGAAGAAGGTCCTTCTCAGATTGATGTGGAACCTCCTCTGTTCCAGCTGACACCCACTGCCCCTTGTCCTATCATTAGATGCAGAACCTGGCTCCATCCTCCTGACACCCACCCTTCACATATTGATCAACATGAATGAGGTGACCCCTCAGTCTCCTCCCAGCTCAGGACACCCAGCTCCCTCATCAGGGAGGTGTTCTACTCCATCACCTGTGTGGCTCTGTGCTGGACTCTCCAGCGGCTGCGTGTCCTCGTTGAGCGGAGGGCCCCAGATCTGGACACAAGATTCCAGATGCGGTCTCACCAGGGCAGAGCAGACAATGGAAGTCATCGAATCATAAGGGATTGGAAGGGACCTCAAAAGATCATCCAGTCCAATCCCCCTGCCAGAGCAGGCTCAAAGTGACAAAATATCGGCCACCAGGCTGTTTTCCTTGATTCGTTCTGGTTTTGTCCTGGATCACTTCATCTCTCCTTATCTTCAGGAAGAGCGACAGCCTTAGAACTCGTCACCAAAACCCACCCGCTTTCCTTATGACGTGAGGAGACCTTTTCCAAACGAGTGGCTCCTGTTTCTGTTGCGGTTGTTCCTGCAAACCTTCCACAGAAGTGGCTAAACTTGATGCATCTGCTCTGACCGCGGCTGCCCGGCAGATGCTTTTAGGACACTCTTGCCCCACCGAGGTTTACTGGGCTTTCAGAGTTCTGCTCAGGTTCAGCAGGGGTTTGGAAAAACGCTGTGCCTGCTGTTTCCAAGCTGCACGCACAACGTGCACTACGCAGCATCGCTTGTGGTTTAAGGGTCCGCCAGACCGAGAGCTGATCCACCTCTCTGCTTCCGCGGGAGCTGAGCTTGCAGCACCGCGCGACCGCGCACGTTATGAGTCTTCAGGCTAAAACACGACAAACCTCAGCGCGTGTCCTGAAGACACCGGAGCTTCTTCCTCATGAGGGTGCTGGCCTTCAGGCAGCAATGTGCAGGAGGTGTCTCAGCACCCGATTACAAGGCCGTGTAAGACACGTGAAGTAGAGCAAAGCAAAATCTATTTCTAGAACTGCACATTTTTTAACAAATTAAAAAAAATCAAGAAGCCCTTAGTGCATCTGAATTAAAATTAAAAACCTGCAGCTCTGCCAGGACTGCTCGGCAAGGCTTGGCCAAAAGAGCTGGGAAGGCTGCCTAATTTTCAAATGTGGGCATCTTAACAAGATGGCCAAATGGCACATTTGGGCGCTCACGTGGGCACTCAGAAGTGTAAATGCCCACTCTGTGGGTCTAAGTGCTGATCTGAGCATTGTGCCTGTGATTTAGACAGCCCATTAAAACATCCAGACTCGACGTTGTGTGTGTGGCTCATTAATGTTTAACCAGGGCAAGAGCACACGAGCCAACGACGCATCTTGTGTAGGACTGAGTAGCCAAATGGCTTTCTGCTGTATATGACCTCGGTATCAGCTTGACAGGCTGAGGGAGCTGGGGCTCTTGAGCTTGGAGAAGAGGAGACCGAGGGGTGACCTCCTTAATGTTGATAAATGTGTGAAGGGTGGGTGTCAGGAGGATGGAGCCAGGCTCTGCTCAGGGGCACCCAGTGACAGGACAAGGGGCAGTGGGTGTGAGCTGGAACACAGGAGGTTCCACATCAATATGAGAAGGACCTTCTTCCCGGTGAGGGTGACAGAGCCCTGGAAGGAGCTGCCCAGGGGGGCTGTGGAGTCTCCTTCTCCGGAGACATTTCAAACCCACCTGGACATGTTCCTGTGTGACTGGATCTAGATGATCCTGCTCTGGCAGGGGGACTGGACTGGATGATCTCTGTGGCTCTGCGTCCAACATGAAAACGTCCAATTCACTACAGACATCTTTCAAAGCAATCCAAGCCCTACGAGGATTTTTTACTTGCTGTTTTGGTCTTTGGCACTTAGAACAGGGAAGCTTACTTGCCCCAGCTGTTCCGTGCCGTGCCTCTGCTCATCTCTGGAAAACCAAATCCCTCTGAACAGGCGTTAAAACACCCGTGGACCACGATCACCCACCTATCGCCGCTCTGCACCTTGCTGCGCCCCTGGGATTAGCCAACACCACGACCTGACTCCGCGAGGAGCCTTAGCCGGGTACTGGCCGCAGTTAAAGGGCTGCACACAGCTTAGTGCTCGTGGCCAGTGTGTCAGAACGCGGCAAATCCCTCCGGACGTCACTAGCCCGGCGCAGTGCTGTGTGAACAACACAGGCTGCAGAGGTGATAAAACTTGACCGGTATTCACGCGGGGCCAGCACTACACACGGAAGCCTCCTGCTTTTACCGGAGCCTTTTTTAGTGAAATGCTTCGTTATAATTAAAACTTGGTGCTTTGAAAGGTTAACATGGAGGATCAGAGCAGTGAAGACGTCTTTTGTGTTTGTCTTCTGGTCTGTTTTAAAGCGTGCCGTCAGTGAGGCGGTAGCTGGAGCGTATGGCACACTCAGACACCATCACACAGCTAATTAATTAATTAGACAAATTTCACCTTACCTTTCAGATTTTTTTTCGCTTCTGCTCTCCTTCGGGTGATGAAATTGGCAGAGAAATTTGTTTACTCGCATTTTAGCAACAGATTTGGAATTCAGAAGGCATCTTCACGTCTCTATTTTTATCTTCCACAGGGTGCTGGTTCCTTCTGGGGAAGAGGATCTGAGGCTTCTTCCCACTGAACACCCTCCTGGGCAGCTGTAGCCCTGTTACTCCATGGCTGAGCTTCAGCACCACTTGCAGACAAGAGCTGTGTGAAAAAGGATGTGAAGAACATAGCTGTTGACCTGGTGAGAATTGCTTTGGCTGGGGTCTCCCCCCCCACCCCAGGCATCTTCCACTCACTGCCTTGGGCTGCATTTCAAACTGCGATCACATTTGCACAAGATGAGGCTGCTTGGCTGCAGCCTCTGTAACATCAGAGAATCGCAGAATGTCAGGGATTGGAAAGGTCATCCAGTCCAAACCCCTGCCACAGCAGGATCACCCAGACCAAGCTGCATCTTGGAACATCTCCAGGAGGGTTTGAAACGTCTCCAGAGAAGGAGACTCCACAGCCCCCCTGGGCAGACCCTTCTGTCACCCTCACTGTGAAGAAGGTCCTTCTCATATTGATGAAGAAGCTCCTCCGTTCCAGCTGACACCCACTGCCCCATGTCCTATCATTAGATGATACTGAGCAGAGCCTGGCTCCACTCTTCACATATTTATCAACATTAATGAGGTCATCCCTCAGTCTCTTTTTCTCCCAACTCAAGAGCCCCAGCTCCCTCAGCCTTTCCTCATCAGGGAGATGTTCCTCTCCCTTCACCATCTCTGTGGCTCTGCACTGGACTGTCTCCAGCAGTTCTGTGTCCTCCTGGAAATGAGGAGCCCAGAACGACATAAGATTCCACATGCAGTCTCACCAGGGCAGAGTAGAGGGGGAGAAGAACCTCTCTCCACGTGCTGACCACCCCCTATCTGATCCATCCCCATGATGCCATTGGCCTCCTTGGCCACAAGGGCCCATTGCTGGCTCATGGTCATCCTGCTGGCCACCAGGACCCCCCAAGTCCCCTTCTCCTACGCCGCTCTCCAACACAGACAATTTTCCTCACTGTTGCCTGAATTATTGAGGAGAAGCTATCATCTTCTGGTGGGTGACAACAATAATTCCCCCACATGAACATTTTCTGATTCTTAAATGCTCTGTCTCGTTACCCGGTGTTCTCCGACGGTACCGTATTTGTACGGAAAACACTCTAAACCCATGTGCAGGTACAGGGGATCGTTACTTTCAGATCTTCTCGGCCTGAGATTGAGGTTATGACAGAACCATCTCTATGCTCGGGGAACTTTGATCACTCCTCTACCTTGCTTGGAGTGTTTTATCGTTCTTTTATCTGCGCTTGAGAGTCCTGAAGCCCTGGCACGGGTGAAGGATATGACCTTTGCACACTTTGGAGGGGCTCTGGAACAGTCTGCCCAGGGGGGTTGTGGAACCTCCTTTTCTAGGGCTGTTTCAAACCCACCTGGATGTGTTCCTGTGCGACTTGGTCTTTGTGATCCTGCTGTGGCGGGGGGATTGGACTGGATGATCTTTGGAGGTCCCTTCCAGTCCGTGACGTTCCGTGGTTCTCCCGTTGCACTTGTTGCATCTCACACGGTTCCTCTTTCTCACTGTAAGCAGAAGGAGAGCGCGCCTGCCTCAGCGGAGCTGAAACAACGCTGCCTGTCTTACTTAATGCAGGGAAAAGCTAGAGCAGGAAAGAGCAACACGTGCTGAGTGAACGCGCACGAAATGCAACCTGACAGCCGAGTGTCGCCGGCTGACTGAAAGGTCCCAGGGAACGACCTATCATCTTGGATGAGAGCAGAACTGGAGACAGAGTCAGGGCCCGGTGACTGCGAGTTCCAAGGCTGCCTCTAACGCCGACCCTACCGATCACGTCACACTCGCTTGCTGGCTCACTGCCTCAGCCAGAGAACTGAGCAGCGGAGTCCTTGGGGGGCAGGCTGGGAAGTTACAGGGAAACATTGGGGGGAAAGGGGGAGTGGATAGAGGGTGATTCAAGGAACCAAAAGGAGAAGGCAAATCACAGAACCACAGCACATCAGGGATTGGAAGGGATCTGAAAAGATCATCCAGTCCAATCTCCCTGCCACAGCAGTATCACCTGGACCAAGCTGTGCAGGAACGTGTCCAGGCGGGTTTTAAATGTCTCCAGAGAAGGAGACTCCACAACCCCCCTGGACAGCCCCTTCCAGTGCTCTGTCACCCTCACCGGGAAGAAGTTCCTTCTGATATTGCTGTGGAGCCTCCTCTGTTCCAGCTGACACCCACTGTCCCTTGTCCTGTCATCAGATGCCACTGAGCTGAGCCTGGCTCCATCCTCCTGACACCCACCCTTCACGTATTTACAAATATTAATGAGGTCACCCCTCAGTCTCCCCTTCTCCCAGCTCAAGAGCCCCAGCTCCCTCAGCCTTTCCTCAGCAGGGAGATGCTCCCCTCCCTTCACCATCTCTGTGGCTCTGTGCTGGACTGTCTCCAGCAGCTCTGTGTTCTCGTGGAACTGAGGGACCAGAACTGGACACAATACTCCAGCTGTGGTCTCCCCAGGGCAGAGCAGAGAGGGAGGAGAACCTCTGTCCATCTGCTAACAACCTCCCCTTCTGATCCACCCCGGGATGCCGTTGGCGTTCTTGGCCGCGAGTTATTTAACTGAGAGATGGGGCGTCAATAGAACAGGACCGTGGGTAGATAGACTGTTGGGTGACTGAACAACCTGTGTCTGCTTCAAACACACTAATCAGTCATAGAATCACTACAGATTGGAAGGGACCTCAAAAGATCATCTAGTCCAATCCCCCTGCCACAGCAGCATCACCTAAACCAAGTCAGAAAACTGCAGCCAGCAAGGGCCTTGGAGAAGGAGAAAGCAAGCTCGGGGCACTTCAAGTTGCCTTGAGACACTTTACTGGTGAGAAAGAACTCTTCTCTTGGTGTCTTGTTTCAACAAGCTACAGCACAGGAGATGGTTTATGGCTTCTTTGGAGACTTCCCCTTTGCACTCAACACTTCTATTTCATACTCTTGGCTAGACATGAAAAAACTGCAGGTACGTCGTGGTGGCAGAGCTGCTCTTTGAGGGGAGGGGGGAAAAAGGCAAAGTTTATGAGGTTAAAGCTCGAACCTGGAGAAAAGTGGTTTTCAGAAGAGGTGTTCCCAATTCTGGTCTGAACTGCACCGCAGATACACAGCAGGTTTATTTATATGTCAGTCCAGGACCTTTGGAATGGGGGTAATTTCTTCCATAATGCAGAAAACGGAACAGTTTGGTTCCCAGAAAGGAGGTAATGGAACAGTGGCAGCAGAGTGGTGGAAGAAATGAGGTGGTTCACGGGAGGCTTGTTATGTAGAATAACATCGTGATGGGCAGCAGGAAGACTTAATGGCAGAAAGAGAGCGGGAGGCCTCCGAGATTAAAGAAATGACTTCAGTAAAGAAGAGAATGAAAGCCATCCAGCGTTTTACAAGTGCCTGTGATTCCCCTAGCACCTCCTCGGATCGTTCTGCTGGATTTTCAGCTGTCCAAATAAAGCACTGGAAGTTAAAACAAGCACAGAGTTATCAAATGTTTTCATAATCAAGGAAAGAGATGAATTTGCTGGATGTGACTGGTCTGTTGTTCTTTCTTACAGTTGTTAGCCCTACCACGATTCCAAGAGGGCTGAATTAACCCGTTCATAGAGTCATTGGATGCCTTTGGTTGGAAGGGACTTTAAAGACCATCCAGTTCCAACCCCCCTGCCGTGGGCAGGGACACTTCTCACCAGACCAGGTTGCCTAGAGCCCCATCCAACCTGGCCTTGAGTACTTCCAGGGAAGGAGCAGCCACAGCCTCCCTGGGCAGCCTGTTCCTGTGCCTCAGCACCCTCACAGGGAGGAATTTCTTCCTAAAGTTTAATCAAAATCTCCCTTCTTTTAACTTGAAACCATCACATCCTGTCCTATCACCAGAGTCCCTCATAAAAAGTCCCTCTCCAGCTTTCCTGTATCATCCAGACCAATCCCCCTGCCACAGCAGGACCACCTAGACCAAGTCACACAGGAGCATCTCCAGGTGGGTTTTAAATGTCTCCAGACAAGGAGACTCCACAACCCAACCCGGGCAGCCCCTTCCAGCGCTCTGTCACCCTCACTGGGAAGAAGGTCCTTCTCAGATTGATGTGGAACCTCCTCTGTTCCAGCTGACACCCACTGCCCCTTGTCCTATCATTAGTATCATTGTGGAAGTAGACTAGTGAATCCTCTACTGACAGAAAGAACAGTATGGGCCAAGAAGATGAATTAAATGGCCACTAGCAACCTCCTGGCCAATGTTTGCAGTAAGCAATGTGACAGCGTGTAGAAGCAGCGCTGCATTTGAACCCCAGATACCTCCAAAGCCCAGTGGAAAGTGGAAAGATACGGGATGTTGTCTGCAGGGATCACTTCAGCAGCGGTTGGCCCAACGCTACCGCGTACACCCGACAGAACCCAAAGCTGGCAAGGGTTCCGACGGGACACGGTACCAACGGCGAGCCGTGCGCGCGCGGTGCTCACTGAAAGGGATTCAGGGGCTGACACACCGCAGCAGCAGCGCTGGCAGAGCTGAAGCATTTGCACAGTACACACAGTACTGGGAGATGCAGGACCGATTCCGACGTGAAACACAGAGAGGTTTCCTCACATCCTTCTGAAGCCTCGTGCCGAGATGGTGCCTGGTTTTTATCCTGTCACTCACAAACCCCTGTGCATCTGTTGTTTCAACGTGTGAACAGTGACCCGGTTCGAGCTGCTGCTAAAACTTGAGCATTAATTAATAAGGGAGAGGCTGGCTGATAGATAATTAAGAGCAGAGTAGGAAAATCTGGACAATATATTTGCTAAACTGCACTTGGAAGGAAGATATAGGGGGGCTTAAAGAAATGAAGCCATTTTGGAAGGAAATACTCGGGGAGTAGTTGCAGGGAGCATTGCACATTTCCAGCCCCAACCTCTCACCTTGCTGGGAGACTTCACTGCAGTCATCCCAGCTGCTGGACTGGCCTCGTGCTTGGCTCAGAGTCGCACGTCCTCCCTCAAGAGCGCGTTGTCTGGAAGCAAGTTCTAGAGAGCTCTAGCTCGTCCGTGCTACTTACAGACGTAGGTCTACGACAGCCATGTTATACGGGCACCCTCACCGTGGAATTAGCAGCAGTGTTCCCACACACCAGCACGTCTGGGCTGCTCAGCTGAATGTCTGTACCACAAGAAAGTCTCCTTTTGTCACCAAAACTGCTCGAGGCACACGTCCTGCCCCATTTCTGTGCGGAGCGTTTGTCCGCTTGTCCTCAGCGGGTTTGTCCAGTACAGCCGCGATTTACGTCTCCGTGGCACCTTCTAAGAAACTCACGTGATGCTGAGCTAATCCATCGCTGGCCCTTGCCACCTTGTGCCTATTAAAAACTCTTCACTGCCACAGCTCTCTGTTTGCACCTTCTCCTTTCGTACTGCTCTGTGGCTGAGCACAACGGGGCAGTAATCGAGATCGGGACTTCCCACCAAATGAAAGCCACCTCTTGAGGAGCTCAACAGAAAAAGCGGTGTGACTTTTTCATCTCCCTGGAGATTCTGCTTCTCTACTGCTTACTTCACTTTAACATACAGTGTCACCAATAAGATTTTTTCCACAGATGAAGGTGAAATGGAAGTTAAGTGGAAAAACTGCAGCCACACGCACACACCAATTAGTTCACATTTATAAGACGAATGCTTATTCTGTTTATCTGGGGGAAATACCATGTTGTTCCACTTCAACTTCTGTCAGGTAGCGCTACAGCTTCATACTTTGCAGCCGGGTGCCTGTGTTGGGTCAAGGCAGCACCCTTGATAATTTGCCCACGGGTGCTGGGTTCCTGCACAGAGCAGGAAACAAAGAGCCAGGAGCAACTGTCTTCTCAGAAAGGGAAAAAAATCCCACCTATGCCAGAGACTCTAGTCTGCAGAAGGGACTGGATCATCTCCTCAGTGACAGGCAGAGGCGGCTGGGTCCCCATGCCCTCCGTGAACTTGCCAAGGCTGAGCAGCAGAGGCTTGGTCTGCAGCAGCTTGCCCCGAGCTCAGCAAGGTCCAACGGACCCTAAAGCCTGGGAGCCTGCGGCTTCACACAACCTGCAAAAGTGCTGCAGGAGAAGGGACTCCTGATGAGCTCCTCCGGGCATCCTGCATTAGACCTCCCTGCAAAGAGACCCTGGATCACCACCACAGTGTGGGGGTATGGTGTCCTGCCTCATTCCTAGCGGCTCTGGACAGCGGCGCCTCCAGAACAACGCGCTCTTCCCACCCAAGGCCTGAGCAGGCACACAGCACGTAAACACCACCTCCTCAGGGCTGGGAGGGTCTCTGTTCCCTCCTCCGTTCCTTGAGCAACAAGGTGGGAGCTCACAGCTCGTCATTCATCTTATTTCTGCTTCCAAGGCTGCAAAGAAGCTCCTTTACAGCCACAGAGGACGGCAACAGCGAGCACCAGTTCTCGAGGCAGTTGGGAGCCTGGGCCAAGAAGGAGAAACCTCTGCAGTCAGCACTGTCCCTGAAGGGCCTTCCATCACAACGAAGAGAAAACCCCAGTCTTTGCACAACAGTTGGGTTTGACACAAGGAGCACTCAGCCCTTAGAATACTGACAGATCACAGGGCATTAGGGATCAGAGGGGACCTTGAGAGTCCAACCCCCTGCCATGACTTCTAGGAGGTGAAACGGGTTATTTCAGTCCAAACTTCAAGAATATTTTGTAACTCAGTTTGGAAACTGGAGGCTCTTTATATCTGCTGCATGAAAAGTGATGTTCTGCAATATCCTTTCTAACCTAAGAGAATATTATCTGAGAGCTAATCCAGTTTTTCCTGATGCCCTGATTGCCAGACCGCCTCAACGCTGCAGCCACCAGCTCCCCACCTCTTCGTGCATTTAACCAGAAGGTGCTGATGACACAAAGCAGCGAACTCTAAAGGGCTATGAAACCACTCTTTGCAGCTGCTCTGCCTTCACAGCCTACAACAGGGTGGGCTGGAGGGCTGGGTAAGAACCAAAGAAATTGACAAATAGACACGTGCACTCATTCCAAACAAGCGTAATTGCCTAAGCTTGTAATGACAGGCAATCAAAACATGATTTGGGAGAGGTGTCTTCGCCACGGCAAAACGCTTCCCTCGCCGAGACACACCGTAATAATAACAACAACCACCACCACGTCTAATGACAGTCAAGAGGCAGGTGGGTAATGACTCAGTCTGTTCTCTCGTACCTGTTTCGAGGTGTCAGTGCATCTGAATGTCGGCTTTGGCACGGGAAGACACTCTGCTTTAACTTCACCGATGTCGCAGTGAAGGGTTTGGCTTGTGTCTAGAACAAAAGGAATGGGTTTGTGTCCAGCACCCATTGGAAGTGATGAGCAGGGGACTGCTGACAGGTGCTGTTTGATGGCAGGGGAGGAGGTAAGCAGCTAGAAGCAAGGACTGCTGACGTCTGCCCCTTCGACATCAAAGGAAGGAAAAGACAGAGCACTACGTAACCACTGCAGAGCCTGCCCTAGTCCTGACTTCTCCTCAGCACAAACTTATGCTTGCCCGCTTCCTAGGATTTGGGGGACTACAGAATTTTACAGGCTTTGCCATATCTGCAGGCCACTCACTCTTGAATCACAGAGTGTTAGGGATTGGAAGGAACTTCGAAAGATCATCCAGTCCAATCCCCCTGCCACAGCAGGATCACCCAGACCGAGCCTCATAGGAACATACCCAGCAGGTTTTAAATGTCTCCAGAGAAGGAGACTCCACAGCCCCCCTGGGCAGCCCCTTCCAGGGCTCTGTCACCCTCACCGGGAAGAAGGTCCTTCTCATCCTAACGTGGAACCTCCCATGTTCCAGCTGACACCCACTGCCCCTTGTCCTATCATTAGATGCCCCTGAGCAAACACAAACACTGCCCAAACCCTCTCTGTTTGCAGCAAACACATGAACGGAGCTGCAGCTTTGGACTGCAGTTTTCAATGACAGCAACAGCATTTTGAACCATGACACTGATACCGCCTGCCACAGACAAAAACTAGAGCTGATGTTTTTTGTGGAACGGGGATTTCTTTGTTTGCTGAGAGAAAATTAGAAATAAAGGGAAAGTCTGTAAACATCCTCGAGGCAGCAGCATTCAAAAGCTTAAAAAAACCAAACCAAACAAGAGAAAAGTGGATCTCCAGGAGTGGTGCCCTTCTGCTCGACCTTAGCGGGCAGCTCCCACCTTGTGCCACTCAGTGGGGGCACAGGGAAGCAGGGAGGGCGCCTGCAGGTTACTCTTCATACGTGCCTGTAAGCAGCATGCCATCCTCCCACCTGTCAGTTGTACGTGGAAGAGACTGGACCCACAGCTGAAATTTGGTGGGGTAAACAGGCGGAGGAGGCAATCAGCCCCAGCAACTCTCCCCAGGCAGGAACGTACGGCATTTCTCCCTGGAAGGGTGAAGAGCTGTGTGTTTTTCCATTGCCTCTGCTCTGCAGCGGGCCGTTCCCTGGTGACTTCATCCTGCCAGATACCTGCCGACAGTACGTGCCCTCTCAAGGCTTATACGCCCTCAAAAGTCTGCTCGCACGTTATTGCCAAACTTTCAGCACCAAGCCTGTATTTTTGTAGTGTTCTCTAAGCTGGGTGGGAGGCAGGAGGATGGAGCCAGGCTCTGCTCAGTGACATCCGATGATAGGACAAGGGGCAGTGGGTGTGAGCTGGAGCAGAGGAGCTTCCACATAAAACGTGAGAAGGAATTTCTTCCTGGCGAGGGTGACAGAGGTCTGGAAGGGGCTGCCCAGGGGGGTTGTGGAGTCTCCTTCTCCGGAGATGTTTAAAACCCATCTGGACATGTTCCTGTGCGACTTGGTCTAGGGGATCCTGCTGTGGCAGAGGGATTGGACTGGATGATCTTTGGAGGTCCCTTCCAATGTTCTGTGATTCTGTCCTCAGGCTGTTTGTACTGCTCTTTACACAGGAATACAGTTCCAAGCTACAATCACCAGCGAGTAAAACCAGAGCACTTACTCAGCAGTATTAAAATATAGTAACTTCTGAATATTTTATGAGAGCGCTTTAGGAGTAAAGCTTTACCAGAGGCTGCTCCTCAGTAATCGTGTGACGGAAACGAGGAGGAAGCGGAACACAACGGGGGAACGCTACGAATTCAGCCATGCCTTACTGCTCCCTCCTTTCATGTTTTCTTTATACCACAGGACTCTCTTGCCATTTAGAGTCTGCTAACATCGCTGTGCTGTTAAAAGGTAATTTTATAACCCATGAATACATTTCTGAAGTGAGCTTTCTCTGCAGAGCACACTTGGAATAAATTGCCACAGCAGGCTGTCCGAGGCAGAAGAGACAGAACATGACACAGTATGTGGCTGGCTAGACTCATAAAAATGGATTTGCTCAGGAATGCTAAAAATCAGCCAGTTTCCAGGCTTTGGGTGGCTAGTTCTCTGTAACTGGAGTGATGCAGCGTTATCTGCGGCAGGAGGGTTAGACTGGATGATCTTTCGAGGTCCTTTCCAATCCCTAATGCTCTGTGATTACTGCTACTTACGGCAAATTATTTCATGTGTCTGTGTGCAGTTGACCCTCTGTGTGTTGGACCACTGGAAATTTTGGAGGGTGCTGTTGCTTCACTGAGTTTTCCTGCACGCTCTTCAAACGTACTTGGAAAACACCCCGTCTAAAGGTGCACCACAATTTCAGTGTGAACTGAAGCCAAAGCAGGAAAAACATTCAGTGAGCTCCAAACACAAGCAGCTGCATTTTAACATGATCCTTCCTCCACCTAGGATCAACAGGAGGTTTTTGTTAAATGCTTCCTTGACCTTTCTGCTCTTCCAAAATGCCTTTTGGTTGTCTTCTCTTTTTGTGATTCAGGTCTTCCTGCTCTGCTCCTCGGACATCTTTTCAACTGTTGTTATCTTCTCTGCCTCTCTGATGCCATGACAGTAAGGAAAAAGCAAGCCTCAAATGTTGACTGGTTTGGCAAGACGCTCACACCAGGTATTTTCTATCAGCGTGGTTGTATTAATAATAAAGTCCATCAGCAAAGTATTTGCACTACAGGGGGGCTGGGTTCTTTTGTTTTGCCTTCTTTTTTTTCCCTGAAGACAGTATCATTGTTAAGCTTCTGAATCACAGAACATTAGGGATTGGAAGGGACCTCAAAAGTCCAACCCCCCTGCCACAGCAGGATCACCTAGATCCAGTCACACGGGAACACGCCCAGGAGGGTTTTAAACTTATCCAGAGAAGAAGACTCCACAAGCCCCTGGGCAGCCCCTTCCAGGGCTCTGTCCTAATTGTGAAGAAGTTCCTTCTGATATTGATGTGGAACCTCCTGTGCTCCAGCTCACACCCACTGCCCCCTGTCCTATCATGAGATGACACTGACCAGAGCCTGGCTCCATCCTCCTGACACCCACCCCTCATACATTGGTCAACATTGATGAGGTGTCCCCTCAGTGACACTGGTTTGCAGAGTCACTTACTCAGCTTGGAAGTCCAGGCTGTGTCTCCTAAGTTGCCATAGTAACCCCCCGATCTGTCAGGCTGAACCCTACCAGAGTGAAACTACAAGAACTATTTAACTCTCAGTGCCAGTGAGCGAGGGCTACTCAATGTGTGGCAGCACAGCACCCACAGAAACGGCTCTGGTCAACCATGCATCATCTATTGCCTAGATGATGGAGGCTACCTCAACCTGCTAAAACACACCGACTCCGTGTGCCTTGCCAGCAACTGCCAGACCACCTGCAATTCCAAAACTAAGGTCCCTCAGAATGGATCATCTCCTCCTTTTGACCAGAGGACGCAGAGGAGCTGTGCTGGACCGATGGTTATTGCTGCTTCCTGCATCCCTCTTGCACTGCTCAGCCCCGTGACGCAGCCCTTTGCTCTCCCGCTGCTGCTGGCCCCACAACACATCACCGAACGCCACCGCCGTGGCTTCGGCTGTGCTCTTGTGGAGGATGTGTCGTACCTTTGAAGGAGTCTTTGATGGCACCTTTGACTTCCCTACCCATCCTTGGGGACGGGGCTCTCTGAGGGCGCGGGTGCGCTCTTAGATAACTCCACAGCCAGTTTGGCATGTGATAAAAGTCAACTTAACATCTCCTTCCTCAGGCTTCACAGCCTGCTGGCTAATCTGCTAATTGGGCTGGAGAAAAGGAGGAGGGAGTGGGAAAAAAGCCCAGAGTATTGATGAGAGCGGACGAAAACGCGCGGCTGTCAGGATTAGACGCAGGCCCACCGGAGAACAGCCCTTTCAAAAGGCTTCTGAAAGATCAAGGTTTGCTCAGACCTGTTTTAATCACACAAGAAATTGCAGCAGTTCTTAATAATTTGTGGTCTCTTCCTTTCATAGGAGACAAAGCAAAGCCCCCCCCATGCACTAGGAACGTGCTGCCCTTACATCAGAGGTGAGGTGGTCGTCTGGACCTCTCCTCTAGTTGCTCCTCTTCCCAAATCCCCTTTTAATTGTAATTAACATCCCACTGGAACCTTCCATGTCCCTTCTAAAGGTGCACAAGCTTAAGTCATCTGTGGCAGCGAGGAACAGAAAGTAAAAACATTACGAAGCCTGCGCCTCCCCAACAGAAGATGCGACGCACGCATGGCGCACACAACTGCATCTACCGACGAGGGTGTCTCTGCGCGGTGCGATCTGCACCGCCGCAACAAAGGGAGAGAGAAGGACAAGTTGTGATCGCTTGGGCTGTCAGCTGTGCCAGGAAACAAACACAGGCACAGCATCTCTCTCTGTCACCGCTCTTCTATTCACTCATTAAACAGTCACCACAAACTACTGAACAACCTGCCGGCAACTGCAGGGATACAAGTGCAGGGAGCGAACAGCAAATGACCACCCGCACCCCTCTACTGGGGATGAAGAGCTGGAATCGGACTAACGGGTCTCATTTAAACAAAAAACGTGAGCAAAACCACTCCTCGGCTTCACAAAGGGCAGAGGAGCTTTGCTGGAGGTATTTAGAGACGACGTAACTTCACAGAATCACAGGACATTGGGGACTGGAAGGGACCTCGAAAGATCCCCCTGCCACAGCAGGGTCACCTAGATCCAGTCAGGTGGGTTTCAAATGTCTCCAGAGAAGGAGACTCCACAACCTCCCCTGGGCAGCCCCTTGCAGTGCTCCGTCACCCTCACCATGCAGAAGTTCCTTCTCAGGTTGATGTGGAACCTCCTCTGTTTCAGAACTGCTGTGCAACCAGCAAGGAAGACTCACACAGAGAAGCCCAAGGAGCATCCCCTAAGCTGCAAGGTGGGAGAACAAGTGCAGTGACACCTAGATTTTCCTTTGCTCTGAGATAAACTTCTGGCTTCTGAGAACAGCTGCCGCGTCTCAGCACTCGTTCATCTTGCCGTTACAAATACTCCGAGGAGAAGCAGGGCTGCAGTCTACAAAGACCTTGTGTTTTGAAGGCGCGACTCTGCTCTACAGCCTAGAGCCATCTCAGACCCCTGGGATCCTCTGTTTATTCTTAATCTCCTTTTAAGATCTGAGAGAACAATTTCAGGATGTCGCTTCCAGTCAACACGGGGCTCACATTTATCAGTCCCTTTTGTGAAGATCTCCTGACTTGGTTTGGTGAATTGCACTTTGGATCACTCTCTTCAAGAGGTCCTTTCGGAAAACCCTACATCAACATCGTACTTTAAACACACCGCACGTGCGGAGAAGAAATCCGCACTCCAAGGCACCCTTTGTTGGCAGGTTTCCTGGGGCAAGGCTGCTGTTTGCGGCCACGCAGCGTTCCACTGACTGAGAACATCCTATGATGTTAGATCTGCTTGAAACTCTTCAGAAAACCAAACGTGGGCCCTAATGAAGTCACCTGCGATGTGTCACAGCATCACAGAACATTAGGGATTGGAAGGGAGCTTGAAAGACCATCCAGTCCAACCCCCCTGCCACAGCAGGATCCCCTAGATCCAGTCACACAGGAGTATCTCCAGGTGAGTTTTAAACATCTCCACAGAAGGAGACTCCACAACCCCCCTGGGCAGCCCCTTCCAGGGCTCTGTCACCCTCACCAGGAAGAAGTTCCTTCTCACAGTGATGTGGAACCTCCTCTGCCCCAGCTCACACCCACTGCCCCCTGTCCTATCATTGGGTGCCCCTGAGCAGAGCCTGGCTCCATCCTCCTTCACACACTGATCAACATCAATGAGGTCACCCCTCAGTCTCCTTTTCTCCAAGCTGAAGAGCCCCAGCTCCCTCAGCCTTTCCTCAGCAGGGAGAAGCTCCCCTCCCTTCCTCATCTCTGTGGCTTTGCGCTGGACTGTCTCCAGCAGCTCTGTGTCTTGTTGAACTGATGGGCCTGACCACTCTCCCCACGGGGAATTTTTTCCTGATATCTAATCTAAACCTACTCTGTTGAAGCTTGAAGCCCTTCCCTCTGGTTCTGTCACTACTGACCTGTGAGAAGAGCCCAGCACCAACATCTCTGCAGTGTCCTTTCAGGCAGCTGTAGAGAGGAACAGTTTGGGTCTTTCAAGAAATGGGGTCATAGAACCATTAGGGATTGGAAGGGACCTCGTAAAAAGATCACTTCCAGAGCAGGAATTTCTGGACATTCACAAGTACCCGAACTCATGCAGCTACAACCCCGTCAAGAAAAGCCAACCATCTGGAAACAGTTCTTCTCTTCCTTTACTCCACGAGGGATTTTCCTCATACTGCCCACAACACACCAAAACATGCACTGCAAGAGCAAAATCAATACTCTGGTGCTTCCTCTAACCTCCAGACTCTCCTTCTCTTCTCACAAGCACTTAGTCATAGAACAGGAAGGAACGGGTCCAAGTTACATCGGGGAGGTTGAGACTTGATATTGGGACAAATTTTTTCACAGCAAGGGTGGTCAGGCCCTGGAATGGGCTTCCCATTGAAGTGGTTGAGTTGCCATCCCTGGATGTGTCTAAAGACGGTTTGGATGAGGTGTTGAGGGATGTGGTCTAGGGGTGAACTCCTAAGGTAGGGTAAGATGGTTGGACTGGATGATCCCAGGGGTCTTCTCCAACCAGAGTGATTCAGTGATTCTGTGAAAGGTCCCCCAAATTTTCCAGGTTAACTGTTTCACTGAACTGGAAGCTGCCGCCGCCGGTGATTAATCGCACTTTGCTCTAAATAGGATTAACGCGTGAAGAAGACTGTTGGTGTGCGTGTCCCTCCTCTCATCTGTCCTCAGGTCTTTTTTTCTTGCTGAATTTAAGATGAAGCCTGAGCTATCATCTTGCTCCTTTGATAAACATCTAAAATGCTAATGAACGTGGGCTGCGACTCCGAAGCAGCCAAGGGAAGGGTTTGACAGGGATCTGGAGGGTACGAGAGGACGGGAACTTTCTGACTTAAAAGAGAAGCGCTTTTTGTTCGCGCGGGGCATTGTTTCCCCAAGAAAAATCCTCCTGCTCTGCAGAAAACAGGGAGAGAAATCCTGCCACATCAAAATGCGGAAGCGTGAGAAACTGATGAGCTTTCAGATTGTCCTCTTTTGCATGCAAATCGTATCAGAAGTTCTCATTAGCATAAATGCATGAGCAACTCTAAATGCTTTTAATTTCCAGTCTCAGCCAGCAGAGGAGTAATTTGTCACTGTCAGGGTGAAAATCTAAAAAGGAGGGAAAAAAAGAGAGAAGGACTCCATGCTAAATTGGAATCACATAAATTTTTGATTTGCTAATTGACTGATGCTGCAGTTCAATCAGCTGCCTCGAAGGTGTAAATAATTCAGTGTACAGTCAGAAATAAAAGCATCATGTGCTTCCCTGAGAGCACATCAGCAGGCGCTGCGCCAGGACGTACGTGGTCACATCTTTCTCATGGACACCCTTCAGTCATCACAGAACACCAGGGAGTGGAAGGGACCTCGAAAGATCCTCTAGTCTGATCCCCCTGCCAGAGCAGGACCACCTGGACCGAGTCGCGTTCCAACTACGCTGGAAAGGGCAAGACACTAGCAACTACAGCCACCCCTGAAAATACTCAGGCTTTCACACTAAGGAGCTTGCTTCAAGAGATAGTGTAAAACACTTCACTCACAATAACCTAGTAGGTCAGTCTCAGTAACTTGCAGAAGTGGTAGAATCCCGCGCGACTTGGTCTAGGTGGTCCTGCTGCGGCAGCGGGATTGGACTAGATCCTTCGAGGTCCTTCCAGTCCCTAAGGTTCTGTGATGCTGTCATCTATAGCTCTGCGTAACACTAATGCAACTATAAAGCACAACAAATACACCGGTGGAAATCCAGCTTCTCCAGTTCTCTCTTTTGCTTCAAATGTTGTACGCAAAGTGTATTTATTGCCGAGGTGCTTCCCGTCAGCGGTGTTGGAATCTGCAGAGGTAGTTGCAATGGCTTGATTCACGCTCGAAGAACGATGCTTCCTACCCTTTCTGTCAAGCAGAAATTATTTCTTCCAAGCTTTTTAAGTCAAAGCTATTCTCATGTGCCTAGTTGTTTTCTCCTTACAATCACAGAATCAATCTGGTTGGAGAAGACCCCTGGGATCATCCAGTCCAGCCATCTACCCTACCTTACAAGTTCACCCCTAAACAACACCCCTCAACACCTCATCCAAACCATCTTTAGACACATCCAGGGTTGGCGACTCAACCACCTCCTTGGGAAGCCCATTCCAGTGCCTGACCACCCTTGTTGTGAAAAAACTCTTCCCAATGTCAAGTCTAAACCTCCCCTGTTGTAACTTGTCATAAATTACACATTTTCTTTTTAAAAAAGGGTTAAAATATGAACAATCTGAAAATCCCTTTTATCTTTGTTTTTACTCAAGGTTGTGGAAACCGACTGGAAAACTGATGTCTACAAATTCCTAAGGAGAGCCACTGGAAAGGTGGGGTAGAAAATGCTTGTGACAGCAGCCCCAGCACCCCCACGATGCTGAGGGAAGCCCAAAGAACTCCTAGCACACCCTGGCCCCGAGACCTTGCAGCGCAGGTAGAAGAGGCAACAAGAGCATCGGTTCAGACAACAGAACTGAAGATGGCACATTCCGTCTCCACACCTACTGGTGGCCTGGGATACTGGAGAGGGGCCACTGACTACCAGGAGAAATTTATTGGGCTGGTCTGCCCGCTCCTCCCCATCGCTGAGCCCGGGAAAAGCATGTGAAGGGGTTTTGCTCAGACAGTCTTTCTTGTTCTGAGATCCCAAAAAGGGGTGTGTTGTGGGAAGAGGCTCCCTCGAGGCTGGATGTCTCACTGTTGGGCCTGGTTCTCCACTCAAAGGACAAGCTGTTTTGTTCTGCTGGCCAAGGTGAGGTGCAGCCCCAACCCTGGAAAGAGATCGGTAAGGGTTACGGGAGGATTAAACAGTGGGGAAATGTGCTGGAGTCTCATTCAGACTGCAAGAGGGCAATTAAATATTTGCTCTGAATGATGAAAGCAACACGTATAGAAATGTCAAGGATTAGGGTTTTTTAACAGCTTTTCAATTTCCTCTTAAATATTTGCACGTGGGCATTTTTAATCTCTTCTCGCGTCGCTGCCTCTCGTTCTCTTGTGATTTGGGCACTGTTCTGGCAACACGGCAGCCTTTTGGATGCACCAGAATGAGCGACGCGAGGGAAAAGTCAGTCCTGTCCTACCCAACCGCTTGTGCCTACGTTCCAGACCTTCATAGGTACCTGTAGGCAGCTCTGACCGAAGCACTGCGAATAACCCTCAGGCATCCCGTGCGAGGAGCGGTGCAGATTTGCTGTGTCAGCGTTACGGCGTGGCCAGGGAGGATTCCCGAGCGGATGTGCTGCGGTCACAGGATCACAGGACATTCTGGATCGGAAGGGACCTCCAGAGATCACCTAGACAGAGTCACCTCTGCCAGGTCACACCAGTGGGAGCACATGGGCTGAACCAGCTTGCAGTAGCCGGTGGGCTCGCCGGTGCGCCTCACAAACGTCCTCCTGGATGCCGAGCAAACCCAATGGGAGGATCTACTGCGTTTGCTACCTCGTTAATGTTTAGAAATATGGGAAGGGTGGGTGTCAGGAGGATGGAGCCAGGCTCTGCTCAGTGTCATCTAGTGATGGGACAAGGGACAATGGGTGTGAGCTGGGACACAGGAGGATCCACATCAATACGAGAGGGAACTGCTTCCTAGTGCTGGAAGAGGCTTCCCAGAGGGGTTGTGGAGTCTCCTTCTGTGGAGATGCTTAAAACCCACCTGAACATGTTCCTGTGTGACTTGATCTAGGTGGTCCTGCTGTGGTGGAGGGATCACAGTATCACAGTATTATCAAGGTTGGAAGAGACCTCATAGATCATCAAGTCCAACCTTGGACTGGATGATCTTTCGAGGTCCCTTCCAATGCCTAATGTTCTGTGACCAGCACTTTAAGTGATGCTGCTTCTCTCAAGGTTAGAGCAGCCACCACCGGGTCTGGTGAAGCTGCTGAACTCCAGGGTCAGGCAAGTGGCTGCTCCCACTTGCAGAGCTCGAAGTGACTATTTTTGGAAGAGAGAAATCAATGTTTCAGATGATTCTTGGAGGTTTTTTCCCGTGGCACCACAGTTCACTCTTGCAGAAATGTATGCAAATTACCTTCCTATGAAAAATGGGGGCAGGAAGAAAACATTGTGCTGCTCTTGCAAAACACAAAATCATTAGCGCTTGCCAAAAGCAGCCAAGCCCATCTCCTGGCAGCACGCTGCACAGAACCACAAGTTCTCTAGCCAGTTTCCATCCTGCAGCAGGGAAGGATGGCCCTGGCACAGGACACAATCCTGACACCACGGCAACTCACTCGTCTGCCTCGCTCTGACCGTCTTCACGTGGGCACTGGTCCAGACAGGCCCCATTTGCAGTGGAGCTATCCCAGAGCAAACACGTTTGCACGACTTGAAAAGCGCCGAGGATGCTGTAAGCACACCTCAGGCAGATTTAATTGTAATATTAATTAACTGGTTCGCTTACTAATTTATCTGCTGCCCCCTCTTTTTCACACCGATGCATTCCAGAAGGAATGTTAGGAAAGCCTGACAATCTCTGGACAAGACTTTGCAGGATTCCATGTGTGGGAGCTGCATTAGGATCACAGAACATCAGGGATGGGAAGGGACGTCCAAAGATCATCTAGTCCAACCCCCCAGAATCCCCGTGATTCTTTGATTTCACAGAATCACTCAGGTTGGAAAAGACTCTTGGGATCCATCGAGTCCAACCATCAACCCCACTCTACAAGCTCACCCCAAACCAGATCACCCAACACTATATCCAAGTGTCTTTTGAACTCATCCAAGGATGGGGACTTGGTCTAGGTGGTCCTGCTCTGGCAGGGGGATTGGGCTAAGTGATCTTTTGAGGTCCCTTCCAATCCCTAATGTTCTGTGATTCTGTGAGTCCACCATCACCCTGGGCAGACCATTTGCCACCACCTGCTTGTGAGCCCTATAGAGACACTCTTGATGGGTCTGCTAGCGATTTAAGCGGTAGCCACATCCCCACGCGTGTCCCAGTTAGGAGAGTTATTTGATAGTCCAAGTTATTTAATAGGACAGACAAGTTCACCTATTTCCAAATCTTACGGCAGGCTCAGATGAGACAAGAGGAACAAACCCAACAATCAAGAAGGGTTACATCAAAACTGGACTGTTTCCAACCTGGCACAGAAGTGACCATGTTTGACTCAATAAAACGCTCAAGTGTCCTGCACGGGATGGGGGAGGGAAGATGAAGATTTAATCCTGTTTTTTTACAGAGAGGGAAGAAAAGGCTTGTGGGCTCCAAAGTGGCATCTTTCCCAGTACCTGATGAGCAATCTGTTATTTGTGAAGAAGGGACTTAAGTTGCGTCGTTGTCTAAAATGCAAAGTGAGAGGCTCGTGCGCTGCCAGCACGCGTAGGATCGCTCTTCCCATCACTGGTTGGAGGGGGGTCTGTGCTCCCAGTTTTGAAGGCAGCCTGTGTTCACTAGAGCTGAACGCGTCGCCCGCAGCGAAGGCAGAACTCCTTGCTGATCCGAGTCCAAAACCACTCACTGGGTATGTTGCTGTGTGCCTTGGTCTAGGGGATCCTGCTGGGGCGGGGGTTTTGGACCGGGTGGTCTTTGGAGGTCCCTTCCCATCCCTAATGATCCTGTGATCCTGCTGGGGCAGGGGGATTGGACCGGGTGGTCTTTGGAGGTCCCTTCGCATCCCTAATCACAGACCATTAGGGATTGGAAGGGACCTCAAACGACCCGCGCACAAACGTTCAGCTCCTGATGGCCAGCCACGTGACTAGTCCTTCTAGAGAAACAGGAAGCCTCCTGCAATGGATTCTGGTGTGCAGGTCTGGACTTTGCTCCTGTGTCGTGCCACTTTGAGTTGCCTATCTAATTGGAGGAAGCGTGTTACATCTACAGAACGTCTGAGGGAGCGTGCGACCAGCTGCTCTGGAAGTCTGTCGGAGCATCCTGGAGCCACAAGATGGCAACAGCGTTTACATCTTTCATTAGAACTGAGAGAAGGTTGTGTTGTATAACCTTCGCTCCATTTTATGTCAAAAAAGAGCTGACATTTCACTCCAGAGTGGCATCTTTAAACCTCTAATCATTAGCCACAGCACCAGGGAAAACAGGCAGTGCAAACCGCCCCACTACTTCTGTGAGACCCCTTCCCAAGCCAAAGAGAAAGGAGGAGGCCACTGGGGTTGGCTAAGTGCAAGACAGCCTGAGCTCAGGCACAACAATCCGTTCACTCGGGGCTGCGTTTGAGCTACCACAGGTCTGCCGGCCTGCTTGGCCCACGCAGATGGGCTTTGCGTACTGGGTGGACCCACCAGATCTACTAACCTGTATCTCACTGGTTTAGGTTTGCTAGATACATGCTAGAACATAAAGCCAGGCAAACTCTGGCAGCAACTCTGTGATGGCCTGAACCAAGCAAGCATGAGCTCAGAGCTGCTCTCTGTGCCCTTCAGTAGGTCTGCAACGCCGTCCACTCATCCCCTTACACAGGCTGAGGGAGCTGGGGCTCTTGAGCTTGGAAAAAGGAGACTGAGGGGTGACCCCACTCATGTTGATCAATATGTGAAGGGTGGGTGTCAGGAGGATGCCAGGCTCTGCTCTCAGGGGCATCTAGTGATAGGACAAAGGGCAGTGGGTGTGAGCTGAAACACAGGAGGTTCCATATAAATATCAGAAGGAACTTCTTTGCAGTGAGGGTGCCAGAGCCCTGGCAGGGGCTGCCCAGGAGGGTTGTGGAGTCTCCTTCTCTGGAGATGTTTAGAATCAGTCCGTCATAGAATCACTACAGATTGGAAGGGACCTCAAAAGATCATCTAGTCCAATCCCCCTGCCACAGTTTAAAACCTGCCTGGACTTGTTCCTGTGTGACTTGGTCTAGGTGGTCCTGCTGTGGCAGGGGGATTGGACTGGATGATCTTTCGAGGTCCCTTCCAATCCCTGATGTTCTGTGACCCTCACAAGCACAGGTCAGGCAATACCAGTGGCCTCATTCACACCCATGGCTGTGCTGCAGGCTGCTTCAGATCTACACATGATTTTCCCAGAGATGCTCATTTACTAACAAGGATTTAATTTCTTCAGTAGCATCCTAATATCTTTAATTAACTACCTCTGAAAAATGTAATCCTTGATGTCCTGTATATTCCATGGCAAATGTTAATGGCAAGTGCCTTCCAGACTGGTTAATAGACTTTCTGTCCCAGAGTGCCTGCCTCACCCTCTCGAGATACGATCTAAAGCCTGGTGAAGGGAGAAGAATCATTGCCTGACTCCAGCAGGGTTTGAGACTCCCTGCATTCAGTTTCCTTCCCATACAACTACTGCCAAACCACCCTTACTCCACTGTGATCTTTACAGATATATACACACACACACACATCAAGCCCCACTATAAAAAGCCACCCCAAACTAAAAGACAAAACCCACAAACAAAGCAACAGCAAGGAGCTGAGCAAATCCACGGTCAAAGCGGAGTCCTGACCCTGCAATTGTAACTACATCGCATCCCTCAGCACCGAGCTTAGGAGTTTGTTTATTTGATGGTGTGCCTCAGTTTGCAGGGTATTTGTCCTTATTTTGTGCCTAAAAGAGGCCTGGAGCAGAGCACCAGAGAGGAACAAGTAGCACGGGAACAGCAGAACACAGCCTCACAGCAACCAGCACTGATGAACATCATCCTATCTGTCATCTCAAGCACAGTGAGGAACGATTTCAGGCTGAGATGATCCTGATGTGATGGGGGATTGGACTAGATGGTCCCTTCCAACCCCTCATGTCCTGTGACTCTCACAGATCACATCCTGGCAAGTGCTGTGCAGAGCAGTGGGTTATTGATCCCAAAGGCAAGGATGGCAGGAGGAAGACCCAGCCAGCTGCTTGGGCATCCTTACTCAATATATTATTGAAGCACGTGCTTCACTGCTGGCCCGCACAGGAATGCATTTAATCAGTTTGCTGAACAGAGACCTAAACAAATATTGGGAGACAGGAGATGAGACAGTAGAGGGCTAAACTGTGAAAACAAAGGCAAGGTAATATTTCAGAGTACTCGCCATAGTGCTGAAGCCCAAGGAGAAATCAAGGAGGATGCAGATAGCACTTGACTGCAAGGATGGTGTTAGCTACTTAAGAATCACCAGTTTTAGCACAGTGGGAAACGCTCAAGGAGGACTTTGAAGAAGTGAGAGAGAAGAACAAAGGGCAGCAAGAGCTCGGGGAGAGACAACTGTTGAAGAGGGAGCTGGGATCGGTGTCGGTAGGCAACGTGTGTGTTTGGGCTGTGAAGGGAACAAGATGATGAAAAACAAGGGCAAGAGGGGACAAAAGGCAGACGTTGGGGACATAATGGAGATGCTGGGGAAGAGGGAGGTTCAGGGGCACCATGCAGCTCAGCTGGCAGGCAGTAACTTAGTCTGGCCCCTGTAATGTTTCAGGGTGGTTCACTGGTTTTCCCCAGAGGAAGGAGGAGGAAGATGTCTCCCTGTGCCAATGCCCCCTCAGAAGGCAACACTGTGCCTGCTGCTGTCAAAACGTGATGCCGAGGGAGACCGATCGCAGGTGGAGACCAGGCTTCCAGGCAGCTATTGCCTCTTCTTGCTTTGTACTGAGCAGCCTCTCTCCGTGACCGAGACACCAAGACACACTCCTGCTGCCCTCCTTCAGGCTCTCTAGCATGTTCCTGCAGGGTGCAATACCCACTGAGGTTTGGAGTCAGTTGACTTAGGGCTTAAGCATCTCTGTGTGTTCAGCCTACTCATCAGAAACCTTCCCCTGTCATCCGAAAGGAGCAGCAATGGACAGGCTCTGCGGTGCCTGCCTGTGAGCACTCGGCAAAGGCAGCTGGCGTTTTGCCTCGACACAGACTGCAGAATCCATCCACGTGAACGACTGACTTCAGCATCTCACTGCAAGCCCGAAGAAGCAAGACTGGATTGCCAATCCTGTTTCTCACCCCAGCTACTTCCCTGACCTGCGGCAGCACGTTTTACGCCACAAGCTTCCGAAATGCCTGGCGAGCCCGGTGCCGTGCATCCCGATCTCCAGACGGGCTCAGTGCCGCTCTCCAGCCTAAAAACTAAAGGCTGTATTTGAAGATGCTGTTGCTGCCCCGGCCCAATGTCCCGACTGGTAATGTGGAGTTGGCTTATTTCCCCATGATGCTGAGCATTTAATGACACGACGCCTGCAAAGCAACGGGAGGAGCAGCTCCACGCAAGAGTGGAGCGTTGTAACTGCATTACGCGCGCGCGCCCAGCAGCGCGGGGAAGGGACGCGATTATCTAGCAAGCAGTGACGTCTCATCACCAGCAGTGAAGGACCTCGTGATGAAGACCACGGGGCTGTGCTGGCAGAGGCTGAATTCAACGTGAGGAACATCAAGCGGTGGTTCTCAAGTTTTCATCGCACAGGAGGTCGAAAGAATCTCTGTTGAAACATGCACTGCCTGACCAAAATATTCTCAGGACTACCAGTTTTACAAACGCTGGTGCAGATATCAACTGTGAGAGCTAATTTGAGGCCATCGACTGTCAGCAGCGCAGCTTTAGATGAATGAATTTTAATCTGACCCTCAAGAGTCAGTCTAGCCGAATAATAACAATGAAAAATGCATGAGGAGAGCAATTGCAACGCGGCTATTCCACACACCGGCTTGTTTTATGCATCAGTGGCAAATAAATCAAGGAACTGGATGGACTTTCTGAATGTCGTTCACTGTTCTAAGTAAATCCATCTACCCAGTGCAACCATCAGCTCTAAAGATTGGAGAGTAAACAGGGGAGGAATATTGATTGATGGCTTCATTTGGGATGGAGTCTTTAACATCACCTCTGCCACAGACGTAGGGGTGACGCTTACCATCTCGCCGCTACAGGCTGAGCCGTAGGATGTCCTAACTGCTAGCGTCTGGACTTCACACCTGGGCAAAAGCTGCATCTTAAAAAAAGTACCTGTGCAGAACTGATGTGAACGGGCAGCGACAACGGACCATTAGCAACAAGGCCTTACATAGCTCCGGTAGAAGGATCTAAGGACGCGCTTCCAAAGGACTCCCACAAAGTGTACTATTGTGTGGCCTAATTACACAGAATCACGGAACATTAAGTATTGGAAGGGACCTCAAAAGGTCATCCAGTCTCATCCCCCCACCACAGCAGCATCAGGAACACATCCAGGCGGGTTTGAAATGTCTCCAGGGAAGGAGACTGCACAACATCCCGAGGCAGCCCCTCCCAGGGCTCTGTCACCCTCACTGGGAAGAAGGTCCTTCTCATATTGATGTGGAACCGCCTCTGTTCCAGCTCACACCCACTGCCCCTCGTCCTATCATTAGATGCCCCTGAGCAGAGCCTGGCTCCATCCTCCTCACACCCACCCTTCACATATTGACAAACATGAATGAGGTCACCCCTCAGTCTCCTTTTGTCCAAGCTCAAGAGACCCAGCTCCCTCAGCCTTTCATCAGCAGGAATCTTCCCATCATCTTTGTGGCTCTATGCTGGACTCCCTCCTGGAGAAGTGTCCTTCTGGAACTGAGGGGTTCAGAACTGGACACCATATTCCAGATGTGGTCCCACCAGGGCAGAGCAGAGTGGGAGGAGAACCACTATTTGTACCTCCAAATCAGCTAAACCATCTTAGTCACCAGTCAAGCGCACACCCGTCGCATGACTCCACAATAAAATGAGTTGCAACGCTGTGCTGGTAAAGCACAGCTTCGTTCTGAACTTCCAGCACTGACCTGTTGAAAACCTAGAGTTGCCTTTATGGAGCATCGTGTGTGTGCATCAGACAGACCAGATTCACAGAAATCACAGAGCACCAGGGATTGGAAGGGACCTCGACAGGTCACCTAGTCCGACCGCCCTGCCAGAGCAGGACCACCTAGACCAAGTCGCACGGGTCCAGAAGAGTTTACATTGCATTTTATCACAACAGAACAGTATTTCCCTTGATGTAGTCCAGACACATTCCAGTCACAAAAAATATCAACACATCCTAAGGTGCACCACCCTGATTAACGTGAGAAGGTGGCTTTTATGTCAAGGCTAACTCATCTGCGTTCTATTTATCCCGCAGCCCTGGACGGTTGTCATTCAGCCACAAATAGTTAGGCCTTTGTCTCTGAAGTTTAGTTTTCTCTCACTAACTTCCATAAAACAGCTGAAAACAAACCCTTCCCGCAGCAATGTGTGGCACCCAAGAAGAAAAGCACCCTTCAGGAACAACAGCAAGTCTTCCTGCATATGAATGAGTCGGTACAGGCGTGCAGCGTCTTCACACTCGGAATGCTTCGATCTGCTGGCTTTTAACGTCGCCGCCGTTTGCTAACGCAATTAGGGAGAAGCCACAAACAATTTCAACAAACACAGAAGCTCAAAGATCTTTCTTTGTGGGATCCTTTTCCAACCTGAATGATTCTACGATTCTCGGTGACCGGATTAAATTGTCAGGAAAAACGTAAGAGCAGCAGGACACAGCACTGGGGTCGGCGACTCGAAGCAACGATCGATTTGCCGACTAGGGAAAAGAAAAAGCTTTGCAGGCTCTAGGCTACAGGAGCAAACTGATGGCCGATGGAAATTATGAGCAGATCGAGCATAGATGAGGTCACACAGTGTATAGACTCCAATGCTGGGACAAAGAGCTTCCAGCTACCATTGAGCAGTCCACACTTCACACCAGATTTTTTTAATCACAGCAGCACAATGCACCCTCCTGTTTGAGTGCCCGTCTTGGGAACCGGCTGTTGGGAAGAGCTTTGGAAGGGCTGCAGTTATTGCCTGCATCACGCCGACTTCCTCTGGGGCTCAGAGCAATATATGAGAACACACAACTCAGAGATGAGACTAAACCCAAATTTTCCACTGCTACAGGGAATCCCAGAACATTGGGGATTGGAAGGGACCTCAAAAGATCACCCAGTCCAATCCTCCCGCCACAGCAGGATCATCTAGCTCAGGTCGCACAGGAACACATCACAGGATCAGAGAACATTGGGGATTGGAAGGGACCTCGAAAGATCATCCAGTCCAATCCCCCTGCCAGAGCAGGACCACCTAGATCAAGTCGCACAGGAACTATGCTATTGACTCTCTCCAGAGAAGGAGACTCCACAAGCCCCTGGGCACGCTGTGTAACTGACACAAACTCAACAGATACCAAATGTTGATGTCATTAACCTCAGGTCCTACGGGCATAACTTTCGTGTCAGCTGCAAGACCCTGAACCTCCCTAAGACTCACTAACAGTGCGACGGGAGATGGTTTCAATTTCCAGGCTTTATGCGCGGGACGCTGACTGGTCCTCCCGTTGCTTATTCTAAAAAGGACAAACCATTGTGAGGAGAAGGGGAATGGCATGATTTCCTCAAGTAACTTAATTGTCCCCGATGCTCGCCCAAGTTTGACAGCAGCATCAGAAGAAACAAGGCACTGCTTCCACAACTTAATGATAATGCCTTCATCCAGGACAGCAATAATTGAGTTTTAACGACCTGCGCCGTCGCTCGTCAGAAATCCCCTCTGTGTGAAGCTCTAACCTCTGCCAGGCAAGACTAACGGCTACCAGCGTAGGCAGTATTTATTAAAGCCCTCTTTGCATCGCCTGGCAATCTGTTCTGCCATCAAGCAGCCCGGGATAATTGACATTTAGTGCACCAACCTTCTCCTGACTAAGAAGCATGGCATTCATGGAGAGAGCAAACACGTGGCAATTGCTGCAAATGCCTCCAAATCTCACGCCGCGACCTTTCCTCAGGTAAATGTTTTGGGATAAAACGTAAATGGTGATTTGCCGTATGTCGAACATCACGCAACGTCAAGTTTGCCGTCTTATTGTTCTTGAAAGGTTTGCAACTTGGTTTTGACCTGTTGCTTCGTCTTTTAAACTTCAGTTTAAGACACACACACACGTGGGGGTTGTTTTTCACTCTGTTTTTTGTGACTTGGATCCTGGGAGAAATTTATTGGATTTATGAGGGAAGGCTGAGGGAGATGGGTCTCTTTAGCTTGGAAATAAAGGAGACTGAGGGGTGACCTCGTGAACGTTGGTCAATATGTGAAGGGTGGGTGTCGGAAGGATGGAGCCAGGCTCTGCTTGGAGACATTTCAAACCCACCTGGATGTGCTCCTGTGCAACTGGGTCTAGGTGACCCTGCTGTGGGGGTGGGACTGGACTGGGTGCTCTTTCGAGGTCCCTTCCAATCCCTCCTGTCCTGTGACTGTGTGAAGCAGCCATTTGTCACAGTGAGAACGACCCTATAGTCCATAACACTGCCTCAAGCACATAAAAGTTTGGCTGGCTCGAGCAGCTCTCACTAACTTCCTTACACACTCTGTGTTCTCTGGATCACATTAGAAATGGTGACCTTCCCTATTGATTAGCTGGCAATTTCATACAGGCAATGATTAGATAACCCAATCTGCCCTGCCAAGAGCGATCAGCCGCACACGAAACAAAGGACAGGAGCTGTGTCATTTACAATACAAATGAGCTGGTTCCTCTGGCTCTGATCAAATAAAACAAAACAAAAATCAAATTAAACAGTGATCGAATCACAGGGGCGGTGCTGTAACCATTTTAATTTTTCATTGTTCATTTCATTTAAGGCAGCACTTAGCAAATAAATAAAAAAGGACCCCCTTTCTTACTCCTTCCCCCTTTGAAGTTAATTAGCCTCGCCTAAATCTGTTTACCGAAACGCCACGGTGCAAAACACCGCGAGCTGCTTTCAAAGTCGCCGGAGCGTCGTTCCTGCAGCGCGCGCACACACACACACACACACAGGTGCTGACAGCACTCCTCTCAGTCCCCAGTTTGACTCGGGAACCACGCTGCCTTTTTCCTTTAGGCAGAGCGTCCAGCGGGGTGGCTTCCACCACACACGCAAAAGCCCCACCAGCTTCAAAAGCATCAAAGCATCAGCTCAGTTTGCCGCGCTCCAAATCTACCAGGGAGGTCAGCCTGGAGCACTGGAGGCAACTTCTAAGCATCCACCTGATTTCTGTGCCCACGAGTGGGAGGATGAGGGGAGGCGGGTGGCTCGTCCAGGGCGGGAGAAAGGAAGGCATCCCCAGTCATCGCTCTTCACCAAGCACTAGAAGCAGCAGGAAGAGGTGGGTACGTCAAGCACCAGGAAAATTCCACAGGCAGTTATTTCTGGAGATGGACAGATTACAGCTCTGTCTGTCGAAGCAGGGGAGGGAGGAAACCATGAAGCAAGCTCTGAGGAGCACGCATCATTAGACAGCTTTGCATGAGGTGGCTGTTTTCTAACTGATACAGGCCAAGTAATTGGTGCTGTTGACTCAGACACTCCAGGCAATTCGCTGCACTGATGCTCTTGTTTATCTTGGCTTACTAGCTCCAAACTCCTCATGGTTTTACGAAGCTGACCCCAAAAAGAGCTGGGCAGCAGGTAAATCCAGGCAGACAGCCACCCTAAGTGAGCCAGCCACCCTAAGTGAGCATGCCTGGGCAGTGGGAATTTCAAGCCCTGTTTTCCATCCATCTTCTCTCTCTATTAATGCATTGTCTCCCAAATAAATGTGGGTGTTGCAACAGCTGCAGTACCTTGCCGGGCTCTCGGCTGTGGGAGGCCACATCCCAGGTGTGGGTTTGTACATCCTGGGCACCAGGTGAGAGGCAGCGCGGTGAGCACAGACTAATGAACACAACCCTTACTTAACACTAAAAAGGACCGTGTACACTTGCCTGATTCATCACTGTTATTTACTTGATTGTCTATAAAATGATCTGTGTTAGATAGTTTTGTCCTGCTCCAGCAGGGGGGTTGGACTTGATGATCTCTTGGGTCCCTTCAACCCCTAACATCCTATGATCTCTCGATAGATATCTCTATGATAGATCTGTAAGTATTTCTGTAGTTTACAGAAATATTTCTATCTATAAAATATCGGAGTCTTTGAGCACGCAGCTGACATTCATTAAGGGGACAGTATCTCTCTGGTGACCTTCTGGGGTGATACCCATAAGAAACTAAGTAGAGTTAATCAGTTCACAAACCTATGAAACTGCAAAGGCTCTGAGGAGCCACAAAAGTAGATGCCCTAAGTAAACCAAGAAGTGCTCTACGTGGCTGTAATATAGTTGCATATGAAAGAGGTTTTTTTAATAACCACAGAATCACAGAACATTGGGGATTGGAAGGGACCTGGAAAGATCACCCAGTCCAGTCCCCCTGCCACAGCAGGGTCACCTAGATCCAGTAGCACAGGAACATATCCAGGGGGGTTTTAAACGTCTCCAGAGAAGGAGACTCCACAACCCCCCTGGGCATCCTGTATCAGTGCTCTATCACCCTCACCGTGAAGAAGATCCTTCTTATATTTACATGGAACCTCCTCTGCTCCCGCTCACACCCACTGCCCCTTGTCATTGTTCTAAACCAGAAAAACCTGGTTTGATAAGAACTAGGTTTCTCCGAGACTCGCAGTGCTTCCTGAAACTCAGCGCTCCTTCTTGAAGTGACCCCTGGTTTCTCCTGCCAGCTGCAATGCACACGAGCACACACACGCTGCTCACAAGTCCAATAAACAGCTGTTCTCAGAACCGAAACACTAAGGCTTTTGAACGCCAAAGAAACCCTTCTAGTAATGCACAAAAGGCAAAAATTTATCACAGAAGGAAAAGAGAAACCCACGCACACGCTCATTTCTGACTCGTCACCTACTTTGGGGTGGCGTGGCGTCCACCCTGCGCCTGCACTTATTGGCGCCCAAAGGAACTGACCCATCGCCAAGTACTCTTTAGTTAGACTCAAAATGTCCTGGCTGCCGGTGAGTTCAGCACTGGACTTTAGGATGAAATTTAGAACACTGCTGTGTACTTAATTTATTTCAGCCCTATACCCCTAAACACCTCTGGCTTTCTTATTTCTGTAGTTCTTCATAAATTAACCATTTTGGTCAAAAGAAAGGAGCGACTGCGCTTTGAAACACGGACTGTGAAAGCGGTGAGGAGCACTGACAGGGCACATAGCCCACGTTAACTGTTAATCTTGGCTAACGTGGACGTAACGAGGTTAGCAATTGAAACTTGAATGTTTTGCTTTTGGTGTTGCTGCAACAAGTGAAAAAGAATTTGCACGTCTTGAAATACGGATTTTGATGCAACAATGGCGGGGGGGATCACGGAATCATTCAGGTTGGAGAAGACTCCTGGCATCATCGAGTCCAACCATCAACCCCCGGCATCATCGAGTCCAATCATCAACCCCCGGCGTCATCGAGTCCAACCATCGACCCCCGGCATCATTGAGTCCAACCATCGACCCCCGGCGTCATCGAGTCCAACCATCAACCCCCGGCGTCATCGAGTCCAACCATCAACCCCCGGCGTCATCGAGTCCAACCATCAACCCCCCGCATCATCGAGTCCAACCATCAACCCCCTGCATCATCGAGTCCAACCATCAACCCCTGGCATCATCGAGTCCAACCATCAACCCTACTCTACAAGGTCACCCCTAAAACACAGCCCCCAACACCACAACCAAGAGACTTTTAAACACACCCAGGGATGGGGACTCAACCACCACCCTGGGCAGCCCAGTCCAGGGCCTGACCACTCTCTCCAGGAAGAATTTCTTCTTGATGTCCAGTCTGACCCTTCCTTGTTGAAACTGGAAGCCCTTCCCTCTGGCCCTGTCACTAACAACCTGTGAGTAGAGCCCAGCACCAACATCTCTGCAGTGTCCTGTCAGATAGTTGTAGAGAGCGACAAGGTCTCCTCTTCCTCAGACTCAACAGCCCCAACTCTCTCCATCCCTCCTCATCAGATTGATTCTCCTGGCCCTTCCCCAGCTTAGCTGCATTTTAAAAACCCATCTCCAGTATCAACCCATAGAAAATTGTGAGGAGCTAATTCTGTTGTTATTGCCACAGAACAAGTGATCTCCTTGCTATAAAATAACAGCTCAGTTAGTGGATCGTTGTGCTAGCAGTAAAGTGATTTAACCCTTCTTCTTCTTGCTTTGCAGCACGGTCGGCTTTAACCTTCACCCGCTGAACCACCTCAAGATGCACCGGGCTGCTCGGCATCCCCTGTGAAATCTGTATTCAGGACACTTTTGGAGCTGCAGGCTGCCCATTAGGAGACAAATGTTTTTCATTTCTGAAGGTGGCTGAAAACCAGACAAGATCCTGCAAACAATCTGCAGTTTTCACCCGAGGGGACCAATTCACATTAAATATTTTTAATTTAGGGCTCTGTGGAGCCGCTTCTGGCAGCGGAGCGTTGCTGGCTCTTGTGCCAGCCGCCTGCCCCGCTGGTGCAGAAAGCAGCCAGCTCCACAGCTCCCTGCAGCTCTGCAGCCGGATGAAGCAACGCGGTGACAGCCTGCCTCAGGGTCGTGGGCGCAGCAGGAGAGGGGCATTTGCATCCTGCCTCCACCGTCCACCGGATGCAGCTGAGTCAGGCTGGGGAATGCAGACCTGCACTGTGCCTGCACACGTCAGCCATGTCATAGCACGAGGGGCACTCCTTAAACACTGGGAGCCACCACTCCTTTCCCAGCTTCTGTGGGAACTTCTCCACTTCAAAAAGCTTGAGAACTTGCTCGTAGCAAGTTAGACACTAAAAAAGTCCATGGTGTTAGGGGGATGCACGGGATCTCGAGGTTTTTCCTCCCTTGATTTCTTGGTGCATGGAACTGAACACCCCGGCAACCTCCAGCTGAGCACCTGCATGACAAGATGTTTTGCTCCAAGTGCTGAACCTATTCTTAGACAGCCTGCTAAAACACCAAACAAGTATTTGCTGGTTATTCTAGACTGCTAAACATGCTCCCACGTGGAACCGCCGCTCAGCCTGGGTACAAAACACTAACTCTTCATATTTGACCTGTACCCGTTTGGGGACCATAATTTTCCTACTCAACCCATCTTATTTGAAAGTTTAAAATCTTGACACACTCTTGGTGATCTTGTTGTGCTGGGGGGATTGGACTAGATGATCTTTTGAGGTCCCTTCCAATCCACAACTGGTTGGAAAAGACCCCCGGGATCATCCAGTCCAACCACCTGCCCGACCTTACAAGCTCACCCCTAAAGCAGACCCCTCAACACCTCACCCAAACCATCTCTGATCACATCCTTAACGTTCTGTGATGCTGAGCACTCAGGCAGAACCTGATACTTCAGAAACCACCAGGAAAAATATTTAGTGAACAAATAAGGACGGTACGAAGCCGCAGCTTTGCATATTTTACCTGTAGCTCTCCTGCTGCTATCAAGTGAAGCAGCTATGAAGTGCAAAGAAATCACCAGTTTTCAGAGGTGGTTATTTCGAGTACGCAGCAATAGCTGCACCATCCAAGGGAAAATGCACCCCAGTAAAACGACTACAAATTGCTAAAAATCAATGGGAAAAGCCAGAAAACTAAACCTGTTAGACCTTCGTTAGTGACCTGATGACAACTAGTGTTCATGGCCGCATACACGTGTGTGTGTGTGCTTAGAAAAAGCTGTGAAGGAAAAGCTGGACACACAGGATCCTGCTGCACCAGGGGGAATGGACTAGATGATCCTTCGAGGTCCCTTCCAACCCCCGGTGCTCTGTGATTACAGGACACTGTCGAAGATCAGGAACACGCATCACTTTAACGCTTTACTGCTACTTTGGACCAACAGGGGAACTTGTTCTCACACCTTACAACACAGTGCACACCAGAACACATCAAATTAAATGTTAAAATGACAGGTTTAATTACTCGACCTCCAGGATGCGACCTGCGTTCGATGCAATTGATGGCCCCTTCAGGAGAGCGCTCCTCCAGCTGCTTGCTGTCACTGTCAGATTTCTTCTGATTAGTCTTAGACACCGGCTTCCGAGCTGGCCCAAATCTGCCTGCTGCAAGTCCCAGCTTGCACTGCAGAGTGCAGCCGCAGGCAGACGTGCAAAGCTCGGATGCAAGCACACAGTTACCTCCCAGGTCTCGGAGGTGACTTTGTCACAGTAGAAGTAGGGACTAGACAGATTTAGAGCCTCTGGAAATCTAAGCCAACAAGGCCATATGATGAAGGCTGTATATCAGAGATGGAGAAAGACGGAAAGACTCAGCAGCACAAGCCTCAAGCACATTCACACGAGTCCTTAGTTATCTGGTGCCTTAATCCTCATCTCTGATCCCTCATAAATCAACTTAGTGGATTGGTGTAGACCTGCTCCACATCACGGCTTCTTTTTCTGTTTCACCGAGGTGGGTCCCTCTTACTGAGCAATTTTGTCTCCAAGGCCCTCAAGGCAGAGGAAGTACAAACGTGGCGCCACGGCGCTGGGTACCTTTATTGTCCTGACCTGCACCTGCCAGGGAACCTGTCAATTGGTTGGGGTTGTTAACGATACCTTCAAGAAGTGACGGCTCTTCGAGTGAGCCGCTAAAAGCAGGGAGGCTGGTGAACAGCAGAGGAGATGCCTCGCGGTGCTGTGTCTTCTTCCATCAGCACGTAGCTCGTTTTCCTCATAAAAAAGATCTAAGGCTTCCACATAAAACACTTCTTTCTAGATTTCACATTTATCGTGGCATTTGGCTCAGAGCCCAAGGCTGGGGAGCCTGGTTTCATAGACCTGTACAACAGTTTGGGCTGGAAGCAACCTTTAAAGGTCATCTATTTCAACCCTCCACTCACTCCACAGCAAAGCCCAGGTCTGAAAATATTTCACTCTCGAACACGTGCAGTGTTCTGCCAGCAATAATCCTAACTCGCTCTCCTTCCCTCCACGGGATGGGAAACCTCTTTGACCCTTACTTTAACATCCCACACCTTTCCAGACACCACAGCCAGCTTCTGGTGCTTTTTTGAAGCACCAAATAGCCTAGCTCTTTGGCAGACGCAGCAGCAGAGTCCTCCTGCTATGGGAAAGCACCTGCAGTCATCACATTTCTACACACCTAGGGAAAAGACAGCCTGCCTGGAGAAATTCTGCCAGGTTCCCTCTGCTCAGTTCAGGTAAGCGGCCACCAAGCCAGCAAATCTGTCCTTTCTCCAAGCTCAAGAGACCCAGCTCCCTCAGCCTTTCCTCACGAAGGAGATGTTCCAATGACCACCCCCAACACATCTGCTTTCCTCTCTTCGCTGAACACTGCTCTTCAAAGCAAATCAGAGGGCGAGCTTCAAGCTACAGACTTCCACCTGCAGCTTGCTCGGTTACGGTGTCATCTTCCACCTCAGTTTATCCCTTAGCGTCCAAATCAAACACACTTCACGTTCTAGAAGAAACAAATAAACCAGAACGTCCTGTTAAACCCAACAGAGCACGAGCCAGTAAACAAACACCAAAGCTACGTGCAGGGGGGGGTTCAGTTAGGGTTTGTTTGTACTTGCTGCCACTCTGTGTCTGCCTGTATCTTTCCAACAAGCCACTCAAGAAGCCACCCGACGCAACGCAGCTAAAGGAGTTCAGACTCCTACAGCCCATCAATACAGTCAGGGAGGATTCACTAGTCACTACCATTCCTTTTGCTTCTTTTTCTTTAAAGTAAAAACAAATACATTTCTTAGGGTGGCATTTGCATCGTGAGGTGCTCCAGTCTTTGGAATTTCCAAAAGACACCCAAAATTTCTGCCGAGGTCAAACCCGCGCGACGTCTGCGCTACTCAGGGACTGCTATATCGATGTGGCTTTCATTTGCAATCAGTGGAGGTTGGCTGGAGACCTTGTGCCAAAGCAGTGCCAATTCCCCCATCACCCGCGCTGTCGGAAGGCAGCGTTCACGCTTCATCCTGTAACTGCGCCTGCAGGCTGCCCCCGAAGCAGCCCTGAGGGTGGGCTGACAGACAAATCACACCCGGGTTTGGGTGGAGACAGGCGGAGCAGCTCTGCCGCTGGATGTGTCGGTGACTGGAATCCTTGCCAGCACATCCTCGGACAGGTTACGCGAAGCAAAGCACACTACGTTGCCTACCCCACTTTTTGAAGCCTTCGTAGTCACAGCACATCAGGGACTGCAGCTTGAGGCCATTGTCTCTTGGTCTACCACTTGCTACTTGTGAGAAGAGACAACCCCAGCCTCTCCACAACCTCCTTGCACTGGGGCTACAGGTCACACTAAAGTTTCGAGACCTTCCCTGCCTCCTCACAGAACATTGGGGATGGGAAGGGACCACCAGAGATCATCTAGTCCAATCCCCCTGCCAGAGGGTAGGGTAGGGTGGATCATAGAATCACTACAGATTGGAAGGGACCTCCAGAGATCATCTAGTCCAATCCTGCTGCCAGAAGGTAGGGTAGGGTGGATGGTTGGACTCGAGGATCCCAGGGGTCTTTTCCACCCGGAGTGATTCTGTAACACCGGTGTGGAACGGGCCGTCACTGTTGGTGCATTAGACTGCAGCTAAATTAGAGGAGAGCTTTAAAAGCTTGTTTATTGTATCGAGAGGTTTGTGGGAGCCATCAGTAAAAATCCCTTCTCCAAAAGTAGTTAAGTAGCATTTTCAGGGAGGTGTTTTTTATCCCTCCTCTGCTTGTTTTCATTTAAAAATAAATAGTCATATGAAAATTCCTGTTGCTTAGGAGTACATTTGTTCCGCAGGGATTTTGATTTGAAGTCATGGAAAAAAAAACCCAATGGAGCAGCAGCTGATAAATCCCTGTGCGTGTATTTTCATGCAAATCTCTCTGGTAATCAATCGGGAAAAGTTATAAAAAACCATATATGCTCTAGAAACAGAATTATTTCTGCAGAAAGTGTTTTCAGAATTTCCCAGGAGAAGAGAGTAGCTTTAAAAAGTAAGTTGCAAACGCTGTCTTTAACACAACAAAACCCAACCCAAACCTACGGCAAGTTCTTCCTCAACGCAGTTATGAAAGGCACGGAAGACTAAAGGGTGCAGGCACTGTCAGCCTCAGAAACAGTCCCTGTTAATGACAAATGTGCACAACTCGGCTGTCACGTTGAAAATACACCCCTGCAGAGCACCTGGCGTAGCGCTCCCTGCCATCCAGTCAGCAGGTCCCCGTCAGGGAGAGCAGCCACTCCATAACCCAGTTGTTTCATCCTCAAGAGCTTCAGCAGATCCCAGCCGTCGCTCGTGTTGCACCGCCCCTGCTCCCTTGGGGGATGCGGCTGTGCTGCTTGGGATCCTCGCCCAAGTCTTCCCTCGAGAGACACTCTGCTCTCCTGGCTCGTTCCCGTTACCCAGCTGTTTTTATCTCTCTTCCACTGTAGCACAAGTCTGTCCTTTCCCGTGGTCCCTGTCAACGCCGCGAGCTGCCGCCTTTCTCGCCGCAGTCTCCAGGAAGCACACCGCAAGCACACAGTGCATAAGGAGGCCAAGCTAGAGCTAGACGCAGACGCACCGTAGGTTGCCCTAACGGGTGCCACTTGCTCGATTCACTACGTTTAAAGCTGCCAGGCCACTCAAAAACACATTCTGAGGAAACGGTGCCACTTGCGGCACTTGAGACTTCCCAGTTCAGCCAGTCGTGTTTGAGAACACACGCAAGATGTTCGTGGATTACCTGCCCTCTTCTTGGGGAAGCAGATGGGATATGCCCAGCTCTCCACAAGTCCTCCAGCCCACAGTGGGAGGACCAGTCATGAGCACAACAACTGTTAAGCTTATCAGTTGCACACTTGTTGCCCAAATACAAAGCAATGGCGAGTTAAGAGCAAAAGAAAGAGTTCAAAGAGAGAGTCAAGGCTGCTGGCCACACGCACAACGTGAGCCATACCCATCCCATCATCATTTCCCAGGAGAAACATCCAGCTTTATGTTCAAGCTCCCATGATGAAAACCTCTTCCTGTCAGCCTTAACTGCTCAGCTGTTTAAACAAGCTCCTTAGGTCCCTGTTCCAAGCTGGTAATTGATTCGGCCGGGGTGAGACCGGAGTCACACTTGTCGCTTTATCTCCTCATTACACAAAGCTATGGCTACGTGAAACATCTGGAAACCTCTGTGCGTGCATATTCGTAGGGTTATTCTTGGAAAAGACCCCTGGGCTCATTGAGTCCAACCACCAACTCCACTCTACAGGTTCACCCCTAAAGCAGATCCCCCAACACTACCTCTAACAGACTTTCAAACTCCTCCAGGGATGGGAACTCAGCCCTCTGGAGGTCTCTTCCAACCCAGGCCATTCCTGTGTGACGTGGCCCAGGTGACCCTGCTGTGGTGGTGGTGGTGGGGGGGATTGGACTAGCTGATCTTTTGAGGTGCTTTCCAACCCCTAGTGTTCTGTGGCTCTGTGAGAGGTCCTTTACAGACAGTGCCACTGGCTGGTTTGAATTTCAGGTAATGCACGGAGCTAACGTTTCAGTGGCAGAGAGATGAGTCCAGAGCACTCACAGCTCATGCTTCCGCACGTTGCTCTGCTGCAGTGTTTAAAATGATGGCCTCTAATTAGTTTAACATGCAATTTCCACACCGCATGGACACGCGTGACGGTGCTTTTTAATGGCTGAACTCTTAGCTCTTGACCTCTGTGCTAGCATGTGGTGCTGAACACCCATCTGGAAAGGCTTTTGTACCTTTTGCTGCTCTCCTTGCACGCTCATGTGGTTACGGACCCTACAAAGGAGTGACCTTTCAGTGCTCCTGTGCCGGGCAAACTGTCTTTCATTTTAAATGTAGTATGGAATAGGATTTAATGATAATCTCAGAATGACTTTGAGGAGGACTGTAAAATCTAAGTGAGGAGAAATCATTCACAGGAAACCCTTCAGGTAACACAGAGTTTTAGAAGCTGGCAGTGCTACTACTGTGCAAGCAAGGAACCCGCGTGGTGATGTGGGTTTTGGAAGAATCACTCGCAGCACAGTCTTAAAACATGTCTGCACACAAGGGCCTGTATTCACGTACTCAAAATATTTATTCATCTCGTTGCTGTTAACTTTCAGGGTGCACGAAGCCGCTTAAGCACCTGTGGTTCTTTTTTATTGTTGGTTTTTAGTGTATCTGGTGAAAGGATGGAGCCAGGCTCTTCTCATTAATGTCTGTCAATATGTGAAGGGTGGGTGTCAGGAGGATGGAGCCAGGCTCTGCTCAGGGGGGTTTAGTGATAGGACAAGGGGCAGTGGGTGTGAGCTGGAACAGAGGAGGTTCCATATCAATAGGAGAAGGAAATTGCTAACAGTGAGGGTGCCAGAGCCCTGGCAGGGGCTGCCCAGGGGGGTTGTGGAGTCTCCTTCTCTGGAGACATTTAAAACCCACCTGGATGTGTTCCTGTGCGACTGGATCTAGGTGATGCTGCTGTGGCAGGATTGGACTGGGTGATCTTTCCAGGTCCCTTCCAATCCCTCATGTTCTGTGATTCTGTGACAGAATTTCAGGCTCCATCAATCAAATCTGCCACAAAATCCTCCGCTGAAATCAGTCAGCCTAGCACTCCAAAACATTTCATCCTCGTAGAAAACAGGCTGCTAATGGGGTCCAAACCTCATGAATGAGAGCCAGAAATAAAATCAGACTGATCTACGGCTTCTTCATGAAAATTTTAGCAGAAGATAAATTAGCTCAGCTAAATTAAGTATTGCTCATAGTCCAAAGTGAAAACCACCAGGATGCTCCATCCGCTTTGTTCTAGTAAACGAAGCGGAAATCACAGGCATCATCGAATGTCTGTAGTCAGGAAGGACCTGTCACGAAAGTCCCTTAACCACCTTCGTGGCCCTGACTGGAGTCGTTCCACCAGTGTGTATCTCCTGTGTACTGGGCAGCCCAGCAGTGGGCCCAGGACACCAGATGTGTGTGTGTCATCAGCAGTGAGCTCAGGAGAAGAACAGCCTCCCACGGCTCTGCTGCATCCTTTCTCACCAGGTCCCATCACTGGTTCAGCCAGTCCTGGAGGGCATGGAGAAGACTGTGGATGTGCAGCAGTGCAGGGGGATTATTGGCCTGACCCCGTAAGCACGGTTCTGCAAAATCAGGTGTCACAGGTTGCAGAGATGTGGGGACTTACTAGTGGTGGCACTTGGTACAGGTGATGAAGAGCTGGAGGGAGATCAGCTGATGCACATCTTGCTCCTGCTGCATTACACAGAATCAGAGAACGTGAGGGATTGGAAGGGACCTCGAAAGATCATCTGGTCCAATCCCCCTGCGACAGCAGGACCCCCTAGACCAAGAGGAAATGGCCTCAGTTTGCACCTGGGGAGGTTCAGATTGGGTATCACGAAAAGTTTGAAAGTGAAAGTGTTGCAAAGCACTGGAGCAGGCTGCTCAGGGAAGCGTTGGATTACATCCATCCCAGTAAGTCTTCAGAAGTCCTGGAGGGACTGGGCTGCTGAGGGACATGATCTAGTGGTGATTTGGACGTGCTGGGTTAATGGTTGGGACTTGATCTTAAAAGTCTCCTCAGAACCACACAATCCTGCCACACTGTGATTATCTTCTTGTTATTCGAGCCCACTTCTGGCCCCCAGCTGCTAATATTTGATTAAAAAATACTATCACTGGGAAAAGTAGTGAGGGAGGAGCCAGGTGCCCTCCAAGTCTCGGCACTCAGACAGCTTCGTAAGTTTAGGAGGCTCTGATGATGTCTGACTCCTTGTCACTGGCAAGGCTGACACTAGATGTGGTCGTTCCGCGCTTTAGGGAGCTTCTGAACGCTCACAAACTGCCAGGCAGCAGCTCCCCAGTCCGTGAGGCCAGAAGAGCTCACACCACAAAAAAAACCCCACTGAGAGTAACGAGGGAGTTAAATCTTGTGTTAACACAAACCACTGTAAGAAAAACCTCTCAAAATTACACAGCTCTTTTCTGCTAATGGTAATTCAGACACTGCTTCTAGAAACTCAGTCCTTCTACCAAGCCAGACCCACAGCGCTGAGGAGCAAGCAGAGCTGAACCGTGGCCCCCCCTTTCCTCACCATTGTCTTCAGAAGACAAAACAGAAGGGACAAGGTTTGCACGCCACTCAGCTTCAGCAGCTTCTTTCTCTACAGAAGTTGAATAGTTTATTGAACATATTGTGCAGCTTCACTCAACAGAGACAAATCTGCCTCTCACTTCTTAACAATTATTGGAGACTATCACAGAATCACAGAACATTAGGGATTGGAAGGGGCCTCAAAAGATCATCCAGTCCAATCCCCCTGCCAGAGCAGGGCCACCTAGATCCAGTCGCACAGGAACAACCCCCCTGGGCAGCCCATTCCCAGGGCTCTGTCACCCTCACCAGGAAGAACTTCCTCCTCACATTGATGTGGAGCCCCCTCTGTTCCAGCTGACACCCACTGCCCCTTGTGCTATCACTAGATGTCCCTGAGCAGAGCCTGGCTCCCTCCTCCTGACACCCACCCTTCCCATGTTGATCAACAATAAGGAGGTCACCCCTCAGTCTGCTTTTCTCCAAGCCCAAGAGCCCCAGCTCCCTCAGCAGGGAGATGCTCCCCTCCCTCCATCATCTCTGTGGCTCTGTGCTGGACTCTCTCCAGCAGCTCCATGTCCTTCCAGCACTGAGAAGCCCAGAACCGGACACAATACTCCAGATGTAGTCCCACCAAGGAAGAGTAGAGGCGCAGGAGAACCTCTCTCAATCTGCTAACCAACCTGCTTCTGATCCACCCTAGGATGCTGTTGGCCCTCTTGGCCACAAGTGCACACTGCTGGCTCATGGCCATCCTGCTGTCCACCAGGACCCCAAGGTCCCTTTCTCCTACACTTCTCTCCAACAGGTCAGTCCCAAACCTGTACTGGTCTCTGGGTTCGTTCTTGCCCAGATGCCAAGAGTCTACACTACCCTTGTTATAGTTCATTAAATGTCTCCTTGCCCAGCTCTCCAGCCTGTCCAGGTCCCGCTGAATGGCAGCACAGCCTGCTGGGGCATCGGCCACTCCTCCCAGCTTTGTGTCACCAGCAAACCTACACCCATCTACCAGTAGTGTACAGAAGCTCCTCAAGCTCATCCAGATGCCTAACAAACATCAAGTGGAGCACACAGGAAAACTGTGGAAGGGCTAGGCCAAAGTTCAGAGCCAACTGAAATGGTTTTGCCTTGAGAAGGAAGACATGCACAGCTAGTAGTAACATCAGGATTGCCAAGCAAGATGAAACCTAGGGAGATGCGTGCACACAGTCTCATGTTCATCATGAATTTGTCTTGCAAAGGGTAAGTGCTGCTGAAAAGCACTTTAAAGAACCACAACTTCAGGTAGAGGTTGCTGTCAAACAGGCTAGAACTAACTGCAATTGCAGCCCGTCGCAGTGATCGATGTAAGCACCGACGCTAATGCCGAGACTCAACCCAGCACCTCACAAAGCTCTTTCCATGCAAGAACTGACCTTTCAGGCTAGCGACAGGTTTGCCTGCGTCCTCCCTGTGAGCTCAGCACATGCACCACTGTTTTTACCCCAGCTGCCAGAACAAATCGCGTTTCGTCCTCTCTCTCTGTTGTTTCTAGGACAGTTGCAGCTCATCATCATGATACAGTAATGAAAAGGAATGGAACTCAGTTAGGTCTTTAATCAACAAAACGTCTTCTCCTCGGCCTCGTCTGAATAAGCTTGTGCTAGCAATTGGCCAAGATCACTGCAAATCACGTAGTCAAACGACGACGGGCGGTCGCCTTGCAGAAGACGAAGCAGCAAAGAGCTTTTGCGTGAGCTTTATGTTTTCCTTGAGCGACACCACGCTGGAGACCACGCGTGCGTCACGGCTCCACACGAGGCAAAGCCGCGCTGCTTCACAGACAAAATCCGAGCGCAGCTGACTCATGGGCTCCTCTAAGAGGAGCAGCATCTGCACCACACGCGCTTCAAAGCCAAGCGTGGGACTGAGATGTGCCGCTTTGAAGTGCAGCTGCTGATCCAGCCGAGTTTTGGAGCCTCGGCCGGCGCGCGGATCTGCTGCGCTCGGAAGAAACACATCTATTTCAGATGCCAGTTTTGACTGACTTCAGAAAATTGCTGTCTGGACCGGCTGGACTTCAAAGCAGAACACTGCAAGGCAGCAGTTCCCTTTGAAGTGCAGCTAATCCAGATAGCAGGTTTTTCTCCACACCCCCCCTTTTTTTTTGTAAAGTAGTTAAAACTGGCATCTGACCCGACCAGTATTTCTCCTTCCCCTCTGCAGAGTCCTCTTCCCTTCTCCCTCAGTTCTGCTTTTGACCCCTGTGAAAAGTACAGCAGTGCTCGCCACCCTGCTAGCTCCTGCCTTCCCAAGGCTGCTACGAGGAGGATGCCCGCGGGAATAGTCTGTATCGGGTCGCACGATGGGCCACCTGCTGCACGTGACTTCTTATAACGTTTATTAGAAAACATCAGAAGGTTGACATTTAATTTTACCCTCCAAGGTAAAGGAAGCACAAAATAAACCCATTGCAAACACCTCAGGGCATTCTGAACACTTTTCCTGATCCTGCTAACTCATGCTGATGATCAGCAGCAGCAGCAGCAGCAGCAGCTTACAAAGCACCTGAGCTTCAGGGCAGGTTACCTGCAAGAGACTCCGAGCTGATTTGTCACGTAAAGGTCTCTTCTGCAACCAGTTCAGGAACCGTGGAACCATAGAACAGTTTTGGCTGGAGGAGACCTTCAAGATCATCAGTCCATCTGTTTTCTAGCCCCACCGGCACCACTAAGCCCCGACTCCCAACACATGATGTACCCGTCTCTTAACCACCTCCAGGGATGGGGACTCAGTCCCCTCCGTGGGCAGCTGTTCCAGTGCCTGACAACACTTTCAGGAAAGAAATTCCTCCTGACATCCCACCTGAACACAGCTGAAGGCCACTTCCCCTCATCCTGTCACTGGCCACGAGGGAGAACAGACCAACCCCTGCCTCTCTACAACCTCCTCTCAGGTACTTGTAGAGAGAGACGGTCTCCCCTCCAGGGTCATCCCTTCCTCTTGTCCAGGCTAAACAGCCCCAGGTCCTTCAGCTGTTCCTCACATGACAACTGTTCCAAATCTGTTACTGGCTTGGTAGCCACCTCTGTCCTCTCTCCAGCCTTTCAGTGTCCAACACTGGACACAAGACTTGAGGTGTGGCCTCACCAAAGCTGAGTAGAGGGGAATGGTCACCTCCCAGCAGCTGCTGGCCACACTCTTCCTGATAAAGGCCAGGATGCCATTGGCCTTCTTGGCCACCTGGGGACACTGCTAAGCCTTAAGAAAATGTTTCCGCCGTGGAAGGAAGAGATGCCAATAGTCAGAGTCTGCACAGCTTTTGGCAAAGGCAGCCAAGGGAAGGGGCTGCCCAGGGGGGTTGTGGAGTCTCCTTCCCTGGAGATGTTTAAAGCCCACCTGGGTATGCTCCTGTGTGACTGGACCTAGAGGGATCCAGGGGGATTGGACTGGCTGATCTTTCGAGGTCCCTTCCAATCGCTAACGTTCTGTGATAGTTCCCAGCAACTGACTGAGCGACTGATCCCAAGATCTTCTGGTGATGCCGCCATCTTACACCCACACGAGGACGTGCTCCCATTCACCCCTAAACTAGAAGACAACCCACGAAGAGATGTGGCGCTCTCTTCAGACCGCGAAGACAAACCAAACCCCCACCCAAGTCAACGCGACGGCAAGAGAACAGTTTCATGACAGCATCTCTCATTTCCTGAGAAATAACTCTGGAGGGAGGGGGGACTGGACAATGACCGGCGTTTTATTTGCACAGGTCACGAGTCCTTTCACTGGGGCAGGCCCTAATTAGAAAATTCCTAGAGAGAGCTCCTTCTCCCACCTGTGAAAACCAACAGGCAGAAGGAGACGGTCTGTAGAGAAGCCTGAGGAGTGGACAGACAACTCAGGTTACACTGGGAGACACGAATCAGCTGCTGCTGGCACAGGGAGAGACGCTCAGGATGGGAGGCTGGATCTTCAATGAGAAACTCTCAGCGCTGATTTTAGTGAGTACTTTTAGCATTTTAAAAAAAAAACCTAATTGGATATATGGATAAATATTTTAAGCTTGTTTAAAAGAGATTTTATGGTTTGCTTACAGTAATACTCCCAAGCTTAATGTAAAATGTGCTATAAAAAGGCTGCTGAATATTTTATAACTAGTCTTAAAAACTATTTAAAGTCTTACTGCTTTATTTTTAATTATTTTAAAGTCTGTGTGACTCAGATAAAGGGAGCAGGGGCAGCACAAATTATATTCCCAATTATTTTCAGAGCTGAACATGGGGGGGCAGGAAAAGGAACTTTCCTCAGCTCCTAACTCGCTCCATTTCTGGAATTCTGTGGATGAGCTGAGGATGGGGGGGCAGAAGAAGGAATTTCCTCAGCTCCTAACTCATTCAGTTTCTGGAATTCTTCAATTTTAGCCTCTATTACCTTTTTAGAGACCAGCCTAAGCCCTGGTTTAAGTTCAAGTTTACCACCACCCAGTAAATGTCATCCATCTGCTCTACTGGGAACATGGGGACAGGACTGAAATCCTGCATTTGCTGAAAGACAGCCTCATTCCAGGAGGCATTTGACTTGGTCTCGGTGGTCCTGCTCTGGCAGGGGCACTGGACTAGATGGTCTTCCGAGGTCCCTTCCAACCCCTAATGTTCTGTGATTTGTAATTCCCACCACCTGGGATCAAGAGCTGCACTGCACCCCGATTTTGAAGAGTCTCTAACCATAACCCCTTGTAGAAGCCTTTTGCAATCCTGATGGCACTGACCCGCAGCCCGTCTGCTCCGCAGCTGGTGTGGCTGGGGCTGAACTTCTATTTGTTTATCGATACCTTCCACTGGTACGAAGATGAGGACGCTTACGTTTACACCAGGATTATGCTGGGCGTAAGTACAACGTTGCATGGCTAAAGGGCCCCACGAGAGGGACAGATGCGTGGCTGGGTCTTAGTTACACCCCTGGTAGTGGCACTTGTGACGCCTCGGCAGTAACTTCCCCACACAAGAGCGTTATGCCAACACACTCGTTTCTTTCTTTCGCTCTTCCTGTATCAAGCTCGTAATTCAATTTCTTTGCGCTGTTGTACGTACAGTCAACCCTGGCTTGGGCAAGAGCCTCTGCGATGTGCCTTAATTTTAACTGCATGCTAATCCTGTTACCAGTCTGCAGAAACCTCGTGTCACTCATCAGAGGAACGAGCACTGTAAGTACTGCTTGTCAAAGAGCCGCGTTACCCACCCCTCCTCGTTCCCGCAGCGCGGCGGCAGTGCCCGCACCAAACGCTTGCCAAGGAGTTTTAATGTTTCATAGAGAAATCTGTCCACCGCTGCCTCGTTAGTACCATTTCAGTTGTCACTACTCACGACCGGAGACAAACAGATGGCTCCTTTAACACAGTGCTCTCCACGCAGCCCCGCATGGGCAGCCGCTGCGTAGCGCGGCGGCGCGGAGTGAGGCGCAGGGAGATACAAGCCTGAGCCCCAACGTTGAGGCTAACCCAAACCCTCCACCGAACCCCTTCAACCCTGCATTTCATAGCGCGCTGGATTCCTCCCTTCTCCTCTCCAAAACGTGAGCTCCAAATAGTAATGGAATTGCACCAATGTCGTGCCACACGAAGCACTGTACTCGTTCAACCTTCCTCCCCAAGGGGTGTGGAGGAGCGCTGCGGAGACAGCTGGACAAAAACATCGCGTTCCACAAGGTGGTTGCCTGTGGAATAGCTGTGAGTGCAGGTAAGCTGCATGTCTTCTCTCCTCTCTGCCTTTGAAATGTTTTGAGCGACTCTGCCCGACGCTGTAACCCCCATCAGCTCTGAGACACGATGTTTTAATGCGGTCGTGTGGTGCCCGCAGCTTCAAATAGGTGTCGCGGTCCCATCCTCTTAGCCCTGTTTTGCTTGAGGAGAGTTTGACTGGTAGATCATAGAACATTAGGGATTGGAGGGGATCTCAAAAAATCATCTAATCCAATCGTCCCACCACAGCAGGACCACCTAGATCCAGTCACACAGGAGGAACATGTCCTGGGTGGTTTTAAACATCTCCAGAGGAGGAGACTCCACAACTCCCTTGAGTAGCTACTTCGAGTGCTTTGCCACCCTCATCATGTGAGGTTCCACATCTCATATCAATGTGGAACCTCCTCTGTTCCAGCTCACACCCACTGGCCCTTGTCCTATCACTAGAGGACACTGAGCAGAGCCTGGCACCCTGACACCCACCCTTCACATATTCATCAACATGAAGGAGGTCACCCCTCAGTCCCCTTTTCTCCAAGCTCAAGAGACCCAGCTCCCTCAGCCTTTCCTCAGCAGGGAGATGTTCCACTCCCTTCATCATCTTGGAGGCTCTGCTGTGGACTCTCTCCAGCAGCTCTGTGTTCTCCTGGAACTGAAGAGCCCAGAAGTGGACACAAGATTCCAGATGTGGTCTCAGCAGGGCAAAGCAGAGGGGGAGGAGAACCTCTCTCGATCTGCTAACCACCCCGCTTCCGATCTAGCCCAGGATGCTGTTGGCCTTCTTAGCCTCCAGGGCACATTGGTGGCTCATGGCTATCCTGCTGGCCACCAGGACCCCCAGGTCACCTTTCCACAACTACTAGTTGTCATTTAGTGTGAACAACTTTCATTACATTGCTGAGAGTAGATGTTTGGGGAGGCAACGCAGCATTACAGTCTGGCTTCCTAAGGAAACGGTGCTCACCAGTCACACCAGTCACACCACTGCATCTTCTAATGTTCTTGTTTAACCAGGCAGCACAGTCCATCGTTATTTGATACAAACAGCTGTCTCAAAAATACTACATCCTTGAACACTGTTGTTTAAACAGAGGATGGTACAGGGAACTACTGGCCCTCTTGAGGGAAAAACTGTGTCTCGATATCAGAAGTGGTTTACTCTGCTGCCCCCAGCAATTTGCTGAGCTACGGGTCTTCATTCACCTGGCTGGGAGGAAGATATGACCAGGTGATCTTTCGAGGTCCCTTCCAATCCCTAATGTTCTGTGGTTCTGGGATATGGCACCTTCCTGTTCCCCAAGTTGTTAAAGGACCTGGAAAAGACTGAAGACGGTAGGAATTCAGGGGATACGTGGGGGACAGGAGAGAGCGTGGGGAAGAGGGCTGTGCAAAGAAGGACGAGCGGAAGGCAACATGAGGAAGGACACGAGCACGCAGAGATGGAGAGTTATCTGGGCAGAGAGTTCCTTTAGAAAACATGAAGGAGACATGAGAGTTAATCAAGGTTATCTGCAAGCCTAACACATCTCAGGGTAACAGTTCATCTAACCCCAGGCTGTCAGAGGGGACCTTGGTCCCATTATTTTTTGGGACTCTTGACTCGAAGGAGTGGCTTTTGCATTTATCACAGAATCACAGGACAGTAGGGATGGGAAGGGAGCTCGAAAGGTCATCCAGTCCAATCCCCCTGCCACAGCAGGACCACCTAGATGCAGTCAAACACTGGACAGCATTCCAGGAGCAAGCCCAGCAGCTGGCACGGCTCTGGGTCTGGAGGAGCAACAGCAGTTCTGTGAGGAAAGAGCCATCGGAGCTGATGTGAGAGGACTGAAAGCACCGTTACCGCATTCCATCACTGTCTAGGGAGAACAGGAGGGTTTGCTCTTATTTGGGTTGGGTTGGGTTGGTTTTTTGCAGAACACACAATGGACAAATAGCTGATGAAGTATTTAAGGAAGAAAAACAAAATCCAGGGGATTCTAGTGAACAAAACACGACAACGTCTGCAGCCAGACTAAGTGAGAAACACCCATCACATCGTGCAGACACGACAGACTTGGGTAAAGAATTGGCCAGAAACTCAGCTCCCTGGAATCAAATTACAAATTCATACAAATCCGAGGACACGCAGCACATTCTGCGAGAGGGAAGCAACGTTTCAGAGCGAAGAGGTATGGGGAGTACACCGTGTCCCTTTCCGTACGGTTGAACAGCGTCCAAATGCTGTGTCAACAGGTGCCATTTTCCTTTCAGCTGGCACGCTACTCATCCAAGCCCTGCCTGCATCCCCTTTTGCCACACAAAAGCTCAGTCAGCTCCTAGTAGTCCATGGCAGTTCAGCAGCTCTTAGTCAAAGGAATGTTGCGCCCCGCGTGATCGATAGCCGGAACGCGGCGGCAAGGAGTTGGAGCAATTTGCAGGTCAGGTCGGCACGCTGAGCCCCGCGACACAGACCCGTAGGCTCCTCCGTTACCAAAGCAAGGTGCATGCAGCTCAGCTCGCCAGGTGGTGTTACTCCGGCTCACTCATGTAGTAGCGGGCTAAAAATAGTCCGCGCAGCCTTAGCAGCGTCTGGCTTCCAGCAGGCAGCCGGCTCAGCTGAGGTGTGGCGGGGGGCTTGGAGCAAGGTACAGCTGTACCTCTAATTTTGCACCAGCTCTAATGCAAACTTGAGAGCAGGCTTTAATTTGTCAGGTCATAAAGGGATATAATTAGAGACGAGTGGAAGGGGGAAGTTGGAGGGAAGAGGGAGAGTAAACAATGCTGTCTGTAAGCAAGGGCGTCGTTGAGAACCCAGCAGAGGGGATTCTGCTTGGTTTGGCTTCCTGCATCGCACGTCTGTCTGCGATAAGAGCTGTCTGGGAGTTACTCACCCACCAGTAAATCTTCCTCATAGACCTGTGGCTCTGCTAGAATAAAATCGTGGTTCCACGTGCTCTCAGCTTGATCAGTGCAAATCACTCTGTGCTTTCTAATGCCAAAGAGACTCTGCCGTTAGGAGGCAGGACGAAGCCTGAACCTACCAGCGAGAGTGAGTAAATAACGTTTGGTTTAACTCCTTCCCCTTGAAGCATTGGTTTTGTGCTGCCAAGAAAGCATACCCGTGCCTTTCCAGAATGGTTTGGGCACCTCGGTACTAGAGAGACGTGGAGGGGCTGGAGCAGGTGCAGAGGAGGGCAACTGAGCTGGTGAAGGGCCTGGAGAATACATCTGATGAGGAGAGATTGAGAGAGCTGGGGCTCTTTAGTCTGAGGAAAAGGAGGCTGAGAGGAGACCTCATCACTCTCTACAACCACCTCTCTGTTGTGGAGGGGTTGGTGCTGGTCTCTTCTCACAAGCGATTAGTGATGGAACAAGAGGGAAGGGGTTCAAGTTACAACAGGGGAGGGTTAGACTTGATTTTAGGGGATTTACAACAGGGGTGGTCAGGCACTGGAATGGGCTTCTCAGGGAGCTGGTTGAGTCGCCATCCCTGGGTGTGTTTAGAGATGGTTTGGATGAGGTGTTGAGGGCTCCGGTTTAGGGGTGACCTTGTAAGGTAGGGTAGATGGTTGGACTGGATGATCCCGGGGGTCTTTTCCAGCCAGAGTGATTCTGTGACTGTTCTGTAATTTGACATGGGGTAAATATGTTGGAGAAGAAACAGCTTCTCGTGTTGATGTTTGCAGAAACATAGACACAGAATCATCATGGCTGGAAAGGACCTCCAGGGTCATCAGGTCCAGCCCTTATATTAAGATGGCGAGATCACTGCAGCAGTCTTTGAATTACAAACACAAACCAAGCTCAGGCAGTGAAGGGGAAGTTAAAGGAAGGTCGGTGAGGCTGTTTGAGATGGTGGCTCCTGCTCCTGAAACACCCCGACAGTGATTGTCTTTAAAAACAAGCCAAATGCAGACAGAACAGAGACGCCGGTTGTGTTTTGCCTCTGACAAGCACTGAAGAATCTACAGCTAGAAATACTAGAAATCCTTTCAATTTCCGACCCCACTCTGGCAGTGGTGGCTGTGGGAAGGGCTCTGGTGCGTTGAGTCACGTTTTGTATTAGCAGTGCAGTTTTCAGGGAAGCAGATGCTTATCTTCAAAAGCGGTTTAGCCGATATCTCAGTGTCACACTTCCAGAAATTACAGAAAATCAAATTTCCATTAAACCGCTTTCTTTTTTTTTCAAGCCAGACTGTTAAAATCCAGACTTAGTGCAAGTGCTGGGGAGGAAACTACATTAAAGATTAGAAGCTCCCAGCTAGAGTAAGAACTGCTCCAAGTCATGCTCTTATTCAGTTTTTACAGTAATTCTACCAAAAAAAAATCCTATCACACAGTCACAGAACATTAGGGATCAGAAGGGACCTCGAAACATCATCCAGTCCAACCCCGCTGCCACAGAAGGATCATCTAGATCCAGTCACGCAGGAACATCTCCAGAGAAGGAGACTCCACAATCCCCCTGGGCAGCCCCTTCCAGGGCTCTGTCACCCTCACTGGGAAGAAGGTCCTTCTCATCTTGATGTGGAACCTCCTGTGTTGCAGCTCACACCCATCGCCCCTTGTCCCATCATCAGATGCCACTGGCTCCCACCCTTCACATGCCACTGTCTGAGCTGCACCCAGTCACGAGGCTGCGGTGGATATTATTTCATGTCAGAGTTACAAAGAGCATCCTGCAGGCACAGAGGACAAGAGGCCCAAGGACCACTACTGACTGCACCAGTAACCACTAGCAGATGCCACGATATAACTGCTCGGCAGAAATCCGCTCAGAGAGCCATTATCAGGGCTTTCCACCCGCTGCAAGTTTTCTCTCCTCTTTCCCTCAGCCCAGCACTGGAGCACGTTCAGAGTGTGTCTCCACAACCCACCACAGACAGCGGTCCTCTACCCCGCACTCGAACCCTCCAAGTGAGCTCTTTCAGATGTCAGGAAAATCAGGCCATCATCAAGCAATGAGCTGGTTCCCTTCCAGCTGGATGTGATAACATCCCCTCCGGGCCAAAACATCTGTTGTGAAAGGAGCCCCTTGCAGGGAGAGTTTCCTCCCTTTCCTCTCATCACTTAAAAGCTTAAATACAAGAGCAGTGTTTATACACCGCTCAGACATCAGTTGTGTGCCGGGGAGCAGATTGCCACAGCCCCCACACAGCTGCCACCCAAACCCTTGGCAGCTCAGAGCCTCTGAGCTCCTGGGTTTCGACAGTCTGAATCCCTGCCTCTCGCTCACCGATGATCGTAGTCTTGCGCAACCTTCCTTCCGAGCGCCCCAGCGCTGCCAGGGTGCTGGGAACATCCGCTCACGGGCAGGCTCAGGGAGCATCTCCTGCCTGACAGCGGCCAGGCTGTTCCACATGCAACACCTAACCCATGACAAAACACACAGGACGTGCCGGGTCACCGAGTCCCACACCCTCTACTGCTCACAGTCACGGCACCCACGCTACTTCATCAAAAGACCAACCTTTATCTGAAAGCTGCCTGGACTGCTTGATCCCATTACCCCATTCACTGAAAGGGGACTTTAGAGTCTCATCCCTCTGATGGCTTGATTTTGTCTTCTAATTTCCAAGCTCATTTCATCTCCTTGGAGTTCATACCCATTTGGACCCGGTCTCCATACTGCTGAATCTGTTCCAGCTTGTACAAATCATTTACTCTTCGCTGGGCCAAGGACACAGTAGAGCTGGGAGCTTGGCTCTGCAGCCTGGATGCTCTAGACACTGACTCGGGATGACTCTGTCAATAAGTACGTGATTATTCTTATCAAGGGCTTCATCAGGAGATAGCTCACGAGAGAAGAACCAGCCAGCTCAGTGGCTAATGTTATCTGGTTCCAAGTCCTGCTTTAAACTTAATGGAACAAGGCTTTTAAAATCAGTCTTTCATCTTCCCTCATGTAAGTGCGGGGCAGCGAGGGGAGGCAGGTGTCAGGGAGGCCATGGGATAACAGGGTGGAGGGTGGCCCATGGGATAACACCGTGTTTTTAATTGAAGTACCAAAAAGTAATTTAGTTGACCAGGAGGTGGTCAACTAAACAGGGCACATCTATTGCTCCAGAAGAACAGAGGGAAAAGAGCCTCTCTCCAGCCTGGACACATGAGCTAGCCCACATCTGGAATCTTGTGTCCAGTTCTGGGCCCCTGAGTTCCAGAAGGATTCAGAACTGCTGGAGAGAGTCCAGCGCGGAAGATGATGAAGGGAGTGGAGCATCTCCTTGATGAGGAAAGGCTGAGGGAGCTGGGTCTCCTGAGCCTGGAGGAGACTGAGGGGTGACCTCATTCATGTTGATCAATATGTGAAGGGTGGGTGTCAGGAGGATGGAGCCAGGCTCTGCTCTGGGGCCTCTAATGATAGAACAAGGGGTGATGGGTGTGAGCTGGAACAGAGGAGGTTCCACATCAATATGAGAAGGAACTTCTTCCTGGTGAGGATGACAGAGCCCTGGAAAGGGGCTGCCCAGGAGGTTGTGGAGACATTTAAAACCCTCCTGGACGTGTTCCTGTGCAGCTTGGTCTGGGTCGTCCTGCTGTGGCAGGGGACTGGGCTAGATTATCTTTCAAGGTCCCTTCCAATCCCTAGTGTTCTTTGATTCTCTGTGACTCGGGCACTGTGGACACACGGAGAAGTGTCTGTCATTTCACACCATCCTTTCTCTCCTGTGGCCATCCACATCGTCGCCCACTTGATTAACATTGAGCGGTATCGCACCAGCCAGTCGAAGGAAGCCGGGGACTTGCGGAATAAACTTTCTGGCCTTGGCAGGAGCCCAAATGAAAGCTACTTGAACCCAATCAGGACCTATGAAACGGTAAGCTGCCTTTTTTTGAGTTTCCATCATCTGAAAAGTTTTCCTCTGTGGATTCTATTGTCAGTAAAACCGTATTCCAAAGTCTTTTAACCAGAGTCAGAAGGTGCTGCCAAAGGTTAACCTCAATTTCAGCTGAAAACACTCACTCAGAGCTGCAATTTTCAGGTTACTAAGCTCAAAGAAATGTCTACAGGATTTTAATTAGTTTGCTGGAGACAGCCGGGAGGGGAGGTGGGTGGGAAGGATGAGGAGTGTTGTGAACAGCGGACAACGAAATGAACCTGCAAAGGATTTTTGGAAAACTAATCTATCAATACACAAAACAATCACAACCTCCTGTTTTTCCAGAAAGAAAAACAAAGGGAAAAACCCCACAACAGCACGTAACAGTAGTTCTGTCACAGCTGCCGTGTGTCTCTCCTTGTGGTTGTGCAACTGTCCTCCCAGCCTGCCCTGCCACGTGTTGCGTGTGGCCACCCTCAGCAGAGCACATGCAAAACCACTCAGAGCCTTGCTTCTTGGTAGGGTTAGGTCCATGGCTGGGTGGTGACCTCGCAGGCCATTTCCAACCTAAATAATTCTATCAGTCTATGGAGAAACCAGTGCACTTGGAACCTGTTGTTGTCGTGTGCTCCTCAGAGCCCAGCAGGACTACGGGCATCTCGGCCCTGCAAATAACAGCTTCTGATTTCTTTGGGAAAGCAAGTGACTCTGCTTTGTCCTCGGCTGTCTCACAACAGCAGTATAAGCTCTTCCTTATGCTCATAAAAGGCAGCAGACCCTTTCTGGAAGGTAGCATGCAAAAGGGAATGGATTGGACCAGATAATCTCTCGAGGTCGCTTCCAATCCCTAACGATTCCACGATTGTGTGAAAACTAACGGGCATCGTGTCCTCTTGTTCTAGAGCACAATAGGAGAGGTACTAACTACCATTGCTGGCGTCACTGGAGTGGTGATAACTGTGGCTTTAATCCTCATGGTGACTTCGTCGACCGAGCTCATCAGGAGGTCGTGCTACGAGCTGTTCTGGTACACCCACCACCTCTACGTTGCTTTCTTCATTGGTTTAGTAATCCATGGGATGGGGTAAGTGTCTGCATGAACTGCATGGGATGCACGCACACGGTTTAAGATGAAACACTATTGAAACCAATAATCCTGAGCTTTGCTATCCACAGACTGCTGGGAGACAACGTGCAAAGTGCAAACGTGCTGTAATTAAAGCTTTTAATGAGGCCTAAAAGTGTGGGTTAGTTCTTCCAGTCACTATTTCACCACGTTACAACCTGCCCCTTATCGATCTGAATGAAATTCTATCCCTGGGGCATCAGAGGTTAGGAACCAAACTTGTGTGGAATCAGATTAATAAGCAGAGCAATAGGGATGATGAAGGAAGTGGAACACCTCCCTGATGAGGAAAGGCTGAGGGAGCTGGCTCTCCTGAGCTTGGAGGAGACTGAGGGGTGACCTCATTCATGCTGATCAATATGTGAAGGGGGGGTGTCACAAGGATGGAGCCAGGCTCTGCTCAGGGGCATCTAATGATAGGACAAGGGGCAGTGGATGTCAGCTGGAACAGAGGAGGTTCCATATAAATATCAGAAGGAACTTCTTCACGGTGAGGGTGACAGAGCCCTGGAAGGGGCTGCCCAGGGGGTTTGTGGAGTCTCCTTCTCCAGAGATGCTTAAAACCTGCCCGGACATGTTCCTGTGCGACTTGGTCTAGGTGACCCTCGTGTGGCAGGGGGATGGGACTGGATGATCTGTTGAGGTCCCTTCCAATCCCTGATGTTCTGTGATGCTGTGACAGGTCTGCTTGGGAAAGCTAGCATCATTAGCATTCTGTGAAGCAAAGCAGCTAGTAATATGTTTAGAGAGCACACACCCAATTATGCTCCTCCAGCTTCATCTGCAGCTCCTAAAAACGCACTCAGAACGCAGCAAGGAAACAGGAACTCTGCCACTATTGCATTTTATGATATTTCTAAACAAGAGCAGATGATCCTCTACAGAGGAGGCCAGAGTGTCTGCTCAAAGGCCATGGAAGTTCTTCTAATTCTGCCACAAACAACAAAAATCACAGAATCACAGAACATCAGCGATTGGAAGTGACCTCAGAAGGTAATTTAATAGAAGAGCAGAAGAGGGTTGAAATGGCCAGTTCTTGAACCTTGTTATCTTCAGACTTGCACTCGACTACTAGCACAGATCTCCAGACACACAAAAGTCTCACCAAGATGCCTGTTTTGGGTTTAAGGCAGCTTGTCCGTGGTCAGACGCCCCAGAGCCTGCAGCTTCACAACGTCACTTACTGCAAGGATCACTACTTGGAGTGGGAGAAGGTCACGCAGTGCCCTTTGCCTCAGTTTTCTGGCAGCAAACCCGCGGTAAGAGCGGCTCTTCTGTTCTGCTTTTAACTTAATGTCCTTCCCTGGGAGGCCCGGTGTCCTGGGGAGCAGGGAGTCGAGGGGATGCTAGTGACTGGCACTTGGTGTGATGCTTAGAGAGTCTATTCTCATTTCTGACCCATGACTTCTCCCTGTGCATTAAGGCAGTGATCCTGACCTCCTCTGTAATCAGGATGGAGAGATTCAGTGGACAAGTGATGGAAAAACCTTGGTGTCACTGGTAATAGCTTTTCTTTCTGGAAATCGCAGAGTCACAGAACAGTAGAGATTGGAAGGGACCTCAAAAGATCATCTAGGCCAGTCCCCTGCCACAGCAAGAGGAACATATCCAGGTGGGCTTTAAATGTCTCCAGAGAAGGAGACTCCACAACCCTCCTGGGCAGCCCCTTTCCAGGGCTCGGTCACCCTCACTGGGAAGAAGTTCCTTCTCGCACTGATGTGGAACCTCTTGCTTGCACCCACTGCCCATTGTCCTATCACTAGATGCCACTGAGCAGAGCCTGGCTCCATCCACCCTTTCACATATTTATCAACAATAATGTGGTCACCCCTCAGTCTCCTTTTCTCCAAGCTCAAGAGCCCCAGCTCCCTCAGCCTTTCCTCAGCAGGGAGATATTCCACTCCCTCCATCATCTTCGTGGCTCTGCGCTGGACTCTCTCCAGCAGCTCTGTGTCCTTCTGGAACTGAGGGGCCCAGAACTGGACACAAGATTGGTCTCAGCAGGGCAGAGTAGAGGGGGAGGAGAACCTCTCTCGACCCTTTAGTTAGGCATTTAGTTAGGTTTGGAGGTCATAGTTTTCAGAACACTCTGTTTACATCTGTTGCGCACGGTTGTTTCGATTATTCACTTATCACCGTTAACCTTGACGCGCTCCTCGCACAAACACTGCTCACAAGTGGAAACCTCATGAAGGTGGAGATACAGAACGTTCAATCACAGAACCACCCTGGTTGGAGAAGACCCCTGGTGGGATCATCCAGTCCAGCCATCTACCCTTCCTTACAAGTTCACTCCTAAACCACATCCCTCAACGCCTCACCCAAACGATCTGCAAACACGTCCAGGGATGGCGACTCAACCACCTCCCTGGGCACAGTAAAGCTGGAGATGCAAATCAATGGTATTACTTTAACTACTAGCACTTGACTATGGATGTTCCAATTGCCAAGGGAGACTACACTGGAGATAAAACCACGTCCTCGCTTCGGGGCACATGCTTCGTGTCGTCCAGCCTTGATGTCTTAACTTGGGTACAAAGGAGAGAACCTGAAACAATAGATTACGCAAGGGAAACGCAAGAGGCAGGAAGAGCGTCCCACGGAAGGGCGGTTTTGGCGCGACAAGACTGCGACTCCACGGGGGGTAATTAAGGAGCAGCCTGGTACAGTGCTTCAGACGTCTCGCATCCAAACAACGTCATTTAACATTTACAGCTCGAGACTCAGCTTGCTCATATGCAAGTTTCTGCAGTTTCTTCCAAAAAAAGGAGAAAACACACCAAAGGAAATCCTGAAGTAAAGGAGAAAAATTAGCATTCAGCGTCTCGTAGCTCTTTTAACTGCTGACATAGATTTTTCTTAAGCTAAACTATTGTTAGCCCCTACCCAAGCTGCATGTTAATGAGAGAGTGAACGGCTCTCTAAAAATTCCAGCTCCAATGTCACCGTAAAAATCAATACGCGGCTACATGCCATGAATACAGACACAAGCCCGCTTCCAACAGCATGGCTCGATGTTCACTGTCATGAAGCTAACCGGGGGGACAGCCACTGCTATATGTTAAACCTATCTTGCCACACGTTCCTGCCCACCCAAGGCCACCCTTGCACAGCCACGGTGCTGTAAATGAACTGTGGTAACGCCGTACGGAGCGTAGATCATCCACGAGCGCGGTGATGGGAGAGTGACGTGCTCTGCTGCGATACCCGTTAAACGCCGCAGATCAACACCGGCGATTCACTCGGAGGCTAAACAGCCGCGGGCACGGGTGGGACGGGACGGGTAGGGGACAGCCTTGTGCACAGATGGGGCTGTGCAAGGTGGCACTGGAGCACACAGCCTGCTGGCCACGGCTCCCCGGGGAGGCTCCTGTGGCAGAGTCCCTCTCGCAGTCACGACACATCTGCTTCCCTGCTCCACATTTCAGCTGGTAGGAGCCCAATCTGGCTTCCACTGAAGAACTTCTGTTGCACCCAGGGCATCCAAACCGGGGCATCCTCACAGCTTTTCCTGAGCCATCACCTCACCGCCTCACTTCATCCTCATGACAGGAGGAAGCACCAATTGGGCAAGAAGCCCAGCGCCCTGATTAGCCAGCCAAGAACCATGTTGCCTAGCAGCCCTCCCCTCCTGGTGGATGCCCTGTTCACAGTATCACAGCACGTCAGGGATGGGAAGGGACCTCGAAAGATCACCTAGTCCAACCCCCCTGCCAGAGCAGGTTGTCCCAGCGTGGCCAAAAGGCATTTTGTATTGAGTGCTCAGCTGCACCACGGTGCTGGCATCTTGAAACCTCAGCCGAGCTCTCGCAAAGGGCACCACGCAACCTTAACGTTCCCGTCACAGGCTTCTATTTACAGGTAGCACAAATGCAAGGGAGGAAAAACAGGTCTCATTATTATTGAGGCTTGAGATATGCAAATATATTCAAGCCGTGAGATCGCCCGCTGCGCAGAGACACCTGTAGTATTTAGGGACATCGGGTGCGTTGAGTTTCTGCTTTAACTGAGCATCTCCTGGCCTGTGCTGGTTTCTTCCCATTATTAAATCATGCATTTTTTGAATTTAATTGTCAAGGCTTCGCCTTGGGAAATGGCCCCTCCATCCTCTGAGCACCTTCTGAGGAAGCGATGTAATTTTATGGCTTGCTTCTCGTAAAATACACTCCATAAACCCTGTTACGCAGCTCGTGGCGCAAAGTCAGCGCTTCACAGAATCGCCGAACGTCAGGGATTGGAAGGGAACCTTGAAAGATCACGCAGTCCAACCCCCCAGCAAGTTACTCTTTGGAGACTTTAAAAGCCACACGACTGTGGAGCCTTTGGTTTGCTAGAACGAGCTGTGTGATTAACAAACGCGTAACTACCAAAAAACATGTCTTCTAGAAGAAGAGAGAGTTTTCCTTAGTCATGAAGATTCCATTACACCTAATTATCTTAGCTGCCACCGCAAATCGGGGAGAGCATCGGCTAGAACACCCGAACGGCACAAAGAGCTCCGACTGCTGCAGTGACCGGTACTTAACGATCAGCAAGCACAAGCACAGCAACAACCATCTGCAACGCTTAGAGCACGACCAGCCTCGTATCTGATCAAGAAACCACTTTCATCGATACGGAGCCGACTAATGGATTAAATGGAAACAGATCACATTCCTCTAATTGAATATTTGGGACTTAATGTTTTCTCTTGCAGAATCAGGAAGCTCAGAGCTGACAGTAAGAGCTTCTCCTACCTGACTCTTCTAAAACGCTTTAGACTTTAAAAAGCTGGTGAGGCTACGGGTAATATTGGCTAAATGCACGCATCTATAGGGCTTCGGCCCCAACGGCATCCATATGGAACACCTAACTAGATTAGGCCTTTTGCCTTTGGTAGGAGAAGGCTTCAAAGGACTCCTCTTGGCCAGAATACAGATAGATATCAGCGCTGCTCTGTCAGTGAATCCGTGATGGACTCTGTCCCACCAGAAAGCCAGAATTGCTACGGTAGCAACAGAAATACTCTCTTGAGAAAAGCACACCAAAAACCACCGAGGAAGGCCAACAGCTTCCTGGGGTGGATCAGAACGGGGGTGGTCAGCACACGGAGAGAGAGGTTCTGCTCCCCCTCTACTCCGCCCTTCCGAGACCACATCTACAATGTTGTGTCTTTATATGAAACTTCCTACAGGCCTGGAAGTGGGTTGTGAGTCCTGTGATGCTGCACATCTGCGAAAGGATCGTGAGATTTTGGAGGTGCCGGCAGGAGGTCATCGTTACTAAGGTACGGAACGCGGGTGGCTTATCCGCATTCAAACCGCAACGTCAACAACCGTTTCGGTGCTAGTGGGTCACTTCTCTACATTGTGATCTCATTTTTCACCCCCAGTTCTAGCAGCTCTTCTGTCATTACCATGGTTTTGTCAAAGCAAGCGTTGATTCTAGGGTTTTGATTTTATTTCAATAGCAAGTCCATAAGAGTGTTCCATGTGGGTACAGACTTGATTAATGAAGTACCAGACATTACACCCCGTAACACAAACAACCCTGCGGAGGATCTCTCTTCTCAAATGCTCAGACCCCACTCCACTGCAGTAAATGCCAGAGATATCCTTGACTTCAGTAGGACATCACAGAACATTAGGGATTGGAAGGGACCTCGAAAGATCATCCAGCCCAGTCCCCCTGCCACAGCAGGACCACGTAGATGCAGTCACATAGGAACACGTCCAGGTGGGTTTTAAGCATCTCCAGAGAAGGAGACTCCACAACACCCCTGGGCAGCCCCTTCCACTGCTCTGTCACCCTCATTGTGAAGAAGTTCCTTCTCATATTGATGTGGAACCTCCTCTGTTCCAGCTCATACCCACTGCCCCTTGTCCTATCATTGGATGACATCGAGAAGAACCTGGCTCCATCCTCCTGACACCCACCCCTCATAATTTATAAACATTCATGGGGTCACCCCTCAGCCTCCTTTTTTTCCCAGCTGAAGAGACCTGGTTTTTACTCACAGATCTGGGGGCTGCTGACGAGATTGTGAGTTATGTTCTCAGTTATCACAGACAGCTGAAGCTTCACTAATGCCACTGTAATGATTTATCCCACTTTTAAATACCCCTGTGTACTAAGGGCTTGCTCAAGTCACACCGGAACGGACGGGGAATTCCATACTGAAGCAGCCAGCGTCAAGCTGGTGATCAGAGACAGGGCTATCCCGTGTGAGGGGAAAGGCACGTCGGATAAGTCCTGCTGCTGGCTTCACAGAGCACCTGTGATCTAAAAATCTCAGGAAGCCACGTGTGACGTATAAAACTGGATCCTTAACCGAGACATTACTCCTCATAAAAGCCTATTAGAACTGAGTTCTCTAGGCTTTTCCCTTCTTGCCAAACCAACAAGAACACGACACATCCTAACTTGTGGATTAACTCAAGCAGAAATGCTTGCAAGGTCACCTGGAACCAGATGGCAACGAGCAGGTATGCTTCAGCAAGTAACTAAAACTGGTCCTTTCGTTGTTGTTTAGGTGGTGACACATTCTTCCGGAGTCCTTGAGCTTCACATGAAGAAACAAGGCTTTAAAATGGGACCGGGTCAATATATCTTTCTTCAGTGCCCGTCTGTCTCCCAGCTGGAGTGGCACCCTTTCACCCTCACTTCAGCTCCTGAGGAGGACTTCTTCAGCGTCCACATCCGGGTCGTCGGGGATTGGACTGCAGCCCTCTTCAAGGCTTTTGGAGCGGAGGAAAAAGCTTTCAAGGAATTGTGGACGTTACCAAGGTTTGAATGAGAAACAATTCATTTTGAAACGTCAGTTCTGCATTTTAAAGTAAACGTGAACATTTTGGAGCTGGGTCTCTTTAGTTTGCAGAAAAGAAGAGTGAGGGGTGACCTCATTAATGTTTATTATTATGTGAAGGGTGGGTGTCGGGAGGATGGAGCCAGGCTCTGCTCAGGGGCACCCAGTGACAGGACAAGGGGCAGTGGGTGTGAGCTGGAACAGAGGAGGTTCCACATCAGTGTGAGAAGGACCTTCTTCCTGGTGAGGGTGACAGAGCCCTGGCAGGGGCTGCCCAGGGGGGTTGTGGAGTCTCCGTCTCTGGAGACATTTAAAACCCACCTGGACGTGTTCCTGTGAGACTTGGCCTAGGTGGTCCTGCTGTGGTGGGGGGACTAGACAATCTAGAGGTGCCTTCCAACCCCTAATGTTCTGTGATGACCTCCTCATTTCCTCCCCTATTGTTTTAAAGCACAAAGAGAACTTTCCAAGACAATTAGTAGAATCTATTCCCCTTGACTTTAAAGCACACGATATAGAAAAGAAAGCTCTAAAGCAGGATGCTTTCAGTAATTTGTAATCAAATATGCAAATGCCACAGCTAAATTTGGACATGCAATTACATGACTAATCACATTTCAGAGAGCCAGCAAATTGCAACTGCATGCTTAACTAGATGGCCAGGCCCCAAACCCACGTGGGGGCTGTTGTTCCCCCACTTCAGGAAGCTTTACTGCTAACTGAAAACGAACTGCGCTGGCGCGGGTAGTTTGTGTGTGAGCTAGCACGCTCTCTCTTTCACTCTCACAGAAGTCCCTTTCTAAAGACACACAGCCCCGTAAGTTCTAACGCCTCTGTCACTTTGCCCGCTGCTGACCGTTGACCGAGCGCCTTGTTGCCGCAGAGTGGCCGTGGACGGACCGTACGGGTCTGCAGCGGTGGACGTCTTCCACTACCCAGTGAGCGTGTGCATTGCGGCAGGAATCGGGGTCACACCGTTCGCCTCCGTTTTGAGATCCATCTGGTACAAGTGCTGCGATCCTAACGCGGTCCTGGCGCTTCAGAAGGTAGGTAGGAAGGTTTATCGCTCCGTTATGAGGGTTCGCGGACGAGCCCGCTTCACCGTGGGACAGAGGTCATTCACACCCAGACAATCACTGATGTGCTTTAGTCACAGAACTACTGAGGCTGGAGGAGAGCTCTACGATCATCGGGTCCAGCCTACGCCCCGACATCGCATCAGCTAGACCACGGTGCACGCGCCAAGTGCCACATCCAGTCTGTCCTTACACACCCCCAGGGATGGGGACTCCGCCACTTCCCTGGGCTGTCCATTCCAGTGTCTAACAGCTCTTCCCGTGAAGAAGAGCTTCCCAAGAGCCAGCCTGAACTCCTAGAAGCACTCACTCATTCCCCAGCTGTCCCAGGAGCCCCTGTGGGGTAGGATATCCCAAACTTGCTGCGACTCCCTGAGGAAGAAGGTAGCCCTGGCTGTAATGGCTTTAGCAAGAGCTGAAATGTCAATTTTCAGTATCAACTGGAGATCAACATGGAACGTCTTCCATAGCTGAGAGAGACAGAGGGCTAGAAGAGAAATCTGTCCTATTCCCTACCAAAAATGAACCCTCTAAGGCCATCTCAGGCAGAGCAAAGGGCAACACTTGCTCCTTGACCCGCTGTAGATTTCGTGAGGGCCCTTCGGCTGCACGTCCTGCATTCAGCGACCATCAGTTGCTTTTCTCACCTTGTAAACTCAGGCACCTGAGAAGGAACGTAACAAGGCATTTGGGCTCTGGCTGAGATGCATATAACTGCCTCAAACCACTTCAATTATTTAGCTGAAAAAATACGTTGGGGTGTGTCAGGCACGGATGGCATCGATTAATTTAAGATGCGCTTGATCTGCCAGGCTGTTCTATACATCTTCTGCTAAGGACAGGAGAGGCATCACTGAGGCTGGATAGGTAGGTGGAGAAGAAATGATGGGTGAAGTAGGGTGAAGGATGAGGAAGTAAGAGAGAAAAAAAGTCCAGGATTAAGCATTCTCTTCCCTATCCATCACGGCAAGTGGGTGCTTGCAGCCTCCCAGATTCATTCAGCTCATTTTCCGATGCAAAAGCTGCATCAGGAACTGTTCAACACCTCCCATTTCAGGACAAATGTTGAAACTGCATTGGAGTGGACAGATCTCTGAGAGGGTCAATACATGTTGAGCTGATTGCAGGACCAAGGGGTTGATCTTCTAAAATGAAAGTGTTAAAACTGGCATCTTAATGACAAGCTGCCACCAAAAAAGCATCTGGGATTTCAGTAACTGAGGACAGGTTTGAATTGCCAGGGGGGATCTCTGAGGCAGAAAAAGCACTGAGGAGGGGGAGAAATGAAAATGAAAGTACGTGCTAGATGTGGAAAGAAATGCATTTGCAAACACTTTGATTGTACCAGAACGATCTTCTCCACTGGAAGGAGAGCTGTAGACATGTATAGACATGCTACAGAGAGAGCACAGAATGTCCCACAGGTTAGGGACAGCCGTGGGTGCCTGCTGAGATGAACGCACGGTGCGCTTCAGCGCAGCTTTCTGCTACAGAGCTCAGTTACCCTGAGTGCCTGTGAGACACCAAAGCATCATGATGTGATGATCATGTATGTCCTGGTTTGTCATCCTTTCTTTCTGGGCATCGTTATTAGATGATCTTTTGAGGTCCCTTCCAATCCCTAACATTCTGTGATGGGTGCTGTGGGAATAGTGACACATCTTTTTCACGGCTGGTAGGAGGTAAAATTTCATAGGTACTTGCAAATTATTTTGAAAGCCTGAATCACAGAACATAAGGGATTGGAAGGGACCTCGAAAGATCACCCAGTCCAGTCCCCCTGCCACAGCAGGATCACCTGGATCCAGACACACAGGAACACGTCCAGGCGGGTTTTAAATGTCTCCAGAGAAAGAAACTTCACATCCCCCCTGGGCAGCCCTTCCAGGGCTCTGGCACCCTCACTGGGAAGAAGGTCCTTCTCATACTGATGTGGAGCTTCCTCTGTTCCAGCTCACAACCATTGCCCCCTGTCCTATCATTAGATGACACTGAGCAGAGCCTGGCTCCATCCTCCTGACACCCACTCTTTACATATTTATCAACATCCATGAGGTCACCCCTCGGTCTCCTTTTCTCCCAGCTGAAGAGCCCCAGCTCCCTCAGCCTTTCCTCATCAGGGAGATGCTCCACTCCATCATCTCTGTGGCTCTGCACTGGACTCTTTCCAGCAGCTCTGTGTCCTTCTGGAACTGAGGGGCCCAGAACCGGACACACTATTCCAGATGTGGTCTCAGAAGGGCAGAGCAGAGGGGGAAAGAGAACCTCTCCCAATCTGCTAAGCACCCCTCTTCTGATCCACCCCAGGACGCTGTTGGCCTTCTTGGCAATCAGGGCACATTGCTGGCTCATGGTCATCCTGATGTCCACCAGGACCCCCAGGTCCCTTTCTCCTACGCTGCTCTCCAACAGGTCATTCCCCAACCTACTCTTACCCCGATGCCAGACTCTGCACTGCCCTTGTCATAGTTCATTCAGTTTTTTCCCCTCCCATGTCTCCAGCCTGTCCAGGTCCTGCTGAATGGCAGCTGATGGGGTGTCAGCTACCACAAGTGACAGGTTCTGGGGAAGTCCACAACATTACTTAAAGAATTCAGCAGTCATCTTATCAAGAAGAAGTAATCTCAGGGTAACTCCCCATTTTTTCCCATTAGTTTAAAGCTTCCACGTGTGGTGCAAGTACAAATAATCTAATCTTCCTCAAAGCATTCAGCGCTCTTTCTGCCACGACCAATGCCACAGAAATATCTGTTAAAGAAATAAATAAGAGGCTTTTCTGCTTTTAACAACTTCATTTTGATGTGAGTACACCTATCATTACGCTTGTTGAACTAATGTTTCTCACTACTGCCCACGTACAGTGGAGATATAAATACTCAGCGCTTCCACAATGTCTGCAGCCGCATCATTTAAAAACCCAGCAAATCAAAGGGACTACACATTTATCTGACTGATTCCCCACAATTAAATAGCCTTAGAGCCTTCATTTCCCTATCATTTTTTGCAGTGAGGAAGGGCACAACTACTAGTCATGGCTGGAAAGCTTCTGCTGCCTTTAGTTATGCATGAAATGATCTTTTTCCACATTAGTGCTTTCATTTTTCAGATCAATTGCTGCTGAAATTGATAACATCGTAGTGGACCATCAGATGCTAATATTAGCAAACATCTACTTTCTCTTTTCCCCTCTACGAGGGCATCGGGACGGTCCTGCCTCAGCAGGACCACCGAAGATCCATCTAGGCCAAACCCTGTCTCCAGCAACGGCTCTTTGCGAACACAGACCAGAAACTCGTACGGTGACAAGCAGCCTTCAACGGGCGCTTTCTTGCCCTTGAGCAACGCGCAGCTCAGTGACACCCGGAGACAAGAGCTGCATCTCTGTGTTTAATGCCCCTCAGCACATTTTTCTTCTTGTCTAATTGCTTTTCGAACCTGTGCAGACCTCAGACAACCACAGTATGCTGCCGTAGTTCAGCGGTATACTGTGAGGAAAACAAAACAGCCTCTTCAATTTGCTCTGAGACCATCTGTCCCTCCCTGAGGCAACCTTCTGCTCTCTACCCCAGCTTGTAGCCTTCTCCACAAAACACCTTCCCCAGAAGATCTAAAAACACCAGCTCTTTTTGCTGTCAAACACATCTTTCTCAACCAAGAACAATTTAAGCCTCTTGCTTCAAATCTAGGGTATGAATTCGAGCCTTGTCCTGCGTTTGTAAGACAGGCTGCTTGCTGTCAGAGAAGATTAGGGACTGGAAGGGACCTTGAAAGAGCACCTAGTCCAATCCCCCTGCCAGAGCAGGGTCAGCTGTAGCTCTGAGTCGGTGCCTCCTGCAGGCTGCCAAGCCCTTGTCCCGTCCAGCACCTTACCTGTAGCGGCTCACTGGACCAGTTACTTAGGCAGAGAAACATCCCTGATGGTCCCACCCCTGACAAGGGCTGTGGTGAACTCGGGAGCAGGATGGATTCTTTAGGGAGGGGCCCAGCTGTGGCGCAAGAGGGTTTTGCGAGGACCGGTCACATCTAAGAGTAGAAAGACTACGTGATGAAGATGCCTCCCTGGCCATCCTCTGCTTCGCCTACTTTTTTCACCCCACTTTGGTGAAAAGTTGGCTTTGCCTAGAGCTGCAGATCACAGACTCACACAACATCCAGCCCAATCCCCCCGCCACAGCCGGATCCCCTAGATCCAGTCGCACAGGAACATGGCCAGGTGGGTTTTAAATGTCTCCAGAGCAGCAGAGACTCCACAATCCCCCGGGCAGCCCCTTCCAGTGCGAGATGCATGTTTGTCTTCAGGAAGCAGCCACAAACAGGTAGATGGGCATCAGCAGATAATTACTAATGACTCCACACGTGATGGAGGCTGATGGTCAATGTTCCTTCACCTTAGAGGGAAAAGGCATCAGGGCTCTGGCTCAGATGTGTTGTACGAAATCCAGGACGTGGGAAACCGCATGGCAAAGGCGCATCCGTTGCACGGAGCAGAGTATCGCAGAAGCAAGAGCCTGCTCGAGCCCCTGCATTAGAGATCTGATCCACAGCAATACTGCATCTAACTCAATTCGCAGGAAGAGCACTTGGAAGATTCAAGACAGTTTACTCGGGCAGGCCATCAGGCTGATGAATGCAGTCACTGGGGTTGGGAGAGGTGAAGACTAATGAAACATAAATCGCAAATGGATTTTTAAGGGCCCTAAATAATTGCAGCAGCTAATAGCATGAGGCTTGCAAGGAGGAAGTCTAGGACTCAGAGCAATTGTTTAATTACAGAGATGCACTGACGCCGACTTTGTTCTACGGTTTTAACAGGGATTAAAGTTTTGGTGCAGTTACTGTGTTTTAATTACACACGGGATACGTTGTGCTCTGCTGTGGGCAGTCAGTGACAGAAAGGAACACTTGGCTAAACACCCTATGTATTTAATACATGACACTGGAAGTCCTCTTTGATCTAAGGTAAACAGACTTAGCGGCTCAGCATCCTTTTTCTCTCTCTTTTCTTTCCGAGATTATAATCAAGGCAAAGAAAACATCATCTTGTAATGACAGTCTTTTTTCATCATCAAATGCTCTCAACCTCTGTCATGCAAAAATTAGAGGCAGTGTGATGGATACTGCTTCAGTGAAACTTCAGCAGGGAGAAGATGAAGGGAGTGGAGCATCTCCCTGATGAGGAAAGGCTGAGGGAGCTGGGGCTCTTGAGCTTGGAGACTGAGGGGTGACCTCATGAATGTTGATAAGTATTTGAAGGGTGGGTGTCAGGAGGATGGAGCCAGTGGCATTTAATGATAGGACAAGGGCCAGTGGGTGTGAGCTGGAACAGAGGAGGTTCCACATCAATATGAGAAGAAACTTCATAGTGAGGGTGCCAGAGCCCTGGAAAGGGCTGCCCAGGGGTGTTGTGGAGTCTCCTTCTCTGGAGATGTTTAAAAGCCACCTGGATGTGTTCCAGTGAAACTTGAGGTCATCCTGCTGTAGTGAGGTGATTGGACTAGACGATCTTTTGAGATCCTTTCCAATTCTTCATGTTCTGTGGTTCCATGTTGTAGCCTACTCTACACAGGGTTTGCCACTTCAGGAAGGTAACTGCATGTTTTGGCCACATTAACTGTTGACCTATGGCATAAGTTCTCCAGAAGCAGAAATCCCTTGCTTTGGGGCTGAATGAAGTTAAAGTTCCATTTTAAGCACAATATAAAATAAACACTAAGTTTTAAAGCGTAATGATTTGCAAGTAATGAGGGATTAGGCATTACAGGTCAAAGTTGAGACGCCCTGACAGAGGGAAACGGGACACTTCCACGCTGCCTGTCTTCACTAGCACATTAACAGATTCACTGACCAAGAGTAAAGTTTTGGAAGGTGGAAACTACGCCATCAGAATTGTGTAATTATGCTTAAATTTACATTGGAGAAGAGTCACACACTACGTGGTTAATGAGTTGAGCCCATCGTTAGGAAGCTCCACTGAGAGCTCACTCTTGCTGACTCTCTTCCCTTTTATCTGACAGGTTTACTTCTACTGGATTTGTCGAGACCCATCAGCATTTGAGTGGTTTGCTGATCTTCTGTTCCATTTGGAAACTAAAATGACTGAAAAAGGGAAGAACTGTTTCCTGACTTATCACATATTTCTTACTGGCTGGGATGAAAATCAGGTAGTAAAGAAGTGATTATGACCTCATGGATGTTGATCAATAGGTGAGGGGTGGGTGTCAGGAGGATGGAGCCAGGCTCTGCTCAGGGGCATCCAGTGACAGGACAAGGGGCAGCGGGTGTCAGCTGGAGCAGAGGAGGTTCCACATGGATGTGAGAAGGAACTTCGTGCCAGTGGGGGGTGACAGAGCACTGGAAGGGGCTGCCCAGGAGGGTTGTGGAGTCTCCTTCTCTGGAGACATTTAAAACCCACCTGGACATGTTCCTGTGCGACTTGTTCTAGGTGATCCTGCTGTAGCAGGGTGATTGCACTACATGATCTTTCGAGGTCCCTTCCAACCCCTAGTGTGCTGTGGTTCTGTGGTGAGCCTGAGTTAATGTGCCTTGCGTTTCCACTACGGCAACATATGGAACAGGAACAGCTGAAAAAATGATGGATGAAGCAGAGAGACAAAGAGCTGTAAATACAAAGGCACTGAGCCGTCTGCTTCCATCCCACACTTGGGAAAACAGGAACAGACAAATCAAAGCAGTGATCCTGCCCAGTCCTGGGCAATGCTGGTTGCCAGGTGTCTCCCAGGAAAGTGTCAGAGCCTTTCAGGAGTTTGAGAAGGGGCATTTTGTCAATGTCTTTGGAGCAGTGTTTACAGAGACCCTTATTGTTTACTAGTCTTCATTTTTAAATATCCAGCGCACTTTTCAAACCTGCTGTGCTCAGAACATTCCAGAATCACAGAAACATTCAGGGTTGGAAAAGACCCCCGGGATCATCGAGTCCAGCCAGAGTTTGGCACCAAACTCTACGGTCTAACTCACGTTGTTTCAAAAGCTCTTTGATGGACTTTAAATTCGCCATCTTATTATTTGATTGGATCATCCCACACGAAGGCCCTCAATCCCTAGACTGAGTCTATTTTATTCAACGTGTTTAGTCTTCAGCTAAATCCAAATAAGTGGATTTTCTCTATTTTTTTTTAAATGGATCACTCAGACCACACTGTGATCAGAATTAGGCACCTGCCAGAAAAACTCTCAGGAAAGCCTTTGACTCCACTATTTTATTTCCTGCTGAATGAATGGCTGTCTAAGAGATTAAAAAAGCCCAACAGATGATTCTATAGGGCTTCCCCCCGCCCCGTCTCTGCTGCCACAAAACCCCCCATTGTTTCTTGCTGCTTTCCTAAGGGTTTCTGTCAAGTAACGAGGGTTGTGCATAAAGGAAAACACCCCCCCATTGTGAAGAATATTGCCTTCACACAAACTACCACTCTGCATTAGCAGTGTCACAGCGCATTACCTGAAGTCTGCTTTGAAAGGAGCTGCGAGACACCTAGTGAAACACAAAGTTGCCCTTATCCCTCATCATCCCACTTCCTTCGTGGGGAAACATCAGGCCAGAAAGAAGGTAGCGAGGCAACTATTCTTGCTGGGATCTCCGATTCTCTTCGCTCGTGTGCCCTGTGCCTTTCTGAAGTGCCTCCTCTTTCTCTTCAAACCCCACTGTCCAGTCTCTGGTCAGCACTGCCTTGTTATACTGTGCTGCTGGTTTGGAGACACAGGAGCATCCCTGAAGCTGTGCTGCCTCCAAGCCTACAATTCCAGCATTTGTTGGGGGAATGGTTTAGGGGGAACTTGCAGAGTAGGACTGATGGTTGGACTGTGCGCTGGAACAGGCTGCCCAGGGGCGTTGTGGAGTCTCCTCCTTTGGAGATGCTTAAAACCTGCCTGGACTTGTTCCTGTGCTGCTTGGTCTAGGGGATCCTGCTGTGGCAGGGGGATTGGATTAGACGACCTTTGGAGGTTCCTTCCAATCCCTAATGATTCTATGACTTGATGATCCCAAGGGTCTCTCCAAACTGAGTGATTCTATGATTCCACCTCCAAAGGGTTGCAGGGAAGACAAATACTTTTCAGTGGCTGCTTCTACACTGACCAAGCCTAGGGCACTTCGCTTTTTCAGACATCCACAAAGCACCCTGATCTTATAGGTCTTATCTTCAGAAAATTCCAGCTCCTCAGTGCTCAAAATCTGAGCTTCAGCACCAGCAACACAGAGATTCAGTTGTTCTTTGCCCCTCCGTGAGCAACCACAAAAGCAGCAGTCTCCCCATTCTCCCACCGTATAGTTGACCAGGAGTTGGTTGAAGCTAAATCCAACAGGACTGGCAATTTACACCTAGTAGAGCACCTTCCACTCCTGGCACTTGTTTAGTCCTCAGACACAGTGTTTGCTCAATGCTTCGAGCTCTCTGCAGATTCCATGCTGGCAGCAGATGGTCAAGCAGATACAGCACATGTCTGCCTCTGCTTGGACAAGAAATCACGTTTCAGCCTACTGCTCCTTGCAATGCCCCTGAGATTCCCAGGCAGCTTCAGTGCTGTGAGCTGCAGCAGGGCCTACCAGCAAAAACCCTGGAAAACTTCCACTTAATGTGAACAGAAACAGCCCATCTGCTCAGTGGCACAATCTCACTGTAAACAACTACAATACCCCGCGGTTCCCCACCTCCCACTCCCACCAAGCATTTTAAGTTGTTTCTTAGACCGTTCCGAGTGCTCCTTTACATTGGCCCAGATCAGCAAGAACCTTTCAGAAACACCAGCTCTTGTGACAGCTCTGCTGGACCAGAGTACCTCAGCAGTTAGGCAGCACAGGAACCTCAGGAGCACAAAAAGATTACACAGTGCCCCCAGGACACAGACCTAAGCTTCAGAAACCACTTCTGCAAGAGAAGATAATGATGCTACGGCCTGAACTAAACGCAAAGCCCGTTTCTGAGCTCAGCTCTTCTCAGGTAACTTCTTGACAGCGATAGTAATGATGACAGTCTAACGAAAACAGGAGCGTTACTCCTACACAGCAGCAGCACAATTAGCAGGGATGGTGGGTTTGGTTGTAAATGCACCTGGGAAGCACTCGGACAGCACGGTGATGGGGGTGGCACAGGAGCTGAGAGACAGCAAGTGCCTGTGAACACCAGAAACGTGTGTTCTTGACACCGCGAAGCTCATTTAGTTCAGCGCTGATCCACCTGCACCAGCCAAAGAGAGGAGTCGGGACGCTCAGCGCTCTATTCCTGCTGGGCTGGTCCATCCTCTTGCAGCAGCAGCAGGCGGCTCTGGACTTACATAAGGAAGGTGGAATTGCTAACTTTTACTGTCAGACTCTGCTGCTGTAGATTTTGATCCCTTTCCTAATCTCCAACTTGGCCTCAAAATGGTGACACATCAGGATCTGCAATGAAGGAAGTGTAGGGCAAGACATTGAGAGGCTGAGAAGAGGTTTAGGAGTCTAAGAGGTGCCTACAAATATGACCGAGGCACCAAAGCCCAGGCCAGTAGACACAGGTATTTAATCCAACCTCATTCTAAACATTTCAGAAGGAACTTCTGCACAGCGAGGGTGACGGAGCACTGGAACAGGCTGCCCGGGGGGGTTGTGGGGTCTCCTTCTCTGGAGATGTTTAAAGTCTGCCTGGACATGTCCCTGTGTGACTCGGTCTAGGTGGCCCTGCTGTGGCAATGGGGGATTGGACTGGATGATCTGTGAAGGTCCCTTCCAACCCGCAACGTTCTGTGTTTGTGAACTTTCGAGCGCTGCTCCGCCGTCTCTCGCCACTCAATAATTACAGTTTGCTTTCCCTCATTAATATTCCCACCTTTCCCAGCGAATTAGCATTATTGCTTTCTCCTCTTACTTGGAGTACAGGTTGTGGCCTCCAAAATCATTACCTTGTAAATTTGCCTCCAGGCCACTCATATAGCCCTTCATTATGATGACGAGACGGATGCGATTACCGGTTTGAGAGAGAAGACCTGCTACGGGAGGCCAAACTGGGACAATGAGTTCAAGCAACTTGCTGAAAGCCATCCTAGGTAAGGCAGGTTGGTTTCTAACCTCGTTAGGCAACTCCTCTCGGAATAAACAGCGGGAGAAAGGGAGGGCAAAACATTCTAGATGACCCTTTTAAGACAATTTAAGATTTTTTTGCTGTGTGGAAAGAAGATTTATGCTTAATGAAGCTTTTAATGAAGAAATCTCGGAAAGAGAATGCCAATAAAATCTAATTTTTGGACAAGAAAATCTAATATTTAGAAGTATTTCAATATCCTGGCCTTTGTCCAGATATAATTGAAACACACAATCCAATTACTGTTCTGCACAAAGGACAAAGTAGCATTAATTTCCCTTGAAGATGGTTATTAAAGAGATAAACTGTGATTTTTTTTCCTTCGGATGTCAAGGATATGTTTGTTCCCCTAACATATTTGGCTACTCTTGCAAGACTGTGCTGTTATTAGTTCATCTCCGCTCGCAAAGACAGTTCATTTGAACTTGGTGGATTCGCTAGTGGTCTGAGAAAAGCTTCTTTGTTCCTAAAAGCCTTTGAAGAAAGAAGCTGAAATATTCTGTGTTCAGCAGCAGAAAATTCCAGAATCTTTGCGGCTCTTTATGATTTCCAAACATTTACCTGGCAATGCAAAATAAAGGCTTGCACTCAGGAGACAGAGACGCACAAAGAAAAAGATGAAAACTTTTTTTTAAAGATGAAAAAGGCCCAAGAAAAAGGCTGAAAGGAAAGAGATCAAAGAGAAAACACTAAGCTACAAGAATACCATAAAATCGCAAAAATAACAGTAATAGGGAAGCCACTGATGGAGGTCAAAATAAATACAATCAGGAGATTTGAAAGACTAAAAATAGAGAGCGAGCAGGAGCAAAAAATACCACTTTTGAAAGACTTTTTGTAGGGTTTCTAGTGCACAAACAGAGCTGTCAAAGTTACAGTTAAAACATTACTTTTTGTTAAGTGTAGCTGAGAAAAATCTTCTCCTCCGATGCTCAGGGAGGGAAGCAGGCAGCAGCTTTCCGGACTGGTTATTGCAGTACTTCACAGCATCACAGAACATCAGGGATTGGAAGGGATCTCAAAAGATCATCTAGTCCAGCAAGAGTAGGATCACCTAGATCAACTCGCACGGGAGCATATGCAGGTGGGTTCTAAACGTCTCCAGAGAAGGAGGTTCCACAACCCCCCCGAGCAGCCCCTTCCAGGGCTCTGTCACCCTCCCTGTGAGGAGACTGAGGAGTGACCTCATTAATGTTTAACAATATGTGAAGGGTGGGTGTGAGGGGGCTCTGCTCAGGGGCATCTAATGACAGGACAAGGGACAATGGGTGTGAGCTGGAACACAGGAGGCTTCGCATCAATATGAGAAGGAACTTCTTCTCAGTGAGGGTGACAGAGCAGTGGAAGGGGCTGCCCAGGGAGGGGTTGTGGAGTCTCCTTCTCTGGAGATGTTCAAAACCCACCTGGACATGTTCCCGTGCCTCTGGGTCTTGGTGGTCCTGCTGTGGTGGGGGGATTGGACCGGCTGATCTTTCAAGATCCCTTCCAATCACTAATGTTCTGCGATTCAAACTACTTTGAGACCTCTGACACAGCAGTCCAAGTAAACACTGCAGTGAGACACAACAGGCACCCAAGTACTACAAACATTCTACCGTAGCAATCTGTGACAGTAACACTAATCTTTTCAAACTAGCTCCTCAAAAGGCCATTTCAAAACGACCCCAAGCCAGAGACAGCCAAAAGGTCCAGGTTATCCATTGACTCCCCCGTTTTTCTTGTTATTGCAATTGCAGCAGCAGCATTGGCGTGTTCTTCTGTGGACCCAAGACTCTCTCCAAGACCCTTCGGAAGACATGCAACTCCTACTCATCAGTTGATCCAAGAGGAGTTCAATTTCACTATAACAACGAAAGTTTCTAGGCTGTACTTCTTAGCCGTAGAGTAGCTATAACCTAATGGTGCCTTTTCCCCCCCTCACCTTCTCCTGCTCTCTACTCATTCTCCAGCATTAAGGCCAGGTAGCTGAAGCTGTAAATATACGGAGGTGCGCTGATCTCAGTAGAAACAAAAGCCATCTACGTCAACATCCTTACCCTTCCCTTCAGACTGTAGAATCATTCAGGTTGGAAAAGACCCCTGGGATCATCAAGTCCAACCACCAATCCTACTCTAGAAGGCCATCCCTAAACCAGATCCCCCAACACTAAGCAACTTCTAAACTCATCCAGGGATGGGGACTCCACCACCACCCTGGGCAGCCCATCCCACTGCCTGACCACTATCTCCATATGTTCTGAGATTCTGTGGTGTCAGAAATATTTGCACTGAGCAAACGCACTCCCAAGACAGGCAGCCAACGGTGTGGAAAAGTATTTTCGATGTCGCACAGCCTCGTGGGCTCTGAAGGTGTGCTTAAAAGAGACAGAATCACAGCTAGATGGGGTGACCGAGGTGGGAAGACGACTCTATAGGCAGTCTGCTCCAAACCTCTGGCTCGGCGTCGATTCCGTGAACACGAATATTTGCGCTCTTGCAGTCCTCACAAACTACTTCCACCAGCACGGTGCAAAACACCCAGCTCCCTCAGCACTTGTAGGTTTATCCTATCAGTTGCTAAGGACTTGTTTAGAAGTCCTCCAACTTGATATGCTGTCACTGAGGGTAAATCTGAATTGCTTCAGATAACATCCCGCGTAAGGCAGCGCTGAAACAAGGAAACTGACGTCACGTGTTCCTGTCCAACTGGATCTAGGGGGTCCTGCTGTGGCAGGGGGATTGGGCTAGATGATCTTTCGAGGTCCCTTCCAACCCCTAGTGTTCTGTGATCACCCACGTACTTACACACACAAACGCCCACCAGCACAGACAAAAGAAAGAGTAATAAAAGTGTTGTCACAAGAAGAACCCAATACTATTTTATACCTCATCTACACAGCCGACGCGACTTGAGATTGTTCCACGAGACGCAGTTGTCCTATTATTAAGTTTACGGCGACGCGCCTTTGTTTTAAAACGGTTGAAGTTCTAAATGCCTGCTCTGTGAAATGATTAATGTGGCACACACTGTGTAGCAGTACAGCGAGCTGAGAATTAGAGCTTCTGCCAGTTCACCTAGAGGCATTTATCTTCTCTTTTTTTCCCTGGTGCCCGTGCTGAGCCTCAGGGTAAGCCGACACATTTTTTAATATAAATTAAGCCTCTCTTTTTTTTGCCTAATGTGTGTTGAAAATCTTGAAGGAAATGAGAAATGTGTGTAGGCACCAATACCAGCTGCCATTGCATGAAAGAAAGGGGTGACAATTTCCTGCAGATTCTGAATGATTGTTTTAATGGGGTTGGATCGGAGGTAACAAGCACAAAGATATTGTGCTGCCAGAAAAACAGGATCTGTTTTCCCCCCAGCCTCGTGCAACAAGATGTAGCATTTAGCTTCTGGCTCAACATGGCATCTCCTCGCCGCTTTGATTTATTCCCACTTTTGCAAATCACTGTGGTATGCTACAGGAGATGCATTTAGAGCCCTTGTTATAGTTCACTGAGTAGCACTGCTGTTATCGCCACCAGAGGAGAATTTCACTCGTATCAGGACTAAGTGACCTAGAATAAAGGAAAAATAATCATAATAAAAAAGAGAAGTCGGGAGGTTTGTTGGACTCGGGTGAAATTGCATTTAGGCTGAATGAAAATCCCTTTATTACAAATACAATTTAAATCAAAATGGGAGCTAGGAAGATTTGGCTTCCTGCCTTGTTTTGAATAACACTGAGTGCACAGCGGCTCTGATAATGCGAGCGCATGTGTAATGACTCTATTATTATGTTTATATATGGAAACATCACTCACTGTCAGAGAAAATGAAAGATGTCTTCATAGATTTGTCCATTCAGCCTCTTCAGCAGGAAGTGTGGAGCATTATGTAGGAAAATATTATTAAATAAAATACAGTCATAAGGCACAGACTCGCCACATCCCGTGACAGAAAACTAATCAGACAAGGGTCGTAAATATACAGATTAATTACTCTGTCTCTTACAATAAAAAGAGTGCTATTGGAATGATTGAAGTTGTGTTATCATAATTTAAGTTATACACTAGTAAGTGTACAGAGAAATACATGGGTTTGGATGTTCTGGGCTTCCCTCCTCTTCACCTCCTGCCAAGTCATGTCTATGGTAAAATCATTAAGCTAAGTTTGATCCTTAATTTCCACTGAGAGATTAAACAGAAAATGCCACTTTTAACAGAAGGTCGTCCATACAGTCCCTGTATCATAGCATCACACAACATTAGGGATTGGAAGGGACATCACAAGATCATCTAGTACAACCACCCTGCCTCAGCAGGGCCACCTAGACCAAGTCCAGGAGGGCTTTAAACATCTCCAGAGGAGGAGACTCCACAACCCCCCTGGGCAGCCCCATCCAGGGCTCTGTCACCCTCACTGGAGGAAGTTCCTTCTCATATTGATGTGGAAGCCCCTCTGTTCCAGCTCACACCCACTGCCCCATGGAGAAGAGCCTGGATCCATCCGCCGGACACCCACCTTAAACATCACCATTGTAAAGACTCCTGCTTCTTTCCTGCTCTTAGATATAATTAAATGGTTAGGAAATACTGCCAACTGCCAAATGCAACAAGCTTTGTGCAGGTTTGAGTACTTCTGATTAAGAGAAGATTTTATAAGAGCTGCCTTAAAGGCAGCTCAGCTGCTCTGGAAAAGCAATAAACTAAATTACATGGTAGGTTTATAAGCTTCAGCAATTTTATATTTTGGGGAGAGAAAATCACCTGAATTTCTTCAGGAACAGAGAAAAGGAAAAGAAAAACATGACAGTGCTTCCACCCAGCTTGCCCTATGGATACCAGAAGCTTAAATGAAAGATGCATACTCAGTCAAACAGTAAAGAAAGCAAAACTGTGACTGTCAGAGCAGCAGAGCAGTCACAGGACTGGTGCCACATCAATATGAGAAGGACCTTCTCCACAGTGAGGGTGACAGAGCCCTGGAAGGGGCTGCCCAAGGTGGGTTGTGGAGTCTCCTTCTCTGGAGACATTTAAAACCTGCCTGGATATGATGTTCCTGTGCAACCTGGTACAGGTGATCCTGCTGTGGCAGGGGGATTGGACTTGATGAGGTCCCTTGATTCTGTGTCTGTAGGTCTTCAGCCCTCCTGCTGACACTTCTCAGGTGAAGTCACCTCGAAGAACACTTATGAGATGGAGAGGGCACTCTACTAAGGACGGGCTTGAACCCTCTAGCGCTAGAAGCTGGCTGAGCGGGGGCTTTGTCACCTCAGCCAGGTTACCTGTTCTGCTGCAGCAACTCCTCATGCATGATCATTTCATTGAGAAATCCTGCATTTCTGAGGAATATAGTCATGAGGTCTGCAGCCACAAAAATGTCTCCTTACATGTTCCTGAACGTGTTCAAACGAAAGCAGGCAGATGATTTGCACTTTTAAATTCTAGCCAGTTAAGTCTATTTAACGGGAGTCTTCTTGACCTTCAACAAATCATATCTTACAGTGCAGAAAAAAAAACCCCTCAATTACACAATGGTCTTAATATATGTGAACAAACGTGTTAGTTGACATGGAAACACATTTTTCCCCCTCTCTTCAAAAGCAAGGAAGGATGAAAAGGCTTAAAAGCCTTTAAAAGATGCATTAAAATCCTTTCAGAATATATAGAAACAAATAAAGGTTTTATACTGTAATGAACCACTCCTAGCAGTAAATTTCAAAGGCTATCGGCTTCAAATATTTGCAACTATTATTTCTAAACAATGATGACTTCTAACATGGTCCGACATTTGTATTCATCGAGGATAAAAGCCCTGAGCCTGCCAATACTTACACATGTGCTCTACCAACTTCAAACAGTCCTTTTTACTGTCCTAGAGGACTAAATATGGTTTCCTTTGAAGCTCGTGCACAGAAGGCTGATGTCAGGCTCAAGGTTGGGTCCTGAAGGCTGATCTGTGTTATTCTTCTATTAAACTACCGGACTGTCTTGATTCTTGTCTAGAGACCGTTTCTCTGGTACCGTCATTCTGAGTATGAAAGACAACCGACAGTCGCGCTCGCCGTAAGGTACACAGATAAGACGAGCCCCCATTTTCAGTCTCGTCTTACAGCCTCTGTTAAGCACAAACCAGTGAGCTCGGGGAGAACCTCTCTTTCCCTATTGTGTCCAAACGACGAACGCTCGCGTCGGAGCATTTTGTTCCCCAGATACACACACTGCGGCACGAGAGAGGGCACACCCTGCGCTGCTGCTGCTTTGGGTGTTGAATCTCCTGTCCCACATGAAGGCCTGTGCCCTTGCTCGAGACAGGTTCACTGCATAAATGCAACACCTCCCCTTCTGCTGCTGTCCACAGCCGCAAAAGCCCTCACAGAAATCACTACTATCAAAAAAGATAAGGACGCACGCCCAAACTCAGATCAACCCTGTAGCAGAAAACTATCTGCTTTAGACCTCACAGAAGCTTATCACAGATTCCCAGAACATTAGGGATTGGAAGGGACCTCTAAAGATCTAGTCCAAGCCCCCTGCCACAGCAGGATCACCCAGACCAAGTCACACAGGAGCATCTCCAGGTGGGTTTGAAATGTCTCCAGAGAAGGAGACTCCACAACCCAACCCGGGCAGCCTGTCCCTGCGATTCTCTCTTCCTGTAAGAAGCGCAGTGTATTAATTGTCATGGTTCCAGGAACTGATCAAGGTTACCAAAATGAAAGCCAAGCTGTGAACTGAAAAGGTCACAGGCACCCCATCAGCCTGCGACACATCACACTCATTAATTACACATTGCTCTACAATTACACTGTACTTAGGTAAAAATGTTTAGATTGAAGAACACCCGCCACTTGCTCATTAGTAGCAGTATTGCTGAGTTTGTGTGCTGCTAAGACATGCAGAGGGCTATGCAAGGTGCATACCAACGCAGAGGCAGCCACTTCAGACACTCTTCTAGATTCCTTAGCACGCTGCTGAGAGGAAGGTCCACAGCTCTGAATGTAACATCAAAGGTTTGAGGATGAAGAAAAGCAAACGTATGCTCTGATACTCGTCAACACAGAACATACTTCCAACGGAGAGCATGTGGAGAACAACTGGGTTCCTGGTGGACAGCAGGATGGCCAGGAGCCCGCAACGGGCCCTTGTGGCCAGGAAGCCCAACCACATCCTGGGGTGGGTCAGAAGCCGGGTGGTTAGCAGATTGAAAGATTCTCCTCTCCCTCTCCTCTGCCCTGGTCAGACCACACCTGGAATATTGTGTCCAGTTCTGGGCCCCTCAGTTCCAGAAGCACACAGAGCTGCTGGAGAGAGTCCAGCACAGGGCCACAAAGGTGATGAAGAAAGTGGAACACCTCCCTGCTGAGGAAAGGCTGAGGGAGCTGGGTCTGTTGAGGCTGGAAAAAAGGAGACTGAGGGGTGACCCCATTAACGTTGAGACATATGTGAGGGGTGGGTGTGAGGAGGATGGAGCCAGGCTCTGCTCAGGGGCATCTAGTGACAGAAGGAGGGGCAATGGGTGTGAGCTGGAACACAGGAGGTTCCACATCAATATAAGAAGGAAGCGGCTGCCCAATGGGATGCGGAGTCTCCCTCTCTGGAGACGTTTACAACCCACCTGGACACGCACCTGTGCAGCTTGGTCTAGGGGATCCTGCTGTGGCAGGGGATTGGCCTGGATGATCTTTGGAGGTCCCTTCCAGTCCCTAATGTTCTGTGATGCAACTCAACAGGACCTTGTGCTACACAAGCATTCCCGAGTACGATTTCTCTGACAGACGTTTACATCAACAGTTTCACTATTTAATGGAAGCTGTGGTTGTCATTACAAAGATGTGCCTATAGAAGGGGACATCAAGAATAACTGCAAACACTAGCTATCCTCTGTTAGAGCAAGCACAGCATCCTTCTCGAACATTGTGCATTCATTAAGGATCCTGAAAGCACTTTAAAAATGTTCTGATGCTGGGAGATGCTGAGCTGAAAGCACTTCTAGTGAAACCAGAAGAAACTTCATCTGCTCAGTACTCTGCAGATCCAGACCTCCGGAGTTCACGCAATGAAATTAAATGGAGCTTTGCCAGAACGAGGACTGCGGAATTTGTCTCAGTTGGAGAATGTCAGCGCGGAAAGTTATTTCAGACACGAAACAATGAACTCGAAAGGTGAAAAACTCATTAACTTCAAATTGCCTAACTTGTTTGTAATGGTGTAGTTAGCGCTTTAACACACGTTGCTTGCCTTATTCCTATACACGTAGAGAGTATGGCAGAACATTAGGGATTGGAAGGGACCTCCAAAGATCATCCAGTCCAATCCCCCTGACACAGCAGGATCCCCTAGACCAAGTCACACAGGAACACACCCAGGTGGGTTTTGAACATCTCCAGAGAAGGACACTCCACAACCCCACCAGGCAGCCCCTTCCAGGGCTCTGTCACCCTCACCATGAAGAAGGTCCTTCTCATATTGGTGTGGAACCTCCTCTGTCCCAGCTCACACCCACTGCCCCTTGTCCTATCATTAGCTGCCCCCGAGCAGAGCCTGGCTCCATCCTCCTGACACCCACCCTTCACATACTGATCAACATGAAAGAGGTCACCCCTCAGTCTCCTTCTACCCCTCTACCTCTCAGAAAACATTGTTTAATTTTCCAACAAATTCAAACCACCACACAACATCGACACTCTTACTCCAAACTCCTGCACAGCCTGTAAAAGAGTTCTGAACAATTCTAATGGGGCAACATCACAGCAGTCACACAGCCAGTTCTGCCTAAGCCACACAGCTCGTGGCACAGGACGCAGGCAACCTCACAGCCTGCTGCTGGACCTTGAAAAATCAGTGATGCTGTCAAAGAAATTGAGGCTTTCTTTGACAAACCATCAACACACACACACTCAATAAAATAATGCAGCAGAAGAGAGAATTCTTCCTTTGTACCCAAGGGGAATGAGACTTGTACTGGTATACTGCAAATTGTTCTGCTGTACATCTCAGGATGTTAACAAATCAGAGAAGAGAGCCACAAACCTATTCAAGGACTTCAGAAAATACCTAGCAATTAAAGGGCTCGAATAGCTTAGCATATCAAAAATTAGATTAAGAGATGACTACAAGAGCACACAAGTATCTTCACGCGGAGGACACCCAGGCACTAGCAGGCTCCATTATGCACCGTATTAAAGCATAACAAGAACAATTTCAGGTAAGAAATAAGACACTCACTTTTAACAGAAGAGGTGATTAGCAACTGGAAGGGCCCAATGGACATGGTACAACCTGTAGCTCTTGTCACCCAGTCCAGCCTGGGTGCTACTCAAAGGCACACGGTAGCCAGACATGAGTAAGGCCGAGTTAAGTGGAAATTACTGGCTGCTGCTACTAAAACATCACAAGTAAAAGGTGCAGAGGTCCCTTTAGGGTTCAGAATGCTTTGAATACATGTTTTCTCATAATATCCTTGTCAAGTGGAAAATCTATTACTTCCAGTTTTAGATGGGAACCGAGAGACAGAAACTCTAAGTGCCTTGCCTCAAGCTCTTGAGGGAATGGCAGGACAAGGATTAGACAACCAGCTTTGAGGACCAAGGCTATTATTTGCACTGCTACAGCAACCTTCATCTCCCACACACTGTATTACGTGTACTTGACGTGGCCCTGTGAGCTTTCTGGATGCACATGAAGCTAAATTCAGTTCTTTGCTGTTTAGCAGCAATGGTTAACAGTGTTATGAGGGCAAGTATTTGGATTCCCAGAACCTGCTGGTAGACACTTGCTCACACTTAGAATCACGTACGGTACGTGTGCATGAAAAGTAGGTCCTCCTGCACATGTTAAGTGATTTCTGCCATAAAACAGGAGCTCTAAGAAAACAAAAGATAAATACACACGTCAGAAAAGAAGAGAGATTTTTGGTCCTCGACCAAGCAGTATTACATAAACACCTGAAGTACAGATTGTGACGCTGGACTCAAGCCCAATCCGACTCCGAGCAAAGAGCACGTGAAAACCCTTGTTGCCTCACACAGTAACAGACTCCAGCTAAAGACCACACAGCACAGAGACACGCTGTCAGGAAAGCCAGCATTTTGTTTTCACACAGGACAGAGGAGAAAGAGTTCAAGTGTATCCCAGAATGACAGAACATCAGGTATCAGAGGGGACTTTGAAAGACCGGCTCGTCAGATCCTCCTGCCACAGCAGGATCACCCAGACCAAGTCGCACAGGAACACATCCAGGTGGGTTTTAAACATCTCCAGAGAGGCAGACTCCACAACCTCCCTGGACAGCCCCTGCCAGTGCTCTGTCACCCTCACCATGAAGAAGTTCCTTCTCAGATTGATGTGGAACCTCCTATATTCCTGCTCACATCCATTGCCCCTTGCCCTGTCATTACATGACACTCAGAAGAGGCTGACTCCATCCTCCTGACACCCACCCTTCACATATTGATCAACATTCATGGGGTCACCCCTCAGCCTCCTTTTCTCCAAGCTCAAGAGACCCAGCTCCCTCAGCCTTTCCTCATCAGGGAGATGCTCCACTCCATTATCTTTGTAGCTCTGCATATCTTCATCATCTGTGTGTCTCTGTGCCTCTGTGTGTTTAAGGTCCTCTTTAAATATTCATGGAAAGAACGTGCAGCAACAAATAGCAAAGCTAAGCAAATAAATAACATTCTGCTTAAGTTTCCTCAGAAGCACTTAGCCCCTTCGTGGCCGTTTGTAGGGCTATGCCACACTTGTTTGCTCTGATTTCTGCCACCTTGCTTGTACTTAGAGCATTTTCTAAGACTGCAAAGGTGGACCCAGTTATTTCTTAAGTCTCTCCTCCGTTAACAGCTTAAAATAAATTCTAAGCAAACAAGAGAGCCAAATATGAAGCCTTCACCCCAACTCTTTATCACCTCTGTTATTGCCTCCACAGTAATCCAGACTAATGGTATTTGGTTATTGCCCTGCTCTGAAGAACATTAAAGCTCTGTCTGCAATAATACTATTTATAAGAGTAAATTAATTCTCTCTCATTTCATTCACTAATATTTTCCATTAAATTAATGCTAGGGGAGGAAGGGTTTAGCACACTTCACCTCCTGGAGAAGCAATCAGAAAAACATTTATGAACGTTTGCAGCCGAGACCGGAGGAACAGAACAGAAGGCATTTTATTATGCTGATTTTATCCCATTTCTTTTGAAAGCAGAGAAAATTGATCATTGAATTTTCAAAACTCCCCGTCAATAAAATGTGTTTGAGGAGGGAAAAGTCATTCATACCTTACTGCATCAATTCAGCTCCACTAGATGCCAAGAGCACCGGTAAGCAGAGGAAAACGACTCTAAAAGACAGTATCAATCTAGAAACTCGGTCACCGAGAGCTCGCTTCATGAACTGAAGCTAATTAATGCTCTCATCCAGGGTTGAACCCAAACCATCAGGACGATAGCAGCTCCACACCTCAATTACTTCACTGTGCTCCCACTTCAAATTGCACCCAGTCACTTTAAAAGGATGGAGCAGGAGCATACGAATTGTGCTACAGGAAGGGACAAGACGAATAATTGGAACAAAAATCCAAACCCCAAAGATGACCTGAGATATTTCAATGCACAATGGCTTTCTACTGCAAAGATAAAAAAGCTTTCTGCAAAAAGCATCCCTTAATCATCGGCACAGAGTCACTCCTTGCGCAGCTCTGCTCGGAAGCTCTAGAAAAAGAACCTTTGTCAGCTCAGTCTTCTGTCACTGCTTCAGCAAGAGCTGAATAGCCTCGTATCAAAGTGTGACAACTATGCCGACAGCACGAGCCACACAACGTTTTTCACCAGAATAACTCGTCCGTGCAGGTGTCTGGAAGAACATGGAAATGACAAATATGAAGGTAGATATCCCCTCAGTTCCAGAGGAACGCAGACCTGCTGGAGAGAGTCCAGCACAGAGCCACACGGGCATCTAGTGATAGGACCAGGGGCAGTGGGTGTGAGCTGGAACACAGGAGGTTCCACATCAACATGAGAAGGAACCTCTTCCCAGTGAGGGTGACAGAGCCCTGGAAGGGGCTGCCCAGGGGGGTTGTGGAGTCTCCTTCTCTGGAGACATTTAAAACCCACCTGGAGATGTTCCTGTGTGACTTGGTGTAGGTGACCCTGCTCTGGCAGGGGGATTGGACTAGATGATCTTTCAAGGTCCCTTCCAAGCCCTAATGTTCTGTGACTGGGCAGAACCCTTTGCCTCACGTGTGGGAAGCAGCACAGATAATTCTCACAATGAGTTTGGATCTGCAATATTTGCAAGGTGCTTTATACATTCTTCAAAATTCTTTCAGTTTGGGACATTGTCCGTGAGAGTGCTTTCAAGCTCTTCCAGTTTATTTGCATTCCTAGCTGCTCTTGTTTGGGTACTTTCCTTTCCAAAATAGAAAGGACTTCAATGCATGTTTGGGCTGGGAGCAGATGATTGGATGTATGTGGCTACAAAACTACATCTGCTAATGTCTCTGAATGATGCTACAGCTGCTGAAAAACCTAGACAAGGAAATGTTAGGATATCAACTAAATCAAAATTATACTCAAAACTGGACTTTTCATCAAATACACAGGATTATCCGAGGTAACATTTCAAAAGGAATCGAGTTAGGAGACTAAATCACATTGACTTTCCATACAGTGCAGGCATCCAGGTGGCATGAAAATGTGACATATATAGATCGGCATTTTCAGTACAACCCGTGTCAAAGCGAGAGGCCTTTTGTTGAGTGGAGAAATTTGGGAGAAGCCAAAGGAAAAGGAGGGGGAGAGGAAGCATAACAGGGGGCACAGGCCAATCCATCCATCACAGCAGGACCACCTAGATCAAGTCACACAGGAACACATCCAGGCAGGTTTTAAATGTTCCCAGAGAAGGAGACTCTACAACCTGCCCTGGGCAGCCCCTTCCAGTGCTCTGTCACCCTCACCATGAAGAAGTTCCTTGTCATACTGATGTGGAACCTCCTCTGTTCCATTGCCCCTTGTCCTATCACTGGATGACACCAAGAAGAACCTAGATCCACCCTCCTGACACCCACCTTCTCATATCTATAAACATTCATGGGGTCACCCCTTGGTCTCTGTTTCACAGCATGACAGAATACACCGGGAAGCGAGCAGCTCACTGTTGCATTTTCAAACATGTTAGAATATCTTGGTTTAAAAACAAATCAAGTTCACAAGACAAAGTTAAAAAGAATTCCCACCTGTTAGAAATCACCCCGACTTTAGCAGAACTGCAGTAGTTCACGCCAGGTACAGCCTCAGCACAGTGTGTTTGTGAAAAAACCCACCCTGTTGGTTAGGGGAACAACTTCTTGCTGATGACTTCTCATTTCAGTTTAGCACTGTCCTTAATCTGGGCAGACAAATCATTCCAGCTAGCTCTGCCCTCCTGTACTCTTCCCTCCAGCAGTGGTGCTGTGACAGCCAAAGCCTGAATGATACAGGACGCCAGGGTTCAGAGACTTTTATTTTGTCAACCACATCAGACATGGAAAGCTGACTTAAAATTCAACAGCCAATGAAATGCTTTATTTAAAAAGCAGATTTGTTAAGACTCAGTGTTTTTAGCCTTTCCTTAGCAAAATACCTACTTAGTTGCTCTGGTTTTGGGGGAACTCCTACGATTAACAACCTACCCTTTCCATGGTATATTCAGCAAACCTGCACCTCCTGGTTTTGCAGCTTGGCTTTTGATTGCTACCTTTGTCTTTCTTGTTTACTGTAAGAGTCTATCACTGACCTTCTAGTTCTGCTAGGCGGACTAGGCAGCATTTGTATTCAGCTGGCCTGACTTGACACCAGGACAGACGGGGAGTCAGTCAACTTTTTCCTTCCTTGCTGAAGAGTGTGCAGTTCACTCGCCATGGAACAAGAGTGGCACCCAGTGGCCACAAAGCCTGATCACAGCCTCCTGGAATCGTTTTGCTGGCAAGAGGCCTTCAAGATCAACAAGTCCAACCGTTAAACCAGCTGTCCCAAGGCCACTGCTAAATCATGCTCCCAAGCTCCAGATCTACACAGTTTCTAATCGCATCCAGGGATGGTGATTCAACCTCCTCCCTGAGCAGCCTGTTCCAAGGCCTGAGGACCCTTTCAATAAAGGAGTTTTTCCTAAACCCTAACCTCTACTTCCCTGGGTGCAACTACAGGCCACCTCCTCTTGTCGCAGAATCACAGAACATTAGGGTTTGGAAGGGATCATCTAGCCCAGTCCCCCCACCACAGCAAGACCACCTAGACCAAGTAGCACAGGAACATAATCAGGCGGGTTTCCAGTGTCTGGCTTTCCTACAATCTTACCTCAAACTTCACACGAGCTGATGTTCCCTAGCACCCAGCATTGTAGGAACAAGCAGGAACCAGAACCATGCACTAGAAGTACACTTTCTCATGCAGATGGCTACCACTAGAGCTTGACCATCCGACCTAAGTAGATCGAATGACTCACAAATCAAAAGGCACATCAGAAGAACCAAGCTTTACAAGAAATTCTAGTGTTTTAAACTAAAAATGGTGATTTTTTTAGACATCTGCTGTGGCAATACTGAAAGCCATGGATCATTGTGTTTCCCGAGTCATGTTACAAAAAAAAAAAGCTAATAATAATAATCAAAAGCAGCACAATCACTGGAGGTCACTGTTACTGTACCTTTTTCAGTACAGGTTAACACAGACTGCTGTATCTCTTTCAAGTACTTAAGTATGAACCTATTTTATCTTCTCGTTACAGTAAGTTATGGCTACATGAAACATCTGGAAACTGCACATAAACATAGAATCATTCAGGTTGGAAAAGACCCAGTCCAACCATCAGCCCTGCTCTACCAGTTCCCCCAGCACCACATCTCAGTGACTTTTAAACTCAACCACCACCCTGGGCAGCCCATTCCACTGCCCAGCCACTCTCTCTGGGAAGAATTTCTCCCTGATATTCAACCTAACCCTCCCCTGTTGGAACTTGATGCCCTTCCCTCTGGTTCTGTCACTAATGACCTGTGAGAAGAGACCAGCCTCTCTAGAGTGTCCTTTCAGATAAGCGTAGAGAACGATGAGTTCTCCCCTAAACCTCCTCTTCGTCAAAGTAAACAGCTTTAACTCTCTCAACCTCTCTTCATCAGACTTATTATCCAGGTCCTTCCCCAGCTTCATTGCCCTCCTGTGCACTCACTCCAGAAAAGAGCATCTAGGCAGGAAAGAGCTTGGACTTCAGCTAAAACAGAATGCTACGTGTATACAAAGGCGGAGGAGACTCAAGGCCGTGAGATGAAAAAGCTTGGCTTTGGTGACAATCAAGTTATGGAATGCATTATTAAGACAACACTCTGAAACAACATTTTCAATGTATTGAGGAAAACTCAGCTCATCATCAAGCAGATCCATCCCATATCCATTTCATGCTCGCTGCTCCTCCTAAAAACCAATTCCATAACCTAACAGAAGGGACACAGCCATCAGCAGAAAACACAAGTATTTTGCTGTCTACCTATTCCAGGTGCAAAAATGAAATATCACAACTGGCAAACAAGATGACAAACCCACTTGCTATGGGTGCAACACAAAGCAAAGCGACCCCAAAACTCGACAACAGAAAAGCCAGCCACAGCTCACGTCCTGCCACAGTCACACAGCGACCAACAAAGTAAACACATGAGAAAGGCATAACTCAATTCCTTACCTCAGTCCGCTTCATCCTGTCCTGCTGAGCTTGAAGAGATTGTAATAGCTGAGGGGTACTTCCCACGACAAAAACCTTCCACGAGGAGCACCGACCACGAACAGACTACAAGCTGCCTCTGCAAACTGCTTTGCTGCTAAGAGGGGTGGTCACTCAGGGCCCAGGTGGAGTCACTCAGGGCCCAGGTGGAGTCACTTAGAGCCCAGGTGGAATCACTCAGGGCCCAGGTGCAGCCACTCAGGGCTGTTAAGGTCCCTCCAGACCTGCTCCTGAGCCCACCCTTCCTTTCTTGACGGCCCTCTTACAACACAGTGGATCATTCTTCATGGCAAAGTCCCCTCTGTTCCAGCTCACACCCATTGTCCCCTGTCCTATCATTAGATGACGATGAGAAGAGCCTGGCTCCATCCTCCGGACACCCATCCATCACTGCAGAGAACTTCAGGTCCTGATCACACCCTAACACACAGTGATGAGCAAAACTGGCCATGGGTGGAGTATCCCTACCAGGTGAAAAACGGCCTGGCCAGTGGGCCACTGACATTTTCAAAAGAAACTGTTTTAAACAGAGCTCCAGCTCGGCTTACAAAGGCCTGTAGTGACAGGACAAGGCTTTCACATTAGAGAAGGGCACATTCCAACAGGATGTTAGGAAGAGGTTCTGGAGGAGGAGGGTGGTTGAACACTGGCCCAGGTTGCCCAAGGAGGGAGTTGAGGCCTCATCTCTGGAGATACTCCAGGTGAGGCTGGACAGGGCTCTGGGCACCCTCATCTAGTTGAGGGCTGCCCCTGCTCACCGCAGGGGGCTGGAGTGGATGACCTTCGGCGGTCCCTTCCAAACCTTGGACTCCAGCGGTCACGCTGCAGTTTCCAGCCATCGGTCGCCACAGACTCGCAGAGGCGGCGCCTTCACCCACAACGACACGTCACGGCGAGGCCTGCCCCTCCCGCGCTCGCTGACCCCGCGGCCTTCCCGCCCATCCGGGACCCGGCGGCCGCTGGGGCGCCGCGCATGCGCCCTGAGGAGCCTGCGCATGCGCCCTGAGGCGCCGCCGCGGCGGCACTTCCGGCTCCGGCTCGTGTCGCTCCGCGGGGACCGGGCTCTCGCTCGTCCGCGGAGGCGCAGGGAGCGGGATCGAGCGCGGCCGTAGGGACCAGCTCTCTTCACCGGAGTCCCCCGACGCGGCCTCTGCGGCGGCTCCGTGCTCCTCCCGTCCTTTCCTCTGACGTTTGTGCCCGCGTGCCCTTCAGCCGGTGTGTGGGGTCACGGAGAGCCGGCAGGGCGGAGGGCGGCCTCCCTGCTTAAAGCGAGCTGCTTAAACATCCTCTGCCTTCCCTTGGGATTCCTGTCTTTACCTCTGGCTGCAAAGGCAGGTGATTCAGTAACTAAAAATCATCTCTTAACTCTTGTGGAGGGATACTTGCGCCCTTGTACGATGCCGTTTGAACATACTGCCCGTAGTGGTTCTTTCCTAAATTGCTAACAGATTGACTCTTGTGAGAGGGTTTTACCCAGTGTTAGGGCAAAGCTGTGTAAAGAGACTTGTCGTAACCCCGCAAGAGCATGCAGAGCGTGTTCCTGTGTGGTCTACTCTGGGTGACCTCTTCTCTGGACGGGACCTCTGAAGACCATCTAGCCCAAGGCCCTAGAGAGCGAGCGCCTTGGCCCAGGTGGTCCTCAGAGCTCCCTCCCAACCCCCTACCATACAGCAGTCAATATACCTATGTTTAAAACATAGCCCTTGTAAGTGATACCTTGGTCTATGAACTTGCTATCGTTTTGAATGCATGTTAGAATGTGCTTCATGTACTGGAGTCATCTTCTCAATGTCTCTCTAGGAGGAAGGAGCAAGAGCTCTGTGTCATGTCTGCTAAAAGAATGTCAGCAGCTTTCCGTCTGCCCCCCCTGCCAACTGTTGGAGACATTATCAAACTCTTTCGCCTTAAAGCACGGAAACAACTTTCCCAGAACTTCCTGCTGAACTTGCGATTGACAGGTTAGAGATTTTATTCTAATCTATAAAACATACACCTCTCATTTCTTCAGATGCCAGTTTCTAGCTTAGGAGGTGGTGTTTGCATGGTGAGGAGGATGGAGCCAGGCTCTGCTCAGTGGCATCTAATGATAGGACAAGGGGCAATGGGTGTGAGCTGGAACAGAGGAGGTTCCTCATCAGTATGATCCATATTTGAATCCTTAATGTATTTTCCTTTCTGTCTGTAATACCTTCCATGCTGTACACTCCCACTCATGTGTGAGTATTCCTTCCTCACCTTTCAGGTGCCTGCCTTTTACTTCGTAACTACCGGCTGCTTGTGTTCCAGTTCTTTCTGTAGTCCAGCTCCTCCCTCATGAAATCGTTCAGTACACAGTGCAATATTGATGGAGCTTCACTCTATCTTTTTTACTTCTTAAATTTCCTTGAAACAGAAGCTCTGTAGCGAAACAGCTTTATAAAGACAGATAGTGAGACTAGGATGCTGAACACTAGGGCTTGCGTGCAGCAGAGTATCGCTGCTGCCTTACAGATGAGCTGCTTAGTTGCTGCTGGAATGAGCAACAATTTGTATTAAAGACATAAAGCTGGAGATGGTGGTTTTTAAATAGCAGTGTCTACGCTTTGAGGTATGAAGCAAGTCTGGCTTGTGTGCAGTCTGGCAGGTGTGTGATCATTTAACTGGGACGTGTCGCTGTTTGCTCGGAGATAAGCACGCTTGTGCCTGTAACAATAAACAGTGAGTTTATCTCTTCGGTGAGCTGAACCTCCTGGAAAATAAAGAGTTTGTGTGTTCTTTGTGTCTTGCAGACAAGATAGTGAGGCAAGCTGGCAACCTGAAAAATGCCTATGTTTGCGAAGTGGGCCCTGGGCCAGGAGGAATTACCAGATCCATTCTCAATGCTGATGTTGAGCAACTCCTTTTAATTGAGAAGGACACTAGATTTCTTCCGGGACTGCAGGTACCAGCTGGAGAATAGTTTGTCTTGGAGTATCTGCTGCGGTGAATTACTAACGTTTTCACAGAATCATCAGGGACTGGGAGGGACCTCGAAAGATCACCCAGTCCAATCCCCCTGCCACGGCAGGAGCACCTAGACCAAGTCACACAGGAACACATCCAGAACATAAGAATGGTTCCAGCTCCAGAGGGACTGTTTACACAGGCCTGTAGTGATAGAACGAGGGGCACTGGTTTCACATTGGAGAAGGGCAGATTTAAATTGGATCTTTGGAAAAACAACTTTATCAGGAGTGCAGCTGAACACTGGAACAGGTTGTCCAGGAAGGCAGTCGAGGCCCCAACCCTGGAGATATTCAAAGTAAGGCTGGACAAGGCTCTGGGCAACCTGATCTAGTAGTTGAGGCTGTCCCTGCTCAATGGACTCGATGACCTTTGGAGGTCCCTTCCAACCCAGGCCATTGTGTGATTCTATCTTGTTAACTTCTCAGCACTGAAAATTGGTTTAACTCTTTGGCTTAAGTCAGAGCTGCCATTTGCTTGGAAGTGAAAGTGCACAGTACCCAGTTAATGACTTCTGCTGTCTCTCAGGCCCTTCAGGACCTGATCCTGGAACTGAATGGACGCCCAGGCCTGTCTGGTTTTTCTCAGGCTGAGGCATTTTGGGTGCATTTCGCCGTGCTGGTGCCGTAGTTCGTTCAGGACCCGTGCACGGGAATGAATGTTAAAATCTGTTAATTCCAGTAGTGCTAAGTGCAGTGCCTTCAGCAAGAGTCAGCGTTACATTCGGTGGGTTGTCCCTCCAAATAAGACTGTTCATCACTGCATGAATCGTTCTTGTGTGATAGTGCAGGTTGTAATACCTGGTTTGGGGATTTTCTGTTAAAGCTCTGTCAAAACAGCCTGCCCATCGTAACAGAAAGATGACTTCAGGCTACTACAGGGAGCAGTAAGAGACTCTTTCCCCTGATTTTTATACTGAATTAAAGAGTGACTGACTGTTTCTGCATCCTTGCATCACACAGAGCTGGAATTTGAGAAGGAACTTACAGGGAGGATGACAGGGCACTGGAAGGGGCTGCCCAGGACAGGTGTGGAGTCTCCTTCCCTGGGGATGTTTAAAACCCACCTGGACATGTTCCTGTGCGACTGGATCTGGGAGATCCTGCTGTGGTGGCAGGGAGATGGACTGGATGATCTTTCGTGGTCCCTTCCAATCCCCAATGTTCTGCAGTTCTGTGCAGCTGCAGGGAAGACAGAATAAAAACAGCAGGAGCCTTGTTTCCTGAGGTAGTGGATGTAAAAACTTACCCATGCAAGCTGCTTGCACACTGCTTAAAGCAGGTGAGGGCCTGTTAGTGGCCTGGGGTTCATTAGTTTGCTGCGTTGAGGAGCCTGTTGACAGTCTTTCCAGCAGTGCACGGGAAGCCATGCAGAATCACACGTTCCTTTCTTTTGCTGCTTGCTTTGAGAAGCTGACCGCGCGCTCAGGTTTAACTGCTGGGGTGCTGAAGGGGAACAGGGAGCAGTGGTACCGTTCCTGCTGTGGCTGGAACTGGAAATCAGGGTGGTTGATGGTAACTGAACTCCGCCTGCTTGCCTACAAACAGATGTTGTCTGAAGCAGCTCCAGGAAAGGTGCGCGTTGTTCACGGAGACATCCTGACGTACAAGATGGAGAATGCTTTCCCAAAGCACCTGATAAAGAGCTGGGAGGACGGTCAGTGTCATTGTGAAGGCTTCTGAGTTGGTCGCAGAGCTCTGTGCTTGTTCCCAGTAGATGCAGTCTAAAGTCATGGAAACACCAGTGTCGTTTTGCTGCTCTGGAGCAGAGGAGCAAACCTGCTGCTGGGCCCCTGGGTTCCAGAAGGACACAGAACTGCTGGGGAGAGTCCAGCGCAGAGCCACAAAGGTGGTGAAGGGAGGGGAACATCTCCCTGATGAGGAGAGGCTGAGGGAGCTGGGGCTCGAGGTGGGAGAAGAGGACACTGAGGGGTGACCTCATTCATGTTGATAAATAAGGAAAGGGTGGGTGTCAGGAGGATGGAGCCAGGCTCTGCTCAGGGGCATCTAATGATAGGACAATGGGTGTGAGCTGGAACATAGGAGGTTCCACATCAATATGAGAAGGACCTTCTTCCCAGTGAGGGTGACAGAGCCCTGGAAGGGGCTGCCCAGGGGGGTTGTGGAGTCTCCTTCTCTGGAGACGTTTAAAACCCACCTGGACATGTTCCTGTGCAGCTTGATGTAGGTGCTCCTGCTGTGGCAGGGGGATTGGACTAGATGGATCTTTCAAGGTCCCTTCCAATCCCCAATGTTCTGTGATTCTGTGATATTGACAAGCTGCTGATACATTCTAATGCACGTGTGAACCAAACCTAACTGCTGTTTCCTGTCCAGTTAGTGAGACTAGTGACCTAACTGTAAACCTAAGAGCAGTGTAAATGTAAGAAGTGTAAAGGCAAGGCTTGGTCTTTGCGTTCCCAGCCCTGGTGTACGCGCAGCGATCTGTCCTACGTGTTCTTTCGCAGCAGAGCCTCATCCAGAACATTAGCTGTTGCTTTTCTTTCACCCCACGGTAACAGAGCCACCGGACGTTCACATCATTGGGAATCTGCCCTTCAGTGTGTCAACCCCTCTGATCATCAAGTGGCTCGCAAACGTTTCCAACAAGGACGGGCCCTTTGTCTACGGCAGGACGCAGATGACGCTGACCTTCCAGAAGGAAGTCGCAGAGGTACAGTGCCAATAGTTTCCCAGGCTTTTACTTGTGGTTTAGGGGTGAACTTGCAAGGCAGGGCTGAGGGTTGGACTCGATGGTCCCAGGGCTCTTCTCCAGCCACCGTGATGCTGTGTTTTCAGGACAAGTCCTGATGTATTTCCAGTAGGTGGCTCTGGAGAACATCAGAAACAAACTGGATTTTTCAGTTTGTTGTCCTGAGCTGGCGTGGCGTCAGGCATGACAACAGCCAGCTCTCTTTTCCAGAAGGACTTCATGTAACTTTTTGCAGAGCCTGCCTCATGGGTTGCGATGTAAAATGCAAAGTGGCGATGGGTAAGATGCAAAGTTTTGTGACAGCAGAGAGGAAAGTTGGCGTAGCCCTGAGAGAGAGTATAAATGCACTCTGTCCTTTACAGAGCTGTAAGCAGCTGCAGGTGCCGCTGGTGACACGCAGACTGTAGGGCTTCTGCTCCCAGCACAGCTCAGTGAGGTGTAAAATAGCGGGCACTCGTGGGTGCCTTGTGCTTGGAACACGGAGAAGCTGCAAAGAGAAGGAAGTGGAACGTGTTGTTCGAGCTCATGCAGCCAATGGGTGCTAATCCGTGCCGGGGTTTCCTGACTCCTGTTCCCGCGTCTGCTTGAACGCACATCTGCCACTGGAGACAAATCTCTTCGTAGTTCTGGACGGCATCGCCGTAATTGATTTGACATCGTGAAAGAGACCATTTTGTTTCATAATTAGGGGAAGGATGGTAATCCAAGTCTGACTTCTCTCTGACCCTCCGGACCTGCTGAAATGAACCTCTGATACTGGGCGGGTCCGGGCGCACTCACTGCTAGGAGATGGAGACCCGTGCCGTGCCGACAGCAGATAACTGGCCCTGCTGTTCCCTGTCTCCGTGGCCTTGCATCCTTCAGAGGAAAGTGAATTCTGCTCGAGTATCATTTTGAATTTGATGTCCTCACGGGATTAAGAGCCTGAGTCTCCAAGAAAGCAAACATTCTGTGAGAGAGCAGCAAGAAGGCTGTCGTGGGATGGAGCCGTGTCTTTTATGGTCAGTTAGGATGACTTGCTGCTGACTGTGAGCAAATAAAGCAACATGCTCCGCAGTTTGTGGTCAAGCAGTTTTTGCCAGTCTGCAGCACAGGGGGAGGTTCTTCTGCCCCTCTGCTCTGTCCTGGTGAGACAGCATCTGGAAGATTGTGTCCGGTTCTGGGCCCCTCAGTTCCAGCACTGGAGAGAGAGTCCAGTGCTGAGCCACAGAGATGAGGAAGGGAGTAGAAAACCTCCCTGCTGAGGAAGGGCTGGAGGAGCTGGAGAAAAGGAGACCAAGGGGTGACCTCATTCATGTTTATAAATAAGGAAAGGGTGGGTGTCAGGAGGATGGAGCCAGGCTCTGCTCAAGGGCATCTAATGACAAGACAAAGGGCACTAGGTGTGAGCTAGAACAGAGGAGGTTCCACATAAACATGAGAAGGAAATTCTTCACAGTGAGGGTGATGGAGTGCTGGGAGAGGCTGCCCAGGGGGGTGGTGGAATCTCCTCCTGTGGAGGCATTTAAAACTCACCTGGAGATGCTCCTGTGTGACTTGGTCTAGGTGATCCTGCTGTGGCAGGGGGATTGGACTAGAGAATCTTTAGAGGTCCCTTCCAATCCCTGATGTTCTGTGAACGTGTAGAAACACCTTTGCCTTTCTCACTGGTGGTAGTTTCCTGCATCATGGCTGTGTTGTCACGAGTTAAGTCAGTCTAGACCTATGAGAACAGACCGCTCTGTCCTCATCTAATTGATTAAGTTTATTGAAACTGCTGATGAGGGCCAGCAGTTACCTTGTACACTGAATTCTGAGGGCTGTTAAGAGGAAGGTGTCCACTGAAGAAAGGCTGGTGCTCCTGAGTGTTAAGCTGACCACTTTGTTGTTTAAGTTTGTACAGTTGTTAGCTTTGCACACAGGAATGTTGATCTTGCCCTAATTCCTCAGTGTTTCACCTCGTGTCGTCTGCCACCGGAGCTGGGCACTTGCTGGCCCGCTCCCGTTACGACGAGTCAGATACTGAGCTTAGACAGAAGAGCTTTGTCACTCCAGTGGTGCACAGAGCTGGGCAGAGAGTGCTTTGCGTGGAATACTTCATCGCTGGGCACGTCTGCCTCTTCAGAACGCTGGGCACACGGTGCTGCTGAAGCGGAAGAGAACTCGGGGTGCTGGGCAGACCGGCCGTGCTCTCATACCTGGGAGGGACCAGCTGAGTACAAAGGGGTGCTGTTCTGCAAGTCAGCGTTGAGCACAGCAAGGAGTCGTCCCTGAAGGGAGTCACCCAGAGTGCTTGCTAGTCAGCAGTGCAGGAGAAAGGGATGGACAGAAGGATGACCATGAGCCAGCAATGGGCCCTTGTGGCCAAGAAGGCCAGCGGCACCCTGGGGTGGATCAGAAGAGGGGTGCTTGGTGGTTGAGAGAGGTTCTCTTCCCCCTAGACTCTGACGAGGTTTAAGGAAGATACTTATTTTACAGTGTGTTGGGTGAAACACAGCCCAGAGAGGTGGCAGATATCCCATCCCAGGCAGCATTCAAAGACTGGTTCTGTGCAAGCTGGTCTAGTCAAAGATGTCCCTGCTCGCTGCAGGGGTTTTGGACCAGGTGATCCTTCAAAGAGCCAGTCCAGCCAAAGTCATTCCGTGAGCACGTTCTCAGCACCTCTGCGCTCCTTGAGCAGTGCCACACGCAGGTACGCTCCTGCTGACCTGGTTGCAGCAGTTTAAGACGTGACTGCCCGGAGATGGATGTTAAGTGACCCCTTCCAGGGCTGAGGAGCAGGAACTGACTGCCTGAGGCTTGTCAGGTCGTTCCTGTGTGAAGGAAAGCCGGAAGACCTTTGAGTGTGGCCACCAGGTCTGCCTCACTTCCACCGCAGAGGCTAAGGAAGTGCCTATCTGATGCCTATCATTGTTGGCCTTCACAGCCTGTTCTGGTCTTCTGGCTGATTGTCACAGACTAGCAACAAGGGCAGACAGATTTATCTAACAGGCTTCCTTCCAAACAATAATGGAAGTAGTTTTAAGCGCTCATGTAGCAAAAAGAATCCCTGAGCTTCCTTTCTGAAAATACGTTGAAAAGTGTTTTGTTTCCTCGATGTTGATACTTAAACTGCATGAAAGTCTAGAAAACCTCTGTCCAGGCTGCTTCACAGAGTCACAGAATGTCAGGGGTTGCACGTGACCCTGAAAAAGGTCATCTAGCCAGAGCAGGACACCCCAGATCAGGTCGCACAGGAATGCATCCAGGTGAGGTTTGAATGTCTCCAGAGAAGGAGACTCCACAACCCCCCTGGGCAGCCCCTTCCAGGGCTCCGTCACCCTCGCTGTGAAGAAGCTCCTGCAAATATTAATGTGGAACCTCCTCTGTTCCAGCTCACACCCACTGCCCCTTGTCCTGTCACTAGATGCCCCTGAGCACAGCCTGGCTCCATCCTCCTGACACCCACCCTTCACATACTCATAAATGTTAATGAAGTCACCCCTCGGGCTCCTCCAAGCTCAAGAGCCCCAGCTCCCTCAGCTTTTCCTCATCAGGGGGATGTTCTACTCCCTTCACCATCTTTATGGCTCTGTGCTGGAACTGAGGGCCCACAACTGGACACAAGATTCCAGCTGTGGAATTCTCTTAATAATTAATAGATTTGTCAAATTTGCCTTTGATGTTGCTGAAAATCAGGGTTTCGTGTGGCTGATGACTTGGGCCCCTGAGGTTGCCACTGACGTGCAGGTTTTGGTTCTTTGCCAGAGGCTTACAGCTACCGCGGGAAGCCGGCAGCGGAGCAGGCTGTCCATCATGGCTCAGCACCTCTGCGCTGTTGAGAGCCGTTTCGTCATTCCAGGTGAAGCCTTTGTTCCGCAGCCAGAGGTGAGTTGGGATGGGTTTTGTGCCAAGCTTTGGGTAAGGAGCACGGCTGGGTGCTCAAGTGCAGCATCTCCACACCACCAAGCATGTGGGGCGTGACGGGGACACAACAGTCCTGTGAACGACCACTTGCTTGAGAGGTGCTTTTCTTTCTGCTTCTGGGTGGCATCTGCTGGTAGGACAAGGGGCAGTGGGTGTCAGCTGGAGCAGAGGAGGTTCCACATCAGTATGAGAAGGACCTTCTTCGTGGTGAGGGTGCCAGAGCCCTGGCAGGGGCTGCCCAGGGGGGCTGTGGAGTCTCCTTCTCTGGAAACGTTTCAAACCCACCTGGAGGTGTTCCTGCGTGGCTTGATCTAGGTGATCCTGCTGTGGCAGGGGGACTGGAGTAGAGGGGGAGGTCAAACCCCTTATTAAAGGTGCACATCAGTGTTTTGGGGATGAATTACCTGATCTTCTCCTTGAAGCTGTATTGTTTCAACAATGCTCTGAATGGCGAGGTGGGAAGGGAAGGGAAGGGAGCACGGCAGGGAGGGGAAGGGAAGGGAAGGCAGCACAGCAGGGAGGGGAGGGGAAGGGAAGGGAGCATGGCAGGGAGGGGAAGGGAAGGGAAGGCAGCACAGCAGGGAGGGGAGGGGGAGGGAAGGGA
>VXBP01010042.1:120798-137053 GCA_013400115.1 Rhinopomastus cyanomelas
GGAAGGGAGGGGTGGGGGGGGGGGTGGGGAAGGGAAGGGAAGAGAGCACGGGGGGGAGGGGAAGGGAAGGGAAGGCAGCATGGCAGGGAGGGGAAGGGAAGGCAGCATGGCAGGGAGGGGAAGGGAAGCAATGATGGCATTGTGTCGAAGCAAACCCGCGGTGGTTTGGACACGGCTAAGCCTCCCCAGTCCTGTGACTGACGGCTGACACTAGCACCAGGAACAGGCTACACAACACTAACCTAAGCAGGGTGGTTCCGTTGCGTTCACCTTAGGTGGCAGGGCCCCTTCATGCTCTTTGAGTGAGTTCTGGGCCACAGGAAGTTAGAGCTGGCTATAAAGATGCAAAATAAACAGGAGCCAGTTTTGTTGCAGGACTTGTACCCAGCGTTACCCCAGTCCTGAACGTGCAGGCCTGCACCTTTTCGCTCCTTCGTCTGTGCTAGCAGCTTAACACCACTTCCACGCTCGCTCAGGGAACCATTGGCATAGAGCAGGCTCTGCCCATGGCCAGTGCAAAACAAAGGCCGCGTGCTGAAAGAGAAGGTGAAAGGGCAAGAGAAGGGAGTTCAGATACATCTGAGTGCAGAAGCAGCCTCTTTATCACTAGTGCTTTGGTGACTTTACAGTGACAGCGCTGAAGGAGCTGGGCACGAAGCAGACAGCACAGCAGTGATTAAAGAACCAACAGAGTTCTTCCAGGAGGCCATTAGTGCAGGAGACAGTGACTGGCAGTTAGAGTGTTTGTGCTGGCAGAAGCAGCTACCTCGAGCAAGTGAGAGCCAGAAGCTTCCAGGCATTTCATGACTATAGATAACGTCCTGCGTGTCCCGCGTGGCGCAGTCGGTAGGTGTTTTCCTAGCCACCATCCCACTTCTCATGCCACTCCTCAATCTCTAGCATCCTCTGTGCCGTGATGGCTTGGTAGCAGCTGACGGACGCCGGCTGCTTTCTGTAAGGACGACAAGGGGAACCCGCAGCAGGCGGCGGACCAGGCAGGTGTACGGCGCTCGGCAGGATCCGAGTGGTCCTGCTAACTCTTCAGCCTGACAGAACACGCAGGGCAGCTAAGGTCTGGGGCTTTGGGGGTTTCCTGTGGCTTGTCTTGGTTGAGCTGAGGGGCTTTGCCTTCGGTTTGCTACTTTCTTGAAGCAGTCTGGTTACCAAGGCAATTTAGAACTGAAAACGAAAGGCAGATGTGCCTGCTCTTTACATTGAACTAGGCTTCTTGGCCAAGGAGCGCGTGCATTGTGTTGTCCTTCGCGTCTTAATTAAAACGATCGTAACATTTTAGAAGACACTTTAATTTTTTATCGGTCACTGGTGGCCTGATTGGCTAAGAAGAAGGCAATTCACTCTAAGGATCCTTCTGTAGCAAGCCACAGTACGTTGACTGGGCTGCGTTAAACTAGCTCCTTTTTCTTCAGTAACTGCTGGCTGTCGGAAAGTTAAACTGAGTAGTTTGAAAAACCAGCCCCCCCCCCCCNGTGTGGGTGCTGCTATACACGAAGTACTTTGTGCTGAAACACCGCCGCAACCCAGACATCGGAGAAGCACAGGGCTCTGCTTGCAACGATCAGACCACCTTGAGCACAGCCAAAACCACGCGGCCTCAGCGGACGGGGTGACTGCCATCACACGTAGTCCTTCAGGCTGTACCCTGCGTTGCTGCTGTCGCGCTCCGTGGGCGGCTCCGGAGGGTGACGGCGCGCTCCTTGCGGCTCTCCAAAGCAGGAAGTGCAGAAGATCCCACCTGCGACAAGCAGGAGCCCTGCAGAAATGAACCCTGTGTAAACCGCTCCTCCCGGCTCGTGTTTGCCGCTCTCTGGAACGGCCTGGTCCAGGAAACTGGCGATGGTTTCCCTCGTGTACCAGGACGTTGGTACTAAGCCAGAGATCCCCGCGAGGACGAAGCAGGCTCCTCCGGCAAAGCAGGCGCGACTCTTGCTGTCGGCAGCCCCCCCCAGCCTCGTGCACTTCATCCCCACCGTGGCGACGCAGATCCCAAAGGCCCCCAGGATGCAGGACAGCACCATGGTGCTCCGTGCCGCCTGGATGTAGCCGGGGAGGGACAGGACCGAGTACTTCAGGGTGCAGCTGAACATGCCGGTGCTGTACCACGTGCAGTCCATCCAGAGCCCTTGCATCTGTGTTACGGCTGTTATGATATTGGAGCCAACGTCTGCATTAACCTTCCAGTTGGGGAGCAGGGTGGCGGCGATCGCCCCAAAGACACCGAGCAGAGCCAGAACGAACGCGAAGAACTGCAGGCTTGCTGATGCCATGGTGACCGTCTGCTGCTACCTCCTGTCTGCCCTTCGCGAGCCTGTAAGCGGTCGGCAGTTCCGTGGCCGAGGCCGTAGCCCTCTGTGTAACAGGGAGGAAGGGAGGGGTGGGGAGGAGAAGTGGGAGAGAAAAAGAAATCAGCAAATCACACAAGCTTGCCCTTCACATCAGGCTTGTCTGAGCGAACGCCTGAACCTGACCTCGCTGCGGAGGAGAGCAGCCGTAACGCGGTGCTCGAACGCAAACGCTGGACGGTGTTCCAGAACGGCTCGGTAGAAGCTCCTGCCCTTCCAGCGTGGTCACGGGGCATCGAGCAGAACGGCCTTTGCTGGTGCTGCTTTTGGTGGCAGGGTGCAGGTGCCGGGCTGACTAGACAAGTGGACATTGTGAAGGGAGCGACGGGAGCTCGCCGAGGAGGAGGCGCTCTGGACCCCGGGTGCCCACAGCTGTGTTCAGCCCCTGCCGACCGGTTTGTAACGGTGACTGTTAATGCTCTGTCTTACTTGAAGTGGGGTTTGTTGCTCATTTCAGCCATTTAAATTCTGTGAGCTCTTTGTTTAGTGTCTGTTAGGCAACGTCATGTTTTTAGTGAGAATAAGACCTGCAGTGTTGGTGCCTTTTCTAACTCTAGTTCCAGTCAGGAGCTCCCAGTCCTTCACCTGAGCAAGTCAGAGGGGTGAATGTGATCTGCTTCTGTCTGTAAATTACAGTACTCTTCTAACACAGCCATGAAGCAACTTGGTTCTGCAGCTGAACATGTTTGGATCAGTCACCTCTCTGAGATAATTCTCAAAATCCAGAGCAAAACCCCCCTGCTGTTCTTGCATCATCTCCTTGGACAGAGGAGAACATCTGAGGCCGTGTGACTGTGCCCCGGGGGAAGGCAGAGCTGCTGCTGTTCCTTCAGGGGGACTGTTGGGAGAAACCAAAGGTCTGGAACCTCTGTGATGAGGCTGAGAGGTGGGGCCTGGCCTTTTGAGCGGGGCTGTAGAATTGGCACATTCTGTCTTTTGATGAAGGAGTGATGGAGAAAGGGCTGTCCTCTGCCTGGGCTGGGCTTCCTAAGACGTTCGGTCTCATGAGCAGTAATGGTGCCTCTGCTCTTCAGCATTAGAACCCTCTTGAAAAGCCAGGGGACACAGTCAGACCGCGTGGAACACGCAATACCTGCAGCGTTTGCGCTCGTATTGCAATTCATTGTGAATCAGACAACAAGGTTTGATCCATGTGGGGAGTAGGGTTGGTGGTTGGACTCGATGATCTCAAGGGGTCTTTTCCAACCTGAATGATTCTGCGGTACCAGTCCTTAGTGGAAATGCATAATGAGTCACCCTCTCATTTATCTAATGGTGCTTGGTTCAGGGTGTACATTGTTCAAGGATGTGGTAATGGCCCAGCACATACACAGAGAGATGTCCATGTTAGATGGATCTTAAAGTGTTTATAGATCAGATCTACATAGTCATAGCTACTGCAGTTTAAAATCACAGAGACCTGCCTATTTCCCTTCCCTCTTCAGACTGAAGAGCAGCTTTCACAGAATCACAGAACATTAGGGATTGGAAGGGACCTCCAGAGTTCATCCAGTCCAGTCCCCCTGCCACAGCAGGGTCACCTAGATCCGGTCGCCCAGGAACACATCCAGGAGGGTTTTAAACGTCTCGAGATGAGACTCCACAACCCTCCTGGGCAGCCCCTTCCAGGGCTCTGTCCCCCTCACTGGGAAGAAGCTCCTTGTCACATTGATGTGGAACCTCCTGTGTTCCAGCTGACACATATTGCCCCCAGTCCTATCACTAGATGCCCCTGAGCAGAGCCTGGCTCCATCCTCCTGACACCCACCCTATGAGGTCACCCCTCATTGTCCTTTTCTCCCAGCTCAAGAGCCCCAGCTCCCTCAGCCTTCCCTCACCAGGGAGGTGCTCATTACCCTCCATCATCTCTCTGGCTCTGCGCTGGACTCTCTCCAGCAGCTCTGTGTCCTTTTTGCACAGAGGGGCCCAGAGCTGGACACAGTCCTCGCGCCGCAGTCTCGTGTCATTGCTGCGTGGGGCCCACGGGAAGGGTGGTTTAACTGCCTTGTCCAGCAGGAACTCCCGGGTCCGGAGAGCCCAACGCCCGGTCAGCACATGCTGACCCCTGCATGAGGGTCGGGAGTTAGCCTTTGTCTTTGCGTCCTTGCAAAGACTTCAGACACACAGATGCAAGCACAAACCACGGCAAACGCCAGCCGTGCGCTGCCTGCACGCGATGAGCCACGTCAGAGGCAGGGCAGACTCGAGGATGAGCGCTGCAGGTGCCATCACACAGCTACAGTTAGGTTTGACTCTTGTTTGGGTGGCACTTACTGCGAGTCGGGAGGTCTGAGACGCTTTCTTCGCTGCCGCCGTCCTGGCGCAGCGCCGCCTCTCCTGAGCGGAGCTATCCCCTCTGACCCAGCGCTGCACCGGCCTTACAAAACGCCTTGGAACGTAGCGTTTGCTCCTCTTCCCCACAGCAAGGGCAGTACTGCTGCTTGTTTGCTCCCTCCGTTCCATCTGCCCGAGAATAAAGGAGGACTTTGTTTCAGGAGTTGGGTTTGACACACGCTCAGTAAGGGAAAGCAAAGAGATTAGAGAGGAGACCACATGCAGGCCCTGAGTCCTCAATGCACAGCGATCCCCGGGGGCTGTGACCAAAACCCAGCACAGAGGTTAAAGGGAGCAAAATCCTGACAATCCAGGGACACTGGGGATTTATGACTTTTGGGCAGGGGGGCTTCGGTTTCATTTAAATTGAGCTGGGAGCTGGAGGGTCTTGTTGATTGTTGGTAGTTGTTTGGGTTGGGGTTTTCTTTTAATCACAGATAATCTTATTAAGAGTTTAAATTTCCTAGGAGAGAGCTGTGCCCTTTGTTGTGATTTCTAGTGGGAACAACAGGCCGTTTTTGTTCAGCTGAATGTTGACAAATACGTGAAGGGTGGGTGCCGGGAGGATGGAGCCAGGCTCTGCTCAGGGGCACCCAGTGACAGGACAAGGGGCAGCGGGTGTGAGCTGGGACACAGGAGGTTCCATGTAAAGATGAGAAGGAACCTCTTCCCAGTGAGGGTGCCAGAGCCCTGGCAGGGGCTGCCCAGGGGGGTTGTGGAGAGAGCCACAACTGGATCCCCGAGATCCAGTCGCACAGGAACGTGTCCAGGAGGGTTTGAAATGTCTCCAGAGAAGGAGACTCCACAACCCCCCTGGGTAGCTCCTGCCAGGGCTCTGTCACCCTCACTGGGAAGAAGTTCCCTCTCACATTGATGTGGAACCTCCTCTGCCCCAGCTCACACCCACTGCCCCTTGTCCTATCACTAGATGCCCCTGAGCAGAGCCTGGCTCCATCCTCCTGCCACCCACCCTTTCCATATTGATCAACATCCATGGGGTCACTCCTCAGGCTCCTCCCAGCTCAACAGCCCCAGCTCCCTCAGCCTTTCCTCACCAAGGAGATGCTCCCCTCCCTTCCTCACCCCGTGGCTCTGTGCTGGGCTCTCTCCAGCAGCTCTGTGTCCTTCTGGAGCTGAGGGGCCCAGAACCGGCCGCAACATTGAAAGTGAAGCCAATCCTTTCTACCCAAGCGCTGCGCCACGTGAAGAGTCGCTGCACGGCGACGCTCCCTGCCACCAGGACGGTGTCTCACGTTCTGCCCGTTGGCTGACGCCGCCCACCTCCTCACCTGGCAGCAGCGTGCCTCTGACGAGTCCGCGGGCTCAGCCTTGTCCTTCTCTTCCTCGCAGGTGGACGTGGCGGTGGTGCACTTCACTCCGTTGGTGGAACCAAGGATCCAGCAGCCGTTCCCCTTGGTAGAAAAAGTGGTTCAGAGTGTTTTCCAGTTCAGAAGGAAACACTGCTTCCGTGGACTCGAGTAAGTCTCCTCGGCGTCTGCGTGACCCTGCGGCAGCTGCTGAATCAGCTGAGACACAGCTGTAGCTCTGCACTGGGTGTCATTCCTCACCTTTTTGATCAGTCACTGTAGCTAATCAGCCCCTTCCACTTCAGAAGTTCCACGAGACAGAGGCCTGAAGTGAATTGAGCTTAATTCATGACATAACCCGTGTGCAGGTGGAGCAGTTAAAAATCCCACCATGAGCTGGTGATCTTTCCAGCACTTTGTCTGTCTCAGATACCACCAAAACCTGCCTCGTGCCTTGGGTAAGAAAAAGGGTCCTCGTTCAGACCCACCGATGGGGCAGCACGAAGGATGAGGACATCGGCTGCGGGAAATGGTTGCGTGTTCGGGGCCAGTGTGAAACAGACACATTCTTGGAGTTTTTAGTGGTTCTTTAAAAATCCCCGTGTTCTCCGGAGGGAGTTTGCAGAGTCCTCGTGAGTGATGTCAGGAACCCAGCCTGTTGGCTGAGGAGCTTGCCGAAGGGCCAGCGCAGCCGTGTCTCTCGGCTGGCACGGGACGCAGCCAGCACTGCAGGGCACGTGGAGAGCAGCTGCTAGGGCTGGCAGCATGCCGCGGCACCCTGGGCTAGCTGAGTGTGGCCCAGCACCTCGGGTGGGGGGCACCTCACCCAACTACAAGCCCTACGTGTCACTGCTTGAAAGGTGAACACAGGATTTTGCCTCTGATCTTCTTTTCCGTGAGGCACTGAACGCCGTTGGCATCACGGATCTCGGCACAGCGGGGACTGGAAGGGGCCGCGAAAGATCCCTCTGCCGCAGCAGGATCCCCGAGATCCAGTCGCACAGGGACGTGGCCAGGCAGGATTTAAACATCTCCAGAGCCTGGCTCCCTCCCCCTGACACCCACCCTTCACGCATTTGTAGACATTCATGAGGCCACCCCTCGGTCTCCTTTTCTCCCAGCTCCCGCAGCCGCTCTGGGCCGCAGACACCGGACCCTGCCCGAGCACAGAGTTACCTGTGTTGGGCTCGTGGCTTGTTAAGGCAGCTGTGACCTCGATGCTGATGGATTCGTGTTTAACTTCCGGGGGGCGGTGGGTTTGTGCGGTGGGAGGTGGCAGCGTGAGCACAAAGCCTGCGCGCTCAGCAGATCCAGTCACGGACAGACGGCGGGTTTTGCCAAGTGTTTTAAAAGATGCCAACGGTTGTGCAACCTCAGACTGCTAAAAGCTGCTCTGCATTCTTCTGAGGCACGGGCACGGGGACACCGAGCTGCTGAGTGTCACGGAACCCCAGCAGCTGGCTGCACTTTAGCCCCAGGCTGCAGCTGAGGAACACAATCGTCTTATTCTGCAGCTGACCCAACAACAAGCACCAAGTGTTGCTGGATAACAGGGCTGTGAGGTTCATTAGCAGGGATCTGTTTGTCTGCTGCGTGAAAACATCATAGAATCTGCTAGAACAGAGGAGCTTCCACACGAGATATGAGAAGGACCTTCTTCCCAGTGAGGGTGCCAGAGCCCTGGCAGGGGCTGCCCAGGGGGCTTGTGGAGCCTCCTTCTCTGGAGACATCTAAAACCCACCTGGAGGTGGCCCTGTGCCACTTGGTCTAGGTGATCCTGCTGTGGCAGGGGGATTGGACTAGATGATCCTCGAGGTCCCTTCCAATCCCTGATGTTCTGTGATGAGTGTAAATTCTGGGATGTGAGAGACACACTGCGTGTAAGAGCAGGCTTTACAGTCCACCCAGACAAGTGTTGTTAAAGTTCATGGAGGTTTATACGGCGCTTCACGGCCTGTATTTAGAATGTGGCCACATATTCTTGGGCCCAGGTACACCACTGAACTAGGGAGTCCAAGGAAAGAGTCACTTAAGGAGGGATATCAAAGTAAGGATTGATCCAGGCTGCCCCCGCAAGTCTCCTCCGCCAGCTCCCTCAGCCTCTCCCCTCCAGTCCCTTCCCCGGCCTCGTCATTCTCCTCTGGACCTGCTCCAGCCCCTCAGTCTCTCTCGTGAAGGGAGTGGCCCAGAGCTGCCCCCAGTACTCGAGGGGAGGCCTCCCCAGTGCCCAGTGCAGCGGGCGAATGACGCCCCTAGCCCTGCTGGCCGTCGAGAGCCAGAGGACTCCTATAGTCAGTAATGAACTTACATTAAGCAGCTTCCCAGGGTGAAGCTGAACCCTCGGGGTGGACAAACGGCCTGTCGGCGCTGTTTGATTTGCTCGTCTTCTCCCTTAGGATCCTGTTTCCTGAAAGCGGGCGTTTGAGAAGAACAGAACACCTGATGATGACAGCAAACGTCGATCCAACCCTCCGTCCCTTCCAGCTCACCATGCCCCAGTTCAGAAGCCTGTGCGATACCTACCGGCAGATGTGCCACCAGGACCCCGGCCTGTTCGTGTACAACTACAGGGAAGAACTAAGGCAGAAGAAGGCGGTGAGGCGCTCACCGGGCAGGGACGGAGAGCCGGAGGACACCGAGGAGGACAGTCCGCTGTAGTTACAGCACACCGACGTTACCGTTAGCTTCACCTCATCCCCCTAGAGGCCTGGGGCCAGTAACCGGAGGCTCGCGTGTGTGCGAGAGCCGCTCTTGAGAGAGCGCTGGGGGGCAGAGCCTTCACCTGTGTGTTTAGTCATTGCACTCAGCTGCAGACAAAAGGGAAGACACGGTCCAGTTAGAAGGTGCCTACAGCTTCTTCTCCTGCCAGGGAAGTGGCTGGGACACGTGGTGAGAGCCAGGCTTGTTGTGAGCTGCGCAGGCAAGCTTGGACACTTCCGAAGTGACCGAGTTCCATTTGGTCTAGGTGGTCCTGCTCTGGCAGGGGGACCCGACTAGACCATCTTTCACGGTCCCTTCCCACCCCTAATGCTCTGTGATGCTGTGAAAGCAGCTCTTCAGTCTGAAGAGGCCACAGCGTGCACTAGACCATCTTCCACGGCCCCTTCCCACCCCTAATGCTCTGTGATGCTGTGAAAGCAGCTCTTCAGTCTGAAGAGGCCACAGCATGCACTAGACCATCTTTCACGGTCCCTTCCCGTCCCTAATGCTCTGTGAGAGTCCCGTATAGTGGAAGTGCATTACAAAGCAGTAAGACGTGCTCACGTGTGAAAGTAACAGAGTGGTCGGGGTGTTGAGCTCTTTTTGCCTGGAGCACCCAGGGCTGTGCCGTAGCTCTTGTATGAACAGACTCAAGCGACCGGTTTCGAGGCGGATCAGCTGCACCGACTGCCCCAAGGTCTGCTAGCGCTCCTCTCATTTATGCAGAAGCAAAGGATCTGGGATTTAAAGCTTGGACTAGAGCAAAGCCACGCGGTAAGCAGCAGCAGACGTGGCCGAGTACAACACCTACTTGTCACGGAATGTACAGGCTGGTAGAGAAAATAAAACCCGCAGTCAGGTCAAAGATGCCAGGCCAAGCTTTGTTTCTGTATTTACAGGTAGGTATAAAGTATAAACAGCACGTGCAGCCATACAAAAACGACACCGCTGTGCGCTGAGACACGTTAAAATAACTTAATTCTGCTTTAAATAAAGCAAAACACGGAACCCAAAGAGAGAAAATGCCCAAGGTATCGAGAAATTCATCGTGCAGCGCTGCCTTCCCTTGCAATCCCCGCTGCCACTCACTAGCCACCGCTCCTCAGCGCAGGTTCAGCGCTAACCAGGCCATCTTCCCCCTGCCCCTACGAGCACTCGGCCGTCTCTCGATCGGCTGCTTCACCGACCTTGGCCAACTTGCTCTGGTTTTGATCCGCAATAAATTAAAATAACTTAGGTTTCCTTTACAGCCGGTTCTGTGGAGAGAATGCATTAGTGCACAAAATCAGACAGGTAGTCATTTTCCTGCAGCTTCCACGGATTTACTGGTTTTCAGGAGAGAAAGTCGCGTGGAGCTCGATGCGGCCTGCGGGTAAGGACTTCAGCTGGAGTCTTTAGCACTTGCCGCGCCGCTCCGCAGCGTCGTAGAAACAGTCCTCGTTCACTACGGACGTTAAACTCTGAACGCTGAATTCTCTCTCCAAAATGGAGTTCAGGTCCAGGTTTGCAGCGTCAGAGTGGCTGTCGAGGGACTGGTGCCGCTCCGGCATGGTCGGTAGCGTTCCTCTGCCGTGCTTTGTGCTGTTTGCTTTTCTCTTCACGGGGCAGAAGTGGGCGCGCACCAGCCTGGGATGCTCTCTGCCGAGCTCAAAACCATCTCCCTCCTCGCTGTCAGCAGCCGGGCTGCGTTCAGGGTCAGTACTCGGCTCCTCGGAGATCTTCAGCCGTTGGAACTGTATTTCAATGTCTTTCGTTGGGCTGCTCTTCTTCAGGCTCTGATAGTCGTCGTCGTCATCGTCGCTGAGAATGTCCGACTCTTTGACGGTAACGTGGGCGAAGTCGGATGCGCAGGTCTGCGGGTTTGTACCAGGAGAGGGGTTCTTGGGCTCCTGGCTGCCCTCGCTGGCGTGGCAGCCGCTGCTCTGCGTGCTGCTGCTCTGCGTGCCGCTGCTCTGCGTGCCGCTGCTCTGCGTGCCGCTGCTCAGGCTGCCCTCGTCCGAGTCCGCGAAGGTGCCTTTCCCCACGTCGCCGTTCCACTCACCGCTGGAGGAATTCTTCAGCGCTTTCAGGGACCTTGTGGAAGCTGGGAAGGAAGCAAAGGCCACACAGCTGGTCACGCCACCTGCCTCAACAGCCCGCTCCTAACTGTGGCCTGCGCCGTCTCCTCCGGCCGTCACCTCAGGTCAGGCGTGTCAGCGTGCCGCTAGCGACAGCGCCCCTCGCTGTCAGCGTTCATCCCACCGCCCCGGGGCTGCACACCTGTCCTGGCGCGCGAAAGGGCGCGAAGCCAGGCTTCGGTGCTCAGAGCAACGGGAGCGCCGCGTCGTAGGCGGCAGTTAAACCAGTCCCATCCTTAGATGGTGGTGTTGGGGAATCTGGTTTAGGGGTGAACTTGCAGAGTAGGGGTGATGGTTGGACTTGCTGATCCCAAGGGTCTGTTCCAGCTGGAATGATTCCAGGTTAAGAGGACGTTACCCTGATGGAGACCTTGAGAAACTAGCAGCTACTCCTCACTAAAATATCCAGCGCCTCTGCTGCATTGGGGTGTCTGCGGCCATCGTCAGTGCACTGCAGGAAGCAAGACCCCTAACTCGGGCCAGTTGTTCTAGATGTAAATGTTCTTAGGGCTCAGTTAGTTCCTGAAGGGAACTGTTTCTGCCTGCAGACTCAATTGGGACCTGACTAAGCCTTCTCTGAGAACAGTGGGCAGGCTGAGGGGCCATGGCAGACCTGCTCGTCTCCTGTCGCCTTTGTCACGCAGCGAGGGGGCTTGTGGAGCCTCCTTCTCTGGAGACGTTTCAAACCCACCTGGCCACGTTCCTGTGCAGCTTGGTCTAGGTGGTCCTGCTCTGGCAGGGGGATTGGACTGGATGCTCTTTCAGGTCCCTTCCAATCCCTAATGCTCTGTGAGGAGGTGGAGAACCTCTACCACCTCCGCAGCCCAACAAAGCAACGCGGTTTGTGGCTCTGGCACACGATGCCCTGCAGTCGTGGCAAGTGCCGGGGGCCCCGTGCCAGCGCTGCAGTGCCAAGCCCACTCCTCATTTTGAAAACGTGCTTCTTACCCAGCTTGGCTGTGGCAGGGACACGGTTCTTCAGTGGGACCAGGCGCTCTCTGGCTGTCTTCTCCAGCGGGAGGTCGCATTTGATGTGACGCCTGAAGTTCTCCCGCAGAATAGACCGGATCACCTTCACAATGTTCGTCTTGTTCTCGCAGTCACTGTTAGGTGAAAGAAAACAGACCACTTCGTTTTCCTCTCTGAAGTAAGAAAGGCCTGTTGGGCTAAGAAAGACCTGCTGCCAGCCTCACTGGATCTGCGTGAGCGCAGAGGGCTTCAGGAGCTCTGACGGCTCAGACATCACGAGCAGGGAGGGCTGGCTTCTGCCTTCTCTGCTCTCTGGTTACTGCAGGAAACTTGACCTCTGTGCAGCCCTGGGGTGCAAATCTCCTTAACTCAGCCCAAGCAAAGTGAGGAACCTGAGTCACCCCCTTCTCTAAGGGATCAGGACCACCAGTGGTCACACAGCCAACACCGTGACGTGCTGTTAGGTGTCACCTCACGCACCTTGTGCTTTGAGACCCTGTTTGCTTGCCCTTAGCAAAACAGCCTGAAGGGTAACTTCCACGTGGAAGGATCCCCCCTTCAGCTGTCTCTACCAGAAAGTCATTTCTGCTGAAAAGCTCCAGGATCAGTTGCTCTGGCCAGATCCCACCAGATCGTGTGGCTGAAGCACGGCGCCAGACGCGGTGCCGTGTCACACCGTCAGGCTTTGCAGTTAAACGCCGGCACGGTGCCTGGGTTCAGAGAGGAGCTGCAGCAGCAGAAGTGCTGACGCAAAGGTCACGCGGGAAAAGGCTTTTCTGCTTTTCTTCCTGTTGATGTCAGTTGTCCCACCCAGCCTCCACGTCAAACGTACCTGCTGCACAGCTGAAAAGTTGTCTCTGGCCTGCCTTCCAGTTCTGACTTGGTGTGAATCAGCTCCCAGATGCAGCTGTTCTCTGCTCCTGTGGCAGGAAAGAAAGGGTCTGTTCTTACCCAACTCACGTCATCTTCAGCACTGTCACAGAACATTGGGGGTTGGGAGGGACCTCCAAAGATCAGCCAGTCCAACCCCCCCGCCAGAGCAGGACGCCCTGGATGCAGTCACACAGGAACACCCCCAGAAAAGCACGCGGTCCTGAACTGCGCAGTGGAATTACCTGCTGTGTTCCCCAGTCGGACCTGGAGAGCAGATAAGGGGATCAGCCAACGGAATTTAAACGGGTCCAGGTCGCCGTGACTGTGCGCGGCGCGAGCGTTCGTGGGCTGCAAAGAGAAGAGCAAAGGTGTTTCCAAGAAGCCAAGATGAGGAGGGGTTTGTGTTATCCTCCAAAGACCGACCTCTGAAGAGGAACTAAGTGCATCAGGCTTTTCCATTCAGTCCCCTAGTATCTGCTCATACATGGAGCTGGAGTGGTGACAGACAAACCTCTGCAGTTTGCAATTGCTTCAACTTCGAAAAGCCCTCGGTTTTAGTGGCCAAAAATCAGACTTTGCATGTCAGTGCTGCTGGGGAACAAGCTGCCCATCGAGGAGCCTGCAGGCTGTAGATCAGGAGCAGGACATGTTAATCAGGAGGCCGCCGCCGCCGCTTTTAGATCACAGGGTCACGGGGCATCAGGGCTTGGAAGGGACCTCCTAAGCTCCAATCCCCCTGCCAGAGCAGGACCACCCGGACCAAGCAGCGCAGGAACATCTCCGGCGGCTTTGAAACGTCTGCAGAGAAGGAGACTCCAGAACCCCCTCCTTCTGTTGTGAGGAGTGTGGTGCAGGACTGGAGCGCTGGGACTGAGGGGACACAGCTTGCCCCGTGAGCCCAGCACTCTGCTTTTGCAGCGGGAACAGAGCAGGCCATGGGTTTAATGCCCATTTTCCTGTCCAGAGCGACCAGGAAGAAAGACCTCGAGCCTCCGCACTGTGCCAAGGTGGCTACCACAGACACCATCAGGAGCATTTAATGGCAAATGCAGGAACCAAATGGACCCGATGGAGCTGGCGGGGGGCTCACGTGTAGAAGGTGCTGCTGCTCACTGCAGGATGATGAACAGGTCTGTTTACTGCTGAGTGCCGGGTGGAATCCCAGCCTAGCAAGGGAAGGCGGCCTTGCGACACAGTGCAACTGTCTGTTCCAGCCTGAATGATTCCATGTTAAGAGGATTTTACACCGACGGAGAACTTGAAGAACTGTCCGACCCACCTCGCGCTGAGCAGGACCTAGTCTGCAGGACTCACCGTTTTCTTTTTCAGTTTGTGGTTCTCCTTGTAGACCAGGATCACAGCCCTCTTGAAAACTGAACAGGAAGGCAAAGGAGGAACGCCGTTACTCGCACGTGTATTACTCACTTAGGATGCTACCCTGCAGAAGCTGCTTGTTGTAGTCAGAGGAATCACAGGGCATCAGGGATTGGAAGGGACCTGGACAGATCATCCAGTCCAACCCCCTGCCACAGCAGAGAGAGCCACTGAGGAGGGCAACTTACCAAACACCGTGAGTTCCAGGTCTTTTCTTGCTTTGCCCAGCGAGGGGAAGGGATTCAGCCAGGACACTGTGGAGTGCATCAGGAGTTCCCCCATTGAAAGCTCCGTCACCTGCAGGGCAGAGCAGGGAACACAAACACAGCGCGTCCCGTGTGCGTGCCGTGACCCGACGCGCACCAGCGACACGAGGGACGCCGTTTGCTGCGCACACCCGCAGGAGAGGCCGGCGGAGCCGCGTGCGCTGCAGCAGGGACAGCGAGAGCTTTCCCGTTTTTACCACGACAGTGACAAGTCATCGTGGCCCCACAGCTCTTACTACTAACAGTTCATAGGATCATAGGATGTTAGGAGAAGATGAAGTTGATCTGGTGATCTGTCACTGACAGGCAGCCAGCTGTGACCTGACTGATTTACCAACTGTCTTTTGGTTCTAGAGTAACTAACACTCCTGGCACAATCAATGGAGGTTGTGTACTTCGAGGCTCCTCTCTTCTGCAGACACTGAATCACTCTGCTTGGAAAAGACCCCTGGGGTCATCCAGTCCAACCAGCTACCCTACAAGGTCACCCCTAAACCACATCCCTCAACACCTCGTCCAAACCATCTTTCAACACACCCAGGGATGGCGACTGAGCCACCTCCCTGGGCAGCCCATTCCAGTGCCTGACCACCCCTGCTGTGAGAAAATCCTACCCAACATCAAGTCTAACCCTCCCCTGTGGTAGCTCGAACCCCTTCCCTCTTGTTCTGTCACTAATGGCTGGTGAGATCAGAGCAGCACCAACCTCTCCACAACATCCTGTAAAGAGTGAGGAGGGATTGGAAGGGACCTCCAAAGATCATCCAGTGCAGTCCCCCTGCCACAGCAGGATCACCTAGATCCAGTCACACAGGAACATCTCCAGGAGGGTTTTAAACGTCTCCAGAGAAGGAGACTCCACAACCCCCTGGGCAGCCCCTGCCAGGGCTCCGTCACCCTCACGGGGAAGAAGTTCATCTGCCAAGAACCTCCCAGGCTGCCAAGTTTTGTTTCCTCACAAACGATGACAAACCCGGCAGCCACCAGGGCCCTTTCCTAGCAGGAAACACAACAGCTCAGCTGCTGTCTCCCTTCTGTGATCCCAGCCTTCACAGACAGTACCTGCCCAGCAGCTGTTAGCTGCAAGTGGCTAATGGGAACCCTGGCTGCCCCAGTTCCCGGAGACGCGTGCGAGGCGCGTGCGCACGGTCTAATGGGTTTGGCTCTGACTGACACCCGGGGGTGCCTCAGCACTGCAACTGGAGAGAATGAGAGTAACAGCCCTTCGTGTGAAACCCCTTCAACTGCCATTTGCATTTCCACGGGTGACCAAAGGCTTTCAAACTTCAGAGCTCTGTCAGATAAAACGTGGCTGCTCTGAGGGCACAGATAATCCCTGCAGTGCCTGAGGAGAGGAGGAGTTCTCCTCCCGAGAACTCTCCTCCTGCTTGCACATTCCTGTCGGTTCAGGAGCTGTCTGAACGTTTCCCTGCAGCCTGCTTGACAAAAAGAAACGTGACGGCGGATGGGAAACGCGGGTCCAAGTACTGGAGGAGGCCAAACAAGATCCTCAGGAAGAGGCAGAGCCCCAGCAGCGAGCAGGAGCGGACCCAGCGCGGCTCTCCTCCTCTCACCTCCTTCTCTGCTCCGCTTTGCTCCGCAACCAGCTGGTCAAACACGGTGCCGTAATCCTCGTAGATCTTCTGCATCTCGTTGATGTGAGTCGCCACCTTCTCCATCGCCTTCAGCGCTTCTGTGAGGTTTGAAATGAGAGAGTCACTGACTCGCAGAACATGAGGGGTTGGAAGGGACCTCCAAAGATCAGCCAGTCCAGTCCCCCTGCCACAGCAGGGCCCACGAGATCCAGTCGCACAGGAACACGTCCAGGAGGGTTTCAAATGCCTCCAGGGAAGGAGGCTCCACAACCCCCCTGGGCAGCCCCTGCCAGGGCTCTGTCACTCTCACCGGGAAGCAGCTCCCTCTCATCTTGATGTGGAACCTCCTCTGCTCCAGCT
>VXBP01010043.1:0-28147 GCA_013400115.1 Rhinopomastus cyanomelas
GTGCCCACCAGCCAGCACCTAGTCTTCCTCCAAAAAACACCTTGTTTTCTGCTATGTGGACAAACAGGTCGGACTCATCACCACCTATAATCATTATTACCTCTGCTCCACAGACAGCAGGGTTTTGTCTTTAAATGAGCTGATGGGGGTTGGGGTGGAAGGGGGAAAATAAAAGTCATGAAGCTGAATAATCCCTTTAATTACACCCGTAAAAATCCCGAGTGGAAGAAATTAGGAGGCACAAAGGAGCAAACATCAACTAATTGCTCCTTGTTGTGCAGCTAGCAGATGCCTACGGTGACCGCTGCGGTCTTCGAAGAAACTTCGTGCCTTCTTTTTGTAAATGTGTCTGTTTTCTTTAGATCAGGGCATGGGGCAAGTGACCCAGTGAAGCCACAAAGCAAAGGATCTTTCAAGTCAGTCAAGAGGTTGAGGAGAAAAGGTCCCAGATGCTGACCTTTACGTCTGCACTTTCATTAAAACCAGTCTGAGGGTGGGGGGTCCCTGGAACTGGCTGCCCAGAGAGGTGGTGGAGGCCCCATCCCTGGAGCCATTCAAGGTCAGGCTGGCTGGGGCTCTGGGCAACCTGGTCCAGTGAGAGATGTCCCTGTTTGTTGTATGGGGGTTGGACTAGTTGACTTCTGGAGGTCCCTTCCACTCCTATGACTCTATGATCATGCTGTTGGGGGTTGGACTATTTGACTTCTGGAGGTCCCTTCCACTCCTATGAGTCTATGATCATGCTGTAGGGGGTTGGACTAGTTGACTTCTGGAGGTCCCTTCCACTCCTATGACTCTATGATCATGCTGTAAGGGGGTTGGACTAGTTGACCTCCGGAGGTCCCTTCCACCCCTACGATCTCCAATAGCATCTGTACAGCAAGGTGAAGAGAAGACAAGGATGTAATTGTTCATAAAGGTCCTGCTTTCTGCTCACACACACATTTTTGAGCCTTATTCCAACCTAATCCCAGAACCCCATCACTTCTCCTGTGTAACTTCAAGCATCAACTTAAATCAGAGCCGCAGTGCCCCAGCTCTGCCTCTCCAGGATGAGCAGAAGCAAGTCACATAGACGATAGAAGGTGGCCAAGGCACCACCACCACACACAAAGCAGCTCTCTTGTGTTCACTGAGAACCACGCTCAAGCATTTTTTGCCCTCACATTGAGGTGAATTAATCAAAACCACACACTTAAACCCAAAACCAGCCTGTCACCAGCTTTACATGAGCAACCCTGAGCTCGAGGGAGGAGTGGTCCAGGGAGCTGGCAGATCCTGCCTGTGGGAGGATCACTGCTTCTTCGGGCTGTGCAGAGCTCGTTCAGCGAAGAGGCTGCTCGTGCTCTTCTGGCTACACCACCAAAACCAGTGGCTTCCCCTATCGCATCTGTGGCCGTGCTGGCAGCTGCAGATAAAGAGCTCAACGGGCTCACACGAGGGGATCCTCAGCTTTCAGTTGAGAGGAAAGTCCCTGCAGCTGAAGCTGAGGAGCAGGACTCAGTCTGTTTCACACAACTTTTCCTTCCCTTTGGGCTCCACTCAATGCTTTTACCATCCCTTTGTCCCACATCTGCTGTCCTCTGCCACCAGTGAAACAGGGACCTCAGTGCAGAGAAGTGGGTGCTGGGCACAGTCCATCCCTGCACTGTCACCAACAGCAAAACATCAAGAACCTCCAGAGCCACCAGGGACCCACAGGCTGTGCAGCTCCCTGCTCCATAACTCTGAACCTAACAGCAAAAACACCCACCTTCTGGATGTTTTTTGCCACAACTTGAAGGACATGAGGAGGTGTCACAGTCTCAGCAGGAGATTCATTCCTTCCTACCTTGGGTTGGCATGAGACTATTCATACCCTTAATAACAGCAATAACAGCTCCTATTAGCACGTCCTGTCAGCTCCTGTGTTCCCCAGGTTCTAATGTGAGAGGGTTCTGAGCACTGCACCACCATGCAAGCGGGTGACAAACAAGAGAACCACCAGCTGCCTGCTGAAAGCTCGGGGTGGGTGACCAGACCTAAACATCCTAAGCTGAAGTCACTGCCCTGGACCTTCACAGACCTGAGGAACAGAAGGTGCAGCACAGGAGCGTGGTGGAACCACAGAGTGAGTGGAGCTGGAAGAGACCTCAGAGCTGACCCCTTCCATGGGCAACGACACCTCTCACCAGACCAGGTTGCCCAGAACCCCATCCAACCCGACCTTGGACACTGCCAGGGATGGAATGATGCTTAGAACAGGAGCTTTCCCAGCTGCTTCACGGGGAGACAGCAAGCTTGGGGCAGACTGAGGTGAGCAGAGAGCACCCAGAGCTATCTGACAAGGGAAGGGCACTGAGGACACGTACAGCCCTGCCTGGCACCTCACTGCTGCAGGAGGAACTTACTCCTGCTCAGTTCCAGACCCCTCTGGTCTCTGCAGTGCTGCTCTGCTCAGTCTTCAAGCCCACTGCTATGTTCAGAACAGAAGCCTGTAGAGGTGAGATGCTCGTTCCTGTTCTTAGTAACAGTTTTCTGAGGAGGAACAGCAGCTTTTCAACCCCAAGCTGCCTCTCTCAAGCCAGGCTTGCTCACATCCCCACTTTCCTTTCCTGTTAATCCAGGATTCAAGGACTCTGTGAAAATTGGCATCGTGCTTTTAACAGACAGAAGAGCTGCAGGATCTTCTGGAGACTTTCTTGTGGCTCCTGATTCTACAAAGCACTTAAGCAGGAACTTCATTTCCTAGGGGTGAGTAGTATGTGGCTCCAGAGGGACTAAATATCTGATTAAAAAACAAATGTCATTGTCTCTCTAGATCACAGAACATCAGGGATTGGGAGGGAGCTTGAAAGATCATCCAGTCCAGTCCCCCTGACACAGCAGCATCCCCTAGATCCAGTCATGAGGGATTGGAAGGGACCTTGGAAGATCATCCAGTTCAATCCCCCTGACACAGTGGGATCACCTAGTCCAAGTCACACAGGAACACATCCAGGAGGGTCTTAAACATCTCCAGAGAAGGAGACTCCACAAGCCCCCTGGGCAGCCTGTTCCAGTGCTCAGTCACCCTCACTGGGAAAAAGTTCCTGCTCATATTGATGTGGAACCTCCTCTGTTCCAGCTCACACCCTTTGCCCCTCATCCTATCACTAGATGACACTGAGAGGAACCTGGCTCCATCCTCCCGACACCTTCACATATTTATAGACATTAAAGAGGTCACCCCCCAGTCTCCTCTTCTCCAAGTTCAAGTGACCCAGCTCCCTCAGCCTCACCATCCAGTCCAATCCTCTCACCACAGCAGGATCACCAATTTATTCCTCTTGGAGTATCAGATGGATCCAGAACATCAAGGAATGGAAGGGACCTTGACAGATCATCTAGTCCAATCCCCCTGCTTCATCATCAAAAACCCCAGCCCTGCAGGAGGGATCAGACAATCCCAGAACATCAGGGATGGGAAGGGACCTCCAAGATCATCCAGTGCAATCCCCCCACCAGAGCAGGATCCCCTAGACCCAGTCGCAGGGAGCCGGGCGGGTTTGAGGACGACTGAGCTCGCTGCCCGCTGAGGGCGAAGGCAGCCTTCGCACACATGATGTCACTCTTGCAGCTCAGGAGGAGCTAATTGCTTGGCTTGGCCTGGAGCCTGCTCCTCCTTGGCTTCCCTGGCAAATTACAGCCGTCTGGAGAGGCCGGGCATGTCATCAGCACGCAGCAATGTTGTCTGAAGCCTAATTAACATCTGCCTCTCTTTTCAAGTTCCTGTTTGCCCTCGCTCCCCCGTGACAAACACCCCAGTGGCCTCCCCAGAACCCACAAAGGAGCCCCCATCCTGCTGCCTGGAGCTGAGCACTGGAGCCAAAACCACCACAAGCCCCCATTAAAGCCACCAAGGGTTCTGTCCGTGACTTCAGCATCAGGAGGCTCTCTGCTGCTCTAATGGGAGAGGGACCACAGACCCATTTTGCTCTGCACCCTCGGCCAGAGGTGAAAGGATGAACCAACAGGGATGGCCTCATGGTTCTGGGGGTTTTGGGGTGAATCAGGTGCCCAGAGCAACACTATGATCGTCAGACCACCCAGTCCTACAGGCTGCAAAGGTCCAGAGAATCATTAGGGATTGGAAGGGACCTTGAAAGAACATCCAGTCCAGTCCCCCTGCCACAGCAGGGTTGGATTGCAGGGTCTTAAGGGGCTGCTTGACTTGTCTTTGGTTTTTGCTGGGTGCTGGTGGCCAGCTGGATGGCCAGGAGCCAGCAATGGGCCCCGGTGGCCAAGAAGGCCAGTGGCATCCTGGGGTGTTTCAGAAACAGTGTTTAGTAGATGGGGGGAGGTTCTCTTCTGCCTCTACGCTGCCCTGGGGAGGCCACAGCTGGAATCTTGTGTCCAGCTCTGGGCTGCTCAGCTCCAGAAGGACACAGGGCTGGTGGACAGAGCCCAGTGCAGAGCCACAGAGATGATGGAGGGAGGGGAGCATCTCCCTGCTGAGGAGAGGCTGAGGGAGCTGGGGCTCTGGAGCTGGGAAAAAGGAGCCTGAGGGGTGACCCCATGGGTGTTGATCAAGATGTGAAGGGTGGGTGTGAGGAGGATGGAGCCAGGCTCTGCTCAGGGGCACCCAGTGACAGGACAAGGGGCAGCGGGTGTGAGCTGGAGCAGAGGAGGTTCCACACCAGTATGAGAAGGACCTTCTTCCCAGGGAGGGTGCCAGAGCCCTGGCAGGGGCTGCCCAGGGGCATGGTGGAATCTTCTTCTCTGGAGACATTTTAAACCCACCTGGCCATGTTTCTGTGCAACTGGATCCAGGGGATCCTGCTGTGTTGGGGGATGGGACTGGATGATCTTTTGGGGTCCCTTCCAAACGCTCATATTCTGTGATTGTATGAGTAGGGTTCACCCCTTTGAGTTTATTTCCAGCAGTGCTCTTTGCCTAAGAGATTTCATTAAGTGTTGATCTGCAAAGATTAGAAGACTGAGAAGAGCTCAATTTCATTGAATCATAGAATCATTAGAGATTGGAAGGGACCTTGAAAGATCATCTAGTCCAATCCCCCATTTCACTGCACGTGAAAATAAACCCAAAGGAGAAATGTATCAGTGACAGCACTAATTGTGCTGGTAGCCCAGAACCTTGACTGGGGAACAGGGTCTCCTGTATTTCATTACCTGCATCATCTTCTCCTTTTCCCTTCTGATTAAAAAAAAAATCCCCCAATTAATTAATCTGTCCTGAACTAATTCTCTGTAGAACAACAACAAAGTTCTCTTTCCACCAGTACCTGCCCGCTGGTCTCAGATGTGAATGAAGCAGCTCCCTTCCCAAGGTTCAAACCCATGCCAGGTCCCCACGCTCTGTTTCTCAAGTTCCCACATGCCTCTACCCTTTCCCTGTCAGCAAGGTGGATCTCCTGGAATTCTTGGAGTATTACTAATATGAAATGTACTTGTAGGTAAGAAACGACAAGATGCCTTGTGAATGAGTCCTTGCCTTGGATCTGATGCCATCTGCATGTTCAATAGGTAGAGCAGCATCAAGAGAGCGCAGAGCATCAACATCACTGGACAGCAGGAAAAACCCACTGCAGCAGGATTCTTATCTTTAATGACCTCTGTGGACCCTCATCCCATTTAGATGGGTTCCTTCAGCACTGTCTTACAACCTTCCTACATTAAGCATCTAATGGAGGCATTCACAGAATCCCAGAACATTAGGGGTTGGAAGGGACCTCCAAAGATCATCCAGTCCAATCCCTCTGCAACAGCAGGATCCCCTAGATCCAGTCACACAGGAACGTGTCCAGCCTTGAGAAGCAGCACTGACCCTTTATAACAGACACAAATCCTACATTTAATAGCTCAGGTCCAAACAAGTGCTTCTCCTCCTTCCTCTTATCAAGCACATCAGGTAGCTGGAGGTTTCAAAACCAGTCACCTTCCCTTTGTTAAGTGTTTTGAGATCTAGCAAGCACCCAGCAGAGCACTAACATTCCCATTTCACTCAGATTTTATTCTCCCCTCCATGAATCACTTCCTATCAACTCCAGCTGCCTTTGTTTGGGAGATGGGTTAGTGGTTGGAGGCTGTAGGGCAGATGGTTGGGCTTGATGACCCTGAAGATCTTTTCCAACTTGATGATTCTGTGTGAACAAACAGTAGGTAGAGGGTTTAGGGATGAAGGCTGTAGCTGGATGATCCTGTGGTCCCTTCTAACCCTGACTGATTCTAGGACTTGGTCTAGGTGATCCTGCTGTGGCAGGGGGATTGGACTAGATGATCTTTTGAGGTCCCTTCCAAGCCCTAATGATTCTATGACTCTAACATTTCAGGGTATCATAGACATGAATGCAGTCTGCAGCAGCAGAAATGGGATCAAGCAGTGCAGTTAGGACAGATAAGAAAACCCTTGTTTAGACTTCAGCTGTGTCCAAAGCCTCAGTTTCCTATTTGCCCACTTGAAAGCCCAAGGAACACCGAAAACTTTCAACCCATGGCCAGAACTCAGTAGAATCCAGCAAAGCCCAAGTGCAGTTCTAAAGACAGGTAATTCAACCTGAAAAGGAGAAGACTCTGGGGGGACCTTATAGCAACCCCCTTCCAAAGTCTGAAATGGGTCTGTCAGCAGGCTGGGGAAGACTGTTCACAAGGGCAGGGAATGCTAGAACAAAAGGTGGTGGGTTCAAGCTGCAGAAGGGCAGAGGAGACTCCACAGGAGGGAAAAGGTGTTGAACTGGAGGGTGGGGGATCCCTGGAACAGGCTGCCCAGAGAGGTGGTGGAGGCCCCATCCCCGGAGCCATTCAAGGTCAGGCTGGCTGGGGCTCTGGGCAATATGAGGAGTGATGGCCCTGCTTGTTGTAGAGGGGTTGGACTAGATGACCTTTGGAGGTCCCTTCCAACCCCATGATGCTATGATTTGTGTCCTTCATACACGGCCCAGTTGGCACAGAAAGCAGTGCAGATCCACAGCCCAAGGTGCCTACAGCAACATAACTCCAACTCCTACACATCACCCCCACTGCTCACGCGGGCTGAGCACTCCCTGTGCTCCAGGCACACAACACGGACCTTTGGAGGAGGGAAGACCTGAATCTCTGCTGAGCTGTCCCAGCCTGGTAGGATTTCTAACCACACAGCTACGACACAATCCCAGACAATGAGACCTTGAGAGACTCATCCTTCACCCTCATGCAGGGCACCAGGGAACACGAGCTGCACCCCAAGAGCAGCTTACTCACTCTGTCCTACAACTCAGGCAGCTGGAAGACTAGTCTTTTGTTTAACCATTTCATACTGGTTCTCTCACAGACTCCATGGGGTCCCCCAAGGAAATCACAGAACATTAGAGATTGGAAGAGACTTGGAACTGAAAGGCCCAGGACTGGACACAAAAATCCAGGAGTTGTCTCCTGAGGGCAGAGTAGAGGGGGAGGAGAACCTCTAACCTCTCTCTGTCTCCTAACATCTGTCTCCTAACCACAGCCCTTCCAATCCACCACATGGTACCATTGGCCTTCTTGGCCACAAGAGACCATTGCTGGCTCCTGGTCATCCTGCTGGCCACCAGGACCCCCAGGTCCCTTTCTCCTACACTGCTCTCCAACAGGTCAGTCCCCAACCTGGGGTTGTTCTACTCTTGAGATTTTCTATGGGGATGGGTTTTCTTCTTCTTAAAAATGATCTCTGGGAAAACAAGAATCACCAACAGGCTAGAAATGCTGGTTTGAGGTCACCAAACGAATCATCAGGTCCTGGGAGCAGGGTGGCAACCTGATGCTAAATTTTAGCACAAAAGGTGGCAAACGAGGGAACCTGAAGAATTTAGTAGCCACCCAGTAACATCCGAAGGAATCAAGAACAGACTGTAACTTGCTTCTCGCTTGAAATTGAGAGGAGCAGCAAATTGCCCAAATTCTGACCCAAATCCAACCCAACCCCATTTTACAAGGAAGAGACTGGACACTGGATAGAGTCATCTCTGTGCTAGAGAATGTAAATAGGGAGCCAGGTAATATAAATAATCCATGACTGTAGGACCTGGCCATCGTTTGGGGGCAGGAGGCTGACACTCTAATTGCTTGTGCAATGAATAGCTGATGAATGAAAACAATTAGTCACTTTATTTAAGCTGCTCTTAGTGCTGCCAACACGAGTTTACAGAAGATGTTAGTCAGACTGCACGCAGAAGGAAGGAGGGGGGAGGAACAACAGAGCTGTTTGGTTAAAGAAAGGTGCTAAAAGCCAAGACTGATCAAGATGGTCAGGATCTCCCCTCTTGCCTGCTCGAGGCATTGGGGTGCTTTTTGCTGAGCTCTTCTTTGGAGGAAAACCCCAACTTTAGTGGAGCAGAAAGCAAGCCAAGGCTTGGGATTGCAGGAGCAGGTGGTTTGCAGACCCTCGTGAGGCTCTGAGTGCTCTCTGGGGTGCAGGAGCAGCGGAGAGGCTGTGGGGAGCCCAGCGTGGTGGTGCCTACTTCACACACCAGCTTCACACCCAAAGCTGACAGCCGGCGAGACGTGGAAGGAGGCCAACACAAGCACCACAGGGCAAGAGGAGGAGAAAAGATGGATCAGCTCATCCCACAGCAGGATGAGGGGGATGGCTGTCCCCAGACCTCCCCCCAGCCATCTCTGCATGGACAGGTGGTTCCTCAGCAATGACTGGCCACCCAGGAAGAACCCACAGCCCTGCCAGCCAACCCCACAGCATCAGAAGCAGCAGGAAACACCTCAGTTTAGTGCATTTAACCTTCTCAGGTTTGAGGGTTTGAATAAACTGGGCTCAAAAGACTTTTCTTCTTTCCTGGAGGCTTAAAACCATGGTTCCAGGTTTGCTTCACAGCTGTCTGTGGCACCAAGAGCCCCTTCAAGACATCACACTAAGCTACAGCAACACCATCAGCTGAAGAAGAGCCATCCATGACACCAAGAGCACCTTCACAACATCACACTGAGCTACAGCAACACCATCAGCTGAAGAAGAGCCATCCATGGCATCAAGAGCACCTTCACAACATCACACTGAGCTACAGCAACACCATCAGCTGAAGAAAAGTCATCCATGACATCAAGAGCACCTTCACAACATCACGCTAGCACCTCTCTTGCCCAGGATGCTCCGGTCTCCGTTCTCCTCACCTCTATATTTAAGTATTTTAGAGTAATTGTCTTTTATTTTCCTAAAGAATGTGGTTTCCTGCTGCAAAATGCATCAAGTCTCCAGAGAAGGAGACTCCACAATCCCCTGGACAGCCCCTTCCGGTGCCTCACCACCCTCACCATGAAGAAGTTCCTTCTCAGATGGATGTGGAGCACATCTACACTGACACGTAAAATCAAAGTAGGCACTTACCTTCAGTGTAAAGAACCCACAGGGCTGTTCTGGGCCAAACCCTCACGTCAGGGATGTGCAGTCAAGGGAACACTCCAAGTCTTTGAGCGAAGCCTTATGCACCACCTGGCATGGGGGGGGGGGAAGAGAAGGTCATTTTAAGAGAGAAAACCAGAATTTACAGCAATTAAAGCTGTAATTAAGAATTGCAGCCTGGGCAGGGTGTGTCCTCAGTACACTGAGGCATCCAGCATCTCCTCTGGCCCACCACACGTCCTGTTTTGTGCCTTTACTCAACGTGCTGCCTCAAACCCTCATAACCCAGGACATGGGGCAGTGGGTGTGAGCTGGAGCAGAGGAGGTTCCACATCAGTGTGAGAAGGACCTTCTTCCCAGGGAGGGTGACAGAGCCCTGGCAGGGGCTGCCCTGGGGGGTTGTGGAGTCTTCTTCTCTGGAGACATTCCAAACCCACCTGGCCCTGTTCCTGTGTGACTGGATCTAGGGGAACCTGCTGTGGCAGGGGGATGGGACTGGGTGATCTTTCGAGGTCCCTGCCAATCCCTAGCATTTTGTGATTCTATTTCTAAGCAAAACTTACAGTTAAACAGACACTAATGGGAGAGCTTCAAGCACTTCATGGTCATCAAGAGACATCTTTGTCAGAGTCTTAATTAACAGGTAATTGCAACTAATGATTCTTTGCTGCAACTAGACCATCCCAACAAATGCTTCCCTTAAAGATGCTTCCAATGGGTCCATCTGTCTCAGTGGCACCAGCTGCTCAGCAAAAACCCTCTGGGTTAGAGTTCATCCCCCTGGACATGTTCCCACACGGGCAGATGCTGAGAGGAGCCGTCTGTGATCCGTCTGTTGCAGTGAATCCCTGTGGATCTCTCACCCACCTGCATCCCCAGGCAGCAGCATCGGCTCTCCCTAGGCGTGTTTTAACTGGTGCTGCTGGAATAGGCTGTCATCACTCCCCTTCATCCCCCTAATGAGTCTTTTCCCCAAATCACTCTGCTGCTTCTCTAATTGTTTTATTTGGAAGCCTGGAACTGCAGCCTTGGCTGGTAGCTTGCAGGAAGGACAGAGGATGGGAAGGGGTGGATCCCTGGAGCAGGTTACCTAGAGAGGCAGTGGAGACCCCATCCCTCAAGACATCCAAGGTCAGGCTGGATGGGGCTCTGGGCAGTCTGATCTGTGAACGATGGCCCTGTTTGTTGTAGGGGGGTTGGACTGGATGCCCTTTGGAGGTCCCTTTTAACCCTGCGAGTCTGTAAAGAAGAGTCACAGCAGTAGGTCTCGGTTACCCTCAAATAGCTGGGTCTCTTGAACTTGGAGAAGAGGAGACTGAGGGGCGACCTCATTAATGTTGATAAATATGTGAAGGGTGGGTGTCAGGAAGATGGAGCCAGGCTCTGCTCAGGGGCATCTAGTGACAGGACCAAGGGCAATGGGTGTGAGCTGGAACATAGGAGGTTCCACATCAGTGTGAGAAGGACCTTCTTCCCAGTGAGGGTGACAGAGCCCTGCAACAGGCTGCCCAGGGTCGGTTGTGGATTCTCCTTCTCTGAAGACATTTCAAACCCACCTGGATGTGTTCCTGTCTGACTTGGTCTAGGTGATCCCACTGTGGCAGGTGGATTGGACTGGATGATCTTTCAAGGTTCCTTCCAATCCCTAGAGATTCTATGATCTCCAGAGGAAAAGCTGGAGCCTGAAGCTTTGCTGGGAGCAGTTTTCCTTCACACCAGCGCTGAAGTGATGCTCCAGCATGACCACAGAGGCACAGGATCTCTGGAAAAGCCATGTTCCCCCATGAGATGGGGAACAAATGTCTTTACCACATGTGGCCACTAAAGATTTGAAGTCGAGATGAAAGGTGCTAACAGCTTGGCCACTCTCCAACGTGGGTAATTACGTTCTGCCTCCCTCAGCAGCTCTCTGCAGCTCCAGCTGGACATTTCAGACCTCAGACTGCTATGGAGCCTCACTGAGTGGCTTAGGAGAAGGACTTTGTTTGATCATTCCAGCAACTTGCTTGTGTCCTGCACCAACAGCTCCTACGATGGAGCTGCAAACCTCAGAGCAGCAGCAAACCTCACCCCAGAGGGACTAGCCCCATGTCTGTGTGATGCTGCAGCCCTTTTACAGGTGAGGAGCCCTAAAAATTCAGTGAAACCTATTGTGCAGGTAGCTGGGGTGGACCTTTAGAACATAATACAACAGCCTTTCTCTCTCACTCACAGCAGCACCTGCCTTGGAAGAAACTCAACTGGGACTGCTGGTTTGTTGGATTAATTGTTCAAATCTGTTCTGCAGCAGTTTCCCACAGACATCTTCACAGTTGGACCTCTGGTAACACCATTCCCCAGTGCAGGCATCACAGCTGTAGCCTGGACTGGATGCTACCCCCCAACATTAAGAGCTGTAGCACCAAGACCTGGTTGGCAAGCAGAGCACTTCCAGGGCCAGACACTCTCCCACAGGAGGGTTCCCCATGGGCAGTATCTGTGCTGCTGGGCAGATGCTCCCTGCAGCCCTTGTCCCTGGGAACACACCCCCACCCCACCCTGACTCCAGGAGATCTCCACACACAGCCATCCCCTACATGCACCAGTTTCCTTTGTGGGGAGCATCTCTGCTGGGGATGGGAGCTGAGCTCCAACAAGAGGCCCCTGGCCAGGACAGCCCAGGGGATCAGGGCAGTAGTGAACTGCTGCTGCACCCAGAGGGCAGGAGGAAAGCAGCTCAGAGACTGTTCCACACCAGTTTCCCAAGAGTTCTCAAGGCTGTTGTTGTTGTTACCACCAACGTTAGCATCACAGGCAGCCTTTCCCTAAGGAGAGGTGATTCCTGTGAAGCCCAAAGCAAACAGTGACGGTTCCATGTGAGACCCTGACACAGAGACTCACTGAAGTCTGTCACACAACTCATCTAAGTGTGAGTGACCCCCTGGGCTGCAAGCTCAGAGCCAGCACGGCAACCTGCTGTAAAATGGTTGAGCATCTTAATTAGATTAGTCTTCAATCCTCACTTACGTAGCTGAACCTTTATAGAATCATCCTGGCTGGAGAGGACCTTCAGGAGCATCAAGTCCAGCCCTCAGCCCAACAGCTCCCTAACTCCTACACCATGGTCTCCAGTGCTCGAGCTTCTCAGTTTGTAAACCCCTCCAGGGATAGGGACTCCACCACCTCCCTGGGCAGCCTCTTCCAGTGCTCAACCACTCTCTCAGCAAAGAGCTTCTTCCCAAGATCCAATCTAAACCTCCCCTGATGCAGCTTGAGGCCATTTCCCCTTATCTCATCATTAGGTATTTGGGAGAAGAAACCAGCATCAGCCTGGCTACAACCTCCTTTGAGGGAGCTGAAGAAAACAAGAAGGTCTCCTCTCAGCCTCCTCTTCTCTAGACTCAGTAACCCCAGTTCCCTCAGCTGCTCTCCACAGGCCCTGTTCTCTAGCCCTCTGCCCATCCTCACTGCCCTTCTCCGGCCACGCTCCAGCCCCTCAGTGTCCTCCTGACCCTGTGGCTCCAAAAGCAGACCCCAGTATTCAAGGTGCAGAACTCAAGGTACCTTAAGTTAAGGGTCCCGAGCCTACCTGATGTCCCAGCTGATCTCACCCCACCTGCTATCTGAGAGGTGCTCATTTCACAAGACCTTTAATAGCCAGTGCTGATCTCTCCTCGCCGTCCGGTTTCAGGCAGCAAGAGGATCACTTCCAGGCACTTTCCCAGCACCCAACACGTTCTCAAGCTCCCTCATCATGCAAATCAAGGATTCTCCCCCACAGCAGCTCTGTGTCTGATGGCAGCGACGACACTCACCGCTGCTGCTCCGGACACGTTACGGGGCCTCAGACCCCCGAGCAGGGCTAAGCATTGCCTGGAGGAGAACGCCCGCGCCCGACTGCACCCCATGAACTCAGTAGGGTTCAGTGATGTCAGCCAGGGCTGCAGAGCCAAGCTCTTGCTCCATCCAACACGAGTCGTTAATCCTGAGGAGGATTAACGTGCTGAAAGATAAGCTAACACCCAGCTCGAGAGCCTTGTCACTGGAGGAGCTTTGCTGAGGGGGGCTGGACTCGATGATCTCTTGGGTCCCTTCCAACCCCTAACATCCTGTGATCCTATGAGGAGCTCCTCTTTTGAGCATTGAGGAGTCACCTGCCCTGCAAGAAAGGGAGACACCACCACACTGGAGCTGGGGAACCACACACTGGTTTGGGGATCTGCTGAGCCCTCTGTTGGAGCAGCTCTGGAGAGAAGAGACAAGCAAAAGGACTGAGACCTACCTAGAGGACAGAGGCTGCTGGCTGGGCAGGGTTGAGGGCTGAGACCCAAAGAGCTCGTGACTTGGGATTGAACAGCTCCTACAAATCACAGAGGAGGGGCTGCAAAGCAGAGAGGAACATTTGTCCCATCCCTGGTAGTGTCCAGGGCCAGGCTGGATGGGCATCTGTGTCGCTGCCCAAGGCAGGGGGTTGGCACTAGGTCAGCTCTTAGCTCCCTTCCAACCCAGCCTGGTCTGTGATTCTATGACTGTGGGGGTCTCACATCCTCCTTGCTGCATCACGTCTTGACTCTGGTCAGTTCCTCTCTTTGGTACCAAACCCAGGGTCATTTATCCTGATAAATATCAGAAGGAACTTCTTCACAGTGAGGGTGATGGAGCACTGGAGTAGGCTGCCCATTGAGGTTGTGGAGTCTCCTTCTCTGGAGAGGTCTCAAACCCGCCCATCAATGTTCCTGTGCAACTGGATCTAGAGGCTCCTGCTGTGGAAGGGAGATTGGACTGGAAGATCTTTCAAGGTCCCTTCCAGTCCCTAATCACAGAACATTAGGGATTGGAAGGGACCACAAAAGATCATGCAGTCCAACCCTCTTGCTGCAGCAGGATCCCCCAGATCAGGTCACACAGGAACACATCCAGGTGGGTTTTAAACATCTCCAGAGAAAGAGACTCCACAAGCCCCCCGGGCAGCTCCTGCCAGGGCTCTGCCACCCTCACCATGCAGTCCCTTCTCAAAATTGATCAGCAGGGCAGGCAGACATCACAGGAGGTGAGCATGGACCAGGCAGCACCTCACAGCTCCAGCACAGAGGGTCTGTGCTCCATTGGGTGCCTCCATCCCAAACAGACTCCACACACAGTTCATCTACAGGCTGTCATCTACTGAATCCATCTGTCGTCCCTGCAGCCACTTTCTGGAAGCTCTGTGTTTTCCAAGGGTCTGCTTGTCAGAGGAGGTCAAAGAGGAAAGCAGTGCCTTTCATTTTAAGGGAGTTGAAAGAGAAGGAAAGGAAACTTGTATTTAGAAATCCCAGTGATTAACTAGGGGAAATATAGTTGGAGTAGTAAAATAAACGACGTGGAATCGGTTTTGCTTCCCATTAGGGTGACTTGGCTTCAAGAGAAATATTTATATAGGAACCTCAAGGGCTGGGGAACACTAACCTACCCCCAGAGGAAAGCATCTCACAACATCCTTCATGTTCAGCCCTTAGAACAGGCAATTGTGGTTTTGCAGACGTTTTCTTCTCATCCTTCCAAAGTCATGGAATCATAGAATCATTAGGGATTGGAAGGGACCTCAAAAGATCATCTAGTCCAATCCCCCTGCAACAGCAGGATCACCTAGACCAAGTCACACAGGAACACAGCCAGGTGGGTCTTAAACTTCTTCAGAGAAGGAGATTCCACAACCCTCCTTGGGCAGCCTGTTCCAGGGCTCTGTCACCCTCACTGGGAAGAGGGTCCTTCTGATATTTATGTGGAACCTGCTGTGCTCCAGCTGACACCCATTGCCCCTTGTCCTATCACTAGATGACTTTGAGAAGAGCCTGGCTCCATCCTCCTGACACCCAAGAGCCTGGCTCCATCCTCCTGACACCCACCCCTCACATATTTACAGATATTAATGAGGTCACCCCTCAGTCTCCTCTTCTCCAAGCTGAAGAAACCCAGCTACCTCAGCTTCTCATCAGGGAGGTGCTCCACCTCCTTCATCATCTTTGTGGCTCTATGCTAGACACCCTCCAGCAGCTCTGTGTCCTTCTGGAACTGAGAGGCCCAAGTCACTGCCTCTGTGCTTTCCTCTCCTGCCACCAACACTTTTGGCCACTGCTCTCTGTCTGTTACAGACTCACAGAACATTAGGGATTGGAAGGGACCCCGAGAGATCATCCAGTCCAACCCCTCTCACCAAGCTGCCTCTCACATCCCCACGGCCTTCAACGATGCAGCATCTGCTGCTACAGCGTCACCACTGGATCCAGACCCAACACAATCACATCCAGACCGTGGAATTAAGGACACAAACTCCCCTACACACCGCCCCAAAGCTGAGGGCTTCCAGAGCTAAAGCCTGGACCAGGACTCACCCAGACTGCATTCAGGGCTCCCATTACCAGCCCACTTGTGGGACAGTATAAAAAGCACCAGATGGCCTCAAGAACCACAAAACCACAGAACATTAGGGGTTGGAAGGGACCTTAAAAGACCATCTAGTTTAATGCCCCCACCATAGCAGGGACAGGAGAGCTGTGGGGGGCTGCTGAGCACAGTCCATGAGCACCAGTGGCACAGTGCAGGGCCACACAGGACAGCACAAGCCAGCCCAGCATCCCAATAGCTGCCCACAGCCCCCAGAGACGCTCACCAGTTTGGCTGAGATGAGTGAGTCCACTTACCAGTAGTGCTGCAGCCATCACTGGGGAAAGGAAGGAGCCCTGAGATCACTCCTTAAATACTGAGCAGCTGATGATGATGGAGTGGCCCAGGTGTTGGCTTCCAGCTGACTAGTTAAAGGTACATCACAGCCAGCTGCAGCCACACTCCAGGGCTGCTGAAGACCATGGGTAGGGTCTTAATGGGGGCAGGAAGTGACACTGTGCAAAGCACTTACCCACAGAGAACCCCTGAATCATTAAGGTTGGAAGAGACCTACAAGATCACCCAGTCCAACCATCATGCTGACCCCACCACACTCACTAAATCATGTCCCCCAGGGCGACATCTACTTGTTTTCTTAACCCCTCCAGGGAAGGTGGCTCCGTTAACACATCTGGACATTGAGCAGGAGACTGGAATTGGCATCTGGTTGAGCACAGAGGTCTCTCAGGACTCTTAATGGTGCCAGTGGCTGAAAATCACCCTAAGCCCAGGTGTGCTAAGGTCATGCTGGTTCAGCCCCAGTTCAGAAGAACCCTCGTCACCCACTGAGTCACCCCCGCCATCCCTTGCAGCACGGGGTTCCCTTGGAGTCCCCTTTGTGAGCCCTGCTTTGCCTGTATGATGGCAGTCAAAAGTCTCCCGATGCAAGGAGCTGCCTCGTTTGTTTGTTGTCTCAGGGGCTGCCCCTCCCTCCACCTGCCACCCTCCCAGAAGATCTTTGTCTGAGGCGCTGAAGAAGGACCGCGGCAGCGTTTGCATTGGCTTGTGGCAGAGCCACTCCGGCGACTCCTCGCCAGCCTCTGAAGCCAGCCCCGGTGCAGTTACTTGGCCTGAGTCCATCTGAAGACTGAACGGGCTGCCTGGGTTCAAATCCATTGCACAACCAAGCGATAAAGCAGGGAGGAAGGAGGTCGGGACGGGGGGAACCGCTGGTGATGACACATGTCCTTAACACCGCACGTCGCCTCTTCCCAGATGAGGAGGAGCTGGCAGGCTCCGGGCTGTCCGCGTGCCAGCGGCGGATGTCGGCACATACACAACCCTTCTCATGCTGTTGAAACACGTCGCTCAGCTCCAAGGCAGCCCTTCTCTCCAGCAAACCCCAACCAGCCGCGAGATTCCCACCTTCAAGGCTGCTCTGAGCTGGTTTCTCCGTAGCCCCTTGAGAACGGGAGAGGAGCAGGTCGGGGCAACCGCACACGAGGCCCCCCCACATCCACTGGAACCAGGGGAGGTGGTGAAAGTGCTGGCAGCAGGATGAAAAGGGGGACGGCAGCAGGGAGGGAAGGGGCTGTATTGGCTTCCACTTTCCCCTTTGCTCACTTCTCTTTGATTTTGCAGTCTGAAGGAGGGAGGAGAAGGATGCTGACAGCCTCGCCGCGGCTCGCTGTCAGGGCGTCTGGAGGAAGCCGTCGGGAGGGATCTGAGAGAAGTGACAGCTGCAAGAGAGACAGAAGTGTCTTCCAAGCAGGAGCTGAAGGGCTGTGCTTTCATTAGCAGAGAGCTCTGCCTGGCTGAACTCGGCTTTGGGAGCAGGTTTCGTTCTTGCCTCCTTTTCCTTTCAATAATTTAGGGTGGACATTTAGGAAACCCTCCTAGTCCCGGGGTCTTGGTGGCCAGTAGGATGACCAGGAGCCAGCAATGTGCCCTTGAAGGCCAACAGCATCCTGGGGTGGATCAGAATAGTACAGGTTAGTAGATGGAGAGAGGTTCTCCTCCCCCCCCTACTCCGCCCTAGTGAGACCACAGCTGGAATCCAGTTCTGGATCCCTCCGTTCCAGAAGGACCCAGAGCTGCTGGAGAGAGCCCAGCACAGAGCCACAGGGGTGATGGAGGGAGGGGAGCATCTCCCTGCTGAGGAGAGGCTGAGGGAGCTGGGGCTCTGGAGCTGGGAAAAAGGAGCCTGAGGGGTGACCCCATGGATGTTGATCAAGATGTGAAGGGTGAGTGTGAGGAGGATGGAGCCAGGCTCTGCTCAGGGGCACCCAGTGACAGGACAAGGGGCAGCGGGTGTGAGCTGGAGCAGAGGAGGTTCCACATCAATCACAGGATCACAGAACATCAAGGACTGGGAGGGACCTTGAAAGATCATCTTGTCCAATCCTGCTGCCACAGCAGGATCACCTGGACCAATGTGAGAAGGAATTTCCCAGTGAGGGTAGCAGAGCACTGGAAGGAGCTGGCCCAAGGAGATTGTGGAGTCTCCTTCTCCAGAGCCATTTCAAACCCTCCTGGCCATGTTCCTGTGCGACTTGGTCTGGGTGCTCAACGCACCCCACATGGTATCGATGGCTCCTAGACCTTGGGTATCAGTTTCCTTTCCCTTCCAACTCTATCCCACCACCACCGTCGTCCTGACCATCTCCTTTCAGTCTCACGTCCTGCCAGCTGGTTCCATTTCTCTCCCCCTTTCTCTCAGCATCACCCCAGCTCTGGGAAGGAGGTGATCAGACAGCAGAGTCTCCACGAGGGCTTCCTGCCGTGGGGCTCAAACACACGTCAGGGCGAGGCAGGAGCCTGCCAAAGCGTCCGGCGCTGCTCTGCAGGGCCTGAAGTGCTGATGTGGGGATCACAGTAACTGCTGCAGCCAAGGTTGTCATAACAATCCTAAACTCTCCACTTGTCCCCAGCAGCACCAGTCCCCACTGGTTCCTCTCGGTGAAGCAGCCTCACTAGGGGCTCACTGAGAGGAACAAGCATCCAGAGACAGCAGGTCAGCATTCAGATGTCCCAGGTCTCAAGTCACAGAGTCACAGGACATTAGGGACTGGAAGGGACCTCAGAAGATCATCCAGTCCAGTCCAGTCCAGCTGCCACAGCAGGATCCCCTAGATCCAGTCACACAGGAGCTTGTTTTTAACAGTTTGAAACATCACCAGAGAAGGAGACTCCACAACCTCCCTGGGCAGCCCCTTCCTGTGCTGTCACCCTCACTATGAAGAAGGTCCTTCTCATATGTCATAGTCATGACAACTAAAACCAAATTCACTTGGTTCCTCTCAGTTCAGCAGCTCATTTTCACCACTCAGCCCCTTTATCCACCACGATCCTCACTCACATCTGTCTAACCCAGGTGGCTTCATGATTCTTGTTCATAATAGGGTTGTCTTCTAGAAATGGGAAAAAGCAGGTTGGGAAGTTCCTAATTTGATTATGGGGTTGTCTTCTGGAAATGGGGAAATGGAGGTTGGGATGTACCTACTTTTATAATCACAGAATCCCAGAACATTGGGGATTGGAAGGGATCTCAAAAGACGGTCCAGTCCAATCTCCCTGGCACAGCAGGGTCCCCTAGATCCAGTCACACAGGAACATATCCAGGTGGGTTTGAAACATGTCCAGAGGGTTGTCTTCTGGAAATGGGAAAAAGGAAGGAAGGAAGGAAGGAAGGAAGGAAGGAAGGAAGGAAGGAAGGAAGGAAGGAAGGAAGGAAGGAAGGAAGGAAGGAAGGAAGGAAGGAAGGAAGGAAGGAAGGAAGGACGGACCTACTTTTATTATGGGGTTGCCTTCTAGAGATGGGAAAAGGCAGCTTGGGTAGTACCTAGATGTGTGAAGTCATGCTGCAACATCTGGTGTTGAGCGTTCCCTGGGAGACGTGCTGGGAGGGAAGAAGCAGTTGGAAGGTGGCCCCGGGTGACGAGCTCTCAGCCAGGTCCTGCTGCAGCACGGCCAGCGGGGCTGAGCAGAGCCTGAACTCCAAGAACAATATTTGGATTTCTCCTGCACTTTGCTCCATCCAGTGCACAAACAGGAACCCCAGGGCACAGGGAGCTGAACGTAGAGTGAGAGGCTGCTTCTAGCAGCTCGTGAGGATTTTCCTCCATTGTAAAGGACAACTCAGAGTTGGGGAAAAGGGACCTGGTACTTGGTTTGGTAAAAGTAAGGTTTCACAGCCCCCAAAAATCAGCTTGGTTTGTGGAGAAAGCAGTTGTGGGACCAGCGAGTGTGATCCTGCAACTCCATCTTCATGGGTCCTTTTAATTTAGAGCAGTGAGTCATCAGAGCAGGGACTACTGGGGTGATTCTGTGTGACCACAGGATGCAGCCCTGGAAGAGTGTTTTTTGTAAACAAATAAACATGCTCCTTCCTGTTGGGACCTCGGATCTGTCGGTGTTGGGCAGGCGCCTGAGAGAGCAGGAACACCCACTGAACCCGATGCCAGTTTGCTTGGTCCCGATCCAGGAGCGAGAAGCAAGCAGAACACACAGGCTGGGGAAGGGATGAGTCCTTCAAAGTCCTTTAATAATCTCTAATTCCCCTTCTTCACTGGAAAATGCCTGAAGGGGTGGACTTGCAGAGGAAAAGAAATGGAAACAAGAGGGGCTTTGCTCTGAGGAGAGAAGATTTGGCGACGATTTGCGCCGCACGCGGGGAGTTGTCTGCAGATCAGTCTCCAAAATGGATTTGACATCTGACAGCGTCTTTTGAGAGAGATTGTCCTCTGTTCCTGGAGAAGGCAGGGTGCTGGCCCTGCTCAGCAGCCTGCAGAACCTTCCCAAGGGCGAAACCAGGAGTCCTAACAGCTGGAAACTTTGCCAAGAAGAGCTTGTACTGTTCAAAAGCATCCGAAACATGGTGAGGGTGATGGAGCACTGGAAGGGGCTGCCAGGGATGTGGTGGTGTCTCCTTGTCTGGAGACACTTCAAACCCACCTGGATGTGTTCCTGTGTGACTTGGTCTATGTGATCCAGCTGTGGCAGGGGGATTGGATTAGATTATCTTTTGAGGTCCCTTCCAATCCCTAATGATTTTATGAAACATCGTGATGGCAGGGAGTCAACTTTCTGTTGGTGTTTTTTAAAAACAACATCTTTTGGCAGCTGCCAGTGAAACCTTTCAGCTCATTTTGGTCGATGCTGGATAGTCACAGATTCATAGAATCATAGAACATTAGGGATTGGAAGGGACCTCGAAAGATCAGCCAGTCCAATCCCCCTGACACAGCAGGATCCTCTACATCCAGTCACACAGAAACATGTCCAGGTGGGTTTGAAACATCTCTAAAGCAGGAGACTCCACAACCAACCCTGGGCAGCCCCTTCCAGGGCTCTGGCACCCTCTCTGGGAAGAAGGTCCTTCTCACACTGATGTGGAACCTCCTCTGCTCCAGCTCATGCCCGCTGCCCCTTGTCCTGTCACTGGGTGCCCCTGAGCAGAGCCTGGCTCCATCCTCCTCACACCCACCCTTCCCATATTGATCAACATCCATGGGGTCACCCCTCAGGCTCCTTTTTCCCAGCTCCAGAGCCCCAGCTCCCTCAGCCTCTCCTCATCAGGGAGATGCTCCCCTCCCTCCATCATCCCTGTGGCTCTGCACTGGGCTCTCTCCAGCAGCTCTTGTCCCCTTCTGGAACTGGGTGTCCCAGTCAAGCAGACACTTAACATCATGCAGGATGGAGATGGGCAGAGTGGATCAGACAAGGAAACAGCTGAGCAGCCACTTGACACTTTTTGCTGTCCCAAGTCTGGGGGACGCCCCAACCCAACCCAAACCTGGGTGCAGGTGAGGGAAAGGAGAGTGAAGTGGAAAGACGAGCGGGAGGCTCCGCTCTCACCTTCGCTGGGTCGAGCTGTTTCAGTTGCAAACGATGGGTCTGTTTTACCTACTAGAGCTTGTCTAGACTAAGGAAATGTTCCTGCTCTGACTGCGTCTGGGTAATTACAGCAGCGTAAAGTGCTTTGGGCAAAACAGAGCTCTCAGTGGCCTGATTTACTCTGGTGACTTGCCAGCCTTAGTTCAGCTGGTAGGAGCTTCTCCTCCAGCAGCTCCCGCTCCCAGATGGATCCTCACACTGGAGCTTCCATCCACCTCACCTGAAACATTGTCAGTGCCAATCTATTGGCCAAACCATCCTCATAGGGCCACTAAATAAATCCGAGCACTTGGCTCCAAAGCCCCTTTGAAAGAGCAGGAAGTGGAACTTTGGCTTCAGAGAAGTTAGGGGCAGCCTTTACTCTGACTTTAAGGGAAAGGCTTTGCTTACTCTGTGGAGTGAGGGGAGGTTGTGCTGGGTGCAGGTGCTGGGTTTCACACAGGGAACCTGCTGATAAATGCAGGATGAGGGACACACGGGCTGATGTGGTTATGAGCCAGCAATGGCCAAGAAGGCCAAGGGCATCCTGAGGTGGATTAGAAGTGGGGTGGTTAATAGATGGAGAGAGGTTGTCCTCTCCCACTACTCTGACCTAGTGAGACCACAGCTGGAATCCAGTTCTGGATCCCTCAGTTCCAGAAGGACCCAGAGCTGCTGGAGAGAGCCCAGTGCAGAGCCACAGGGATGATGGAGGGAAGGGAGCATCTCCCTGATGAGGAGAGACTGAGGGAGATGGGGCTCTTGAACCTGGAGAAAAGGAGCCTGAGGGGTGACCCCATGGGTGTTGATCAATATGTGACAGGTGGGTGTCAGGAGGATGGAGCCAGGCTCTGCTCAGGGGCACCCAGTGACAGGACAAGGGGCAGCAGGTTTCAGCTGGAGCAGAGGAGGTTCCATATGAATATCAGAAGGAATTTGTTCCCATTGAGGGTGATGGAGCCCTGGAAGGGGCTGCCCAGAGAGGTTGTGGAGTCTCCTCTGGAGACATTTCAAACCTGCCTGGATATGTTCCTGTGCGACTGGATCCAGGGGATCCTGCTGTGATGAGGGTATTGGACTGGATGATCTTTTGGGGTCCCTTCCAATCCCTGATGTTCTGGGATTGTGTGTAAATCCATCATATTTACTGTCATCTGCAGCTGTTACAGTCAAAATGCTCTAAAACCTTGTGGCCAGCCTCTCACTCTAAATGGCTACTGGGAGCCCAGTTAGAAACCCTAATGGTGACCCACTCAGGAGCCTCTAAAAATCCTCTACAAAAATTAAGGGGAGCGGGTAGAGGGACTAAGAGACTAGTCTGTCTGAAGCACAGAAATGACATCAGAACAAGTTTCCTCGGGTCACAGCCGGCTGCACCTTCCCAAGACAATCCGAACAGGAGCCCTGGGTTGATTTAATCACCCGGACAAGCGAAAAAGCCTAATGAAGACACTTAGTGCCAAACGGGCTTCTTGGGACCTTTTCCATGTAAATAATACAAATCAACCCTCGAAGCCGCGCGCAGATACGATCTGACAAGTAAGCCAGGCTCTTTTCACTTTGATCCAGCTCCAGAAAGAGTTTATCCGAGATGCAGTCGGGGTGGGGGGTTTAGAGTGTTCTCCACCTGGGATGTTCATCCCATAGGGGGTTGTGGAGTCTCCTTCTCTGGAGGAGTTTCAAACCTGCCTGGCCGTGTTCCTGTGCAACTGGATCTAGAGGATCCTGCTGTGGCAGAGGGATTGGACTGGATGATCTTTCCAGGTCCCTTCCAATCCCTAATGTCCTGTGATTCTGTGAAACTGGGCTTTCCAAGGCTTCTGACATCAGTGCTGGCTGGACCCACTCACAGCATCAAACATCAAGATCTCCACAGATTTGCTCCTAAGAGGATCCCAACGTGAGGCCAAGATCCATCTCTACCCACTCGGGGGTTTGTAGTGGTTCTGTGGACACACACAACCCCTGCTGAGTATTTCCAAGCATCAGGTCAAACCAGCTCCAGTATCTGTAGGTGCAGTGGTGAATAATCCTTTTAAGAACACAAAAACACAGAGATAACCCTCTGCTTTCTGATTCCCCACATGCTGCTGTCCCTCTAGATTCAGTCTGGGAGCAACCTTCCCTTCACTGGGGTGAAAACCTCTCCGGGTTTGGCTCTACTTTACACTTCTTTCATTTTTTACTTTTATACTTCTGTTGATTTCTCACAAAAAACTTTTTCACATGATCCAAAGGTCACCCAGTCCAATCCCCCTGACACAGCAGGATCCCCTAGATCCAGTCACACAGGGACATGACCAGGAGGGTTTTAAATATCTTGACAGAAGGAGACTCCACAACCTCCCTGGGCAGCCCCTTCCACTGCTCTGTCACCCTCAATGGGAAGAAGGTCCTTCTCAAACTGATGTAGAACCTGTTGAACAAGCTCAGTTTAAAAAATCTGTATATGAAACACATATATATGAATTTTATATGTATTTGTCATTTCTAAACATTTTCTCTCTTCATCCTGGTGTTAGAATGAGGCAAAACTTTACTTTCTCATTTGTTTTTCACTTTCTAACAGTCAAATATAAAGGTCTCAATAAACATCAATAACAATCAATAAGCATCAATCAACATCAATAAACATTAATAAAAATTCATAAACATCAATAAACATCGATAAAAATCAACAAACATCAATACAAATTAATAGACATCAATGAAGATAATAAGAAATCAAGCAGGGAGATTGGACTGGATGATCTTTCCAGGTCCCTTCCAATCCCTGATGTTCTGGGAGTTTCAAGAAGGTTCAAACCTGCCTGGATGTGTTCCTGTGTGGCTGGATCTAGGGGATCCTGCTGCAGCAGGGGGATTGGGCTGGATGATCTTTCGAGGTCCCTTCCAGTCCCTGATGCTCTGGGATTCTCTGGAGGTGTTTAAAACCCACCTGGATGTGTTCCTGTGCAGCTGGGTCTAGGGGATCCTGCTGCGGCAGGGGGATTGGGCTGGATGATCTTTCGAGGTCCCTTCCAACCCCTAATGTCCTGTGACTCTGTGCTTCTGGGCTTCCTAAGGCTTCTAGCATCGGGTTCTGTGCGATGCTGTGCTTTCAGCACCTTGCTGTAGGCACCCAGCCCTCAAAACCAATCCAGCTCTCGTGAATTAATACCCAACCCTCCGCATGTTGGGGCTTCCACAAGTGGCTACCTGATGCCTTGAGAACTAACAGGAGCCTCTGTTTTTTCTTTAGCCCCTCGAACCCGTGGTGTGAGGTTAATGACAAGGAGCCGGATCAGATCCTTTCGGGTCTGGACGCTGATACTCCTCCGTGTGCCCGGCAGAAAGGGAGGATAAAATATTTGCTCTGCCTGAAGACGAGGCGCTATTTGTATTCCGAGCCTCGCCGCAGTGGGTTTCTTTAAATAGAAAGCTGTACTTTACTCCTAAATTGCTTAAGGCAAAGGAAGCAGAGATGATGTTTTTATGAATGTTTAAATGCAAATGGAACCGAGAGTGAGTGCTCTGCTAGCGAACATCAAAGGCTCGCCCAAGTCTCTGCATTAATGAGGCTCTTTGTTTCCTGGATCACAGATTACAACAGGTTTCCAACTCATTGCCAAGGCTTTATCTCCATTTGGGAGGGCTGTAAATCTCAGACGGGGCTTTTTTTTCACATGCAAAACAAGAGGATCATCTGAAAGAAGGTGGGGGGAAATCAGGAGGAAAAAGAAAACCTCCTGAAAGTAGCAAATATTTCATTCAAATGATTAGTCCTCAAAGCGGCTGCTGCAGCTCCTGTTATTTTGGTGGCGTTTAAAAGGATGGAAATTTTGCAGACTGGAGTTTCCGATGGGGTAGCCTGGCTCCTTCACTTGGGACGGGAATAAAACAAGGCAGGTTTGGGGGGTGGCGGCAGCCTTGTTCCCTCTCTCCTATCCGCTTCCAACCTGGTACGAACCGCGTCCCCTACATCAGCACCGTCATTCTGCATCATGCGAGATCACCAAGTAGTAGAAAGTCGGTTTTGGAGAGCAGAAAGTCGCGTTTAGAGAGTAAAAGTCGCATTCAGAGAGTAAAAGTTGTGTTCGGAGAGCAGAAAGATGGATGTAGAGAGTAAAAGTCGCGTTTAGAGAGTAAAAGTCGCATTTAGAGGGTAGAAAGATGGATTTAGAGAGCAGAAAGATGGATTTAGAGAGTAGAAAGATGGATTTAGAGAGGAGAAAGTCACATTTAGAGAGTGAAAATCGCATTTAGAGTGTAGAAAGTTGGATGTAGAGAGTAGAAAGTCACAGTTGGAGAGTAGAAGGATGGATTTAGAGAGTAAAAATCACGTTTAGAGAGTAGAAAGTCAAGTTTAGAGAGTAGAAAAGTCTTATTTATGGAGTAAAAGTCCCATGTAGAGAGTAAAAGTTGTGTTTAGAGAGTAGAAAGATGGATTTAGAGAGTAGAAAAGTCGCATTAAAGGGTAGAAAGATGGATTTAGAGAGTAGAAAGTCTCATTTAGAGAGTAGAAAGATGGATTTAGAGAGTAGAAGATGGATTTAGAGAGTAGAAAGCTGGATTTAGAGAGTAGAAAGCTGGATTTAGAGAGTCGAAAGGTGGATTTAGAGAGTAGAAAGTCTGATTTATACAGTAGACAGACAGATTTATATAGATTTTTACTTCATTTAAATAGATTCAATACTTTTCAAAGTGGCTCCAACTAGTTTTTCTCCTTCCCCTCCCCAAAAAAAGACTAATGAGAGTCTATCCCGAAGTAATAATAACCCTCATTAAGAGGAGAACTAGGGACGGAGATGTTGAGCTTCCTAATCAAGGGGCTGAATGTGACAATAAGTTGTGCATTGGGTCATAAAACCCGATTTACATGGCGTCATTACCGTCTGTGGCGAAGCCTCCAGGACCCACGGGCTATCTTATGCAATCTTAATTAAGGAAAATAAATATCGGCTGTTGTTTCAAGCTACCAGAGACAAGCACGGGGCCTGTCGTGTGTGATCAGAGGAGATGGGGAGTTTCCTTTTCCATGGGAACTGCTCAAAGAAAATTCAGAGGTCCCTCCGACGCCGACACACGGGTGTCTAGCGCCTTCCGAAACGGGCTGCGGGCACCGTCGGTTCGTGTTTCCTGAGCTGCAGGGCCACGACTGGGGAGGAGGGAGTGATGGTGGGGAGCACCGGCCTGTGCGCGGGGTGCGATGGCCAGTGGCCCACACGCGTGTGCCCGTGGCCGGGGAGACGTGACTGCTGTGCGCACACACGTGTCTGTGTCCGTTCTGCCATGTGCACGTGTGTCTGTGCTGGTGTGTGCCTGCGCGTGCACGCGCGTGTGTTGGGGAGCGAGTGCCTGCGTGCACGCGAGTGCAGGATGACCTCCAGCCTTCTGTCCTCTGTGTTTAGTTGTGTTCAACTCATGAGCAACGGTGGGTGTGCAGATGTGTTTGTGTGTCCAGGTGTTTGTGGGCACTGGTGTGGTTGTGTGTTCTGGGGTGTTTGAGTGTCCAGATGTTTGTTTGTGCTGGTGTGTTTGTGTGTGCAATGTGTGTGTGTCCAGATGTGCTTGTGTGTCCAGATGTGCTTGTGTTTGCTGGTGTGTTTGCAGATGTGTTCCGCTGCATGCTCACATGTGCTGATGTGTTCAGGGATGTGTGTGAATGCTGCTAGTGAGCTCTCGTGTGTGCTAGGTGTGTGTCTGAGCGTGCTGATGTGCATGTGCACATACGTGGGTGTAGGTGTACACACAGACCTGTAGAAACATGTGTGTATGGCTGTGCAGATGTGGGTCGGTGCATCTCTACAGATGCATGTGTGTGCAGATGTGAGCACACAGCTGTGTGTGTGCACATACACATGTGTGCAGGCACCTGTGTGTACAGATGTGAGTAGAGATGTGGATATACAGATGTGTGAGCAGAGAAGCATCTACCTCCCCACACGTACATGCAGATGTGTGAGCAAGATGCGTGTGCCTACAGACTTGTGTACAGGTGTGCACACAAGTGTACAGATGTTCCCAGAGATGCCTGTGTACACACGCGCATACAGATGTGCACACAGAGATGCCTGTGCATAGAGATGCACATACAGATGTGCACGCAGAGATGCCTGCGCTTACAGATGCACGTACAGATGTGCACGCAGAGATGCCTGTGTACACACATGCGTACAGATGTGCACACACAGCCGACCCTCCATCCCTTCCCACCACCACAACCCCAAGCCCCCCGATCCCACCCCGGGCTGGCCATGCCAGGTGCCACCTCGACGGGACGGGGTGGGGATCAGCAGGACGGGATGGATGGTGCTGGTTGCCGGTCCCTTTAAGGGCCTCGGCGGCGGCGCGGGGGTGCGGTGCGTGTGCCTGTGTGTCCGTGTGTGTCTGGGTGTCCTGTGCCCGCCCCCGGCCCCGCCCCGGAGCTGCCAATCACCCGGCGGTGCCTTTGATGTCGCAGCCCTCGCCCGCNAGAGCGGGGGGGTTGTGGAGAGCCCGGCATCCCGCAACGCCCCGCCGAGCCCCCCTCGATCCTCTGGGGGAGGCAGAGAGGGAAGGAGGAAGGGAAAGGGAGGAAGAAGAGACTTGGAGGGTGGAAAAAAA
>VXBP01010043.1:28560-48884 GCA_013400115.1 Rhinopomastus cyanomelas
AGGGGGGGGGGAAACAGAGGGGAAAAGAAAGTAGAATAATTGCGAAGGTCCGGAGAGAACAATACGAGCCGGGAAAGTAGGGAGGGAGCGACGGGAGGAGGAAAATGCCGCAGCTGGGCAGCGGCGGGGACGATCTGGNTCTCTGCTGTCTCTCTCCTCCCCGCAGGCCATCAGGCGAGTGCAGGATCCGCAGAGGGTTTATCAGGAGAAGCTCCCGGACCACATGGATGATGGTTAGTGCCGTCGAGCCCCGCGTCCCACCCGTTATCCCCGGCTCACTTCTCCCCGGTGACCCCCGGGAGGGAGGGAGGGCTGCTGGCCTGGCCACCACAGGCCACCCTAGGAAAGCTGCTCCTGCCAGCAGCGAGCCTACGCAGTGCCTCTGGGACCCTGGCTGTCACCCCCAGCACCCTTCCCAAGCAGCGTGAGGCAAAGCAACCCCCAAAATTAACTGCAACCCCTTCGGGGCTCCCCGCCAGGCAGAGGAATCACCTGTCAGAAGGCGAATGTTGACGGGCAGCTTTACTTTCAGCAGGTATGAAGCAGCACCAGGACCCAGGGATGTATAAAGGATCCGCGTATTCCGGCTACCCCTTCCTAATGCTCTCCGACCCGTATCTGCCAAATGGATCCATGTCACCTCTGGTGAGTCCTTCGTCTCCTTGAGGAGACCTTTCGCGGCCTCTCTCGCTGCTGAAGTCCTTTGTAGGTACCGTGCAGGCACCTACACGTGTGGGGTTTTCTCGGGGTTGCTGCCTGGTTTCTGGAGTGTCCCGGTGCTGTTCTGTCTGAAGCAAAGGGAGAAGGAGTAGGGAAGGGGGAAAGATGCTCCCAGTTTGCTGGAGGAACTTCTCTTCCACTCTCCTCATCCTTTTACTCTTCCAGCAGTGAAATCCTCACATCCAGTGGAAGAAATGGCCTTTGTTTTTCCGTGTCGTAGGTTTAGGAGGTGAACGGTGGTGTCGGTGCTCAGGGGTGAATCCCGTAACGTACTTTAGGTCGCTGTATCTGCCGGCAAAACGGCCTAACCCGGCTTTGGTTAGGCCTCTGCTGTGGAGGACTGGCCACACAGAGTGGATTTTGTGCTTCTAGAACAGTAGTAGATGTTTTCAGGAGAAGGCTGGTTGCTGCTGGAGGATCATTCCCGTCTTCTTCCCCTAAAGTTGTTCCTTTTGGGGTCACATCAGCTTTAGTGATTCTCCATGTTCTAGTGTTTGTAAGTTCTGCTCTGTGGATAATCCACCTTCTCCACAAGAGCCTCTCTCAGAAGCTCAGAACACAACGTCCCGGTGTCACAGTGCTGGTGTCAACCCTGGGGCACCGGCGTTGACCCATTTGTGTTGGATGTTATTCTGAGAAGAGACCATCATCAGGCTTATTTCTGGGTTAGTCTTGAACTTGTAAAGGGAGAAGGCTTAAAGGAGAAACCCTTAACTCTTTCTCCTTTGATATAAGACATTGAAACTCACCGGCATCGGGCTCGGGACAGTCGGGTTAATGGTTGGACTCGATGATCATGAAGGTCTTTTCCGATCAAAGCGATGCTATGATTCCATGGAGGTATCGTGTCCTCTTGGTTCACTGGAGGGGTAGGGTCTTGAACTGGTGTTGTGAGAAGCAGATGGATTGTGAGGGTAGAAACTGTCCTGTAAGCCACTGGACTCACTGCCGTGTCCTCCAGCCCAACCCCGCTGGCCTGGATGCAGGAGATGGGTCCCTCCACGAGGCTGTAGGACCCCAGAGGGCACTGACTTCCCCCGGCTGCAAACTCTCATAGCTCTGCCGAAGTCAGCCTGTGGATATTGAGGATCTCTCCCTAAATTTTGAAGTCTTCCCTTAGTTTCAGCAGGAAAAGATGCGTTTGTGAGGCAGGGCTGATGTCCTCCGTTGTAACCCCAGGGAGCATTTCTCCTCTTGCTTCCCACCTTCATGTTCCTTCCTCCACCCCTAAAACACTGAGCTGCTCTCTTCCTGATGTGTTTTAAATGGTGACACTAAATTTGCCTTAGTTATCCACATTTAATTTGCTCCCTGATGCAGACCCTGGCTACATTCAGAGTCACATTAGATGTTTGTTGTAGGAGGTTTCCTTCAATCTTAATCCCTCACTCCATGGGCACCACAGTGCAGTTGCCTATTGATTAGCAGTTGAGCTAAAATATAGATGGTGGCTTGTGAATCACCTCGATAACAGAATAAAAACCCCAGAGGCTGCTGTCAGAGCAACAGCCAGGAGTAAACAGAGTCTGCAGAGCTCAGAAATCCCACTTCTTTAGTAGCCACTACAGTGAGGGTGCCAGAGCCCTGGGAGGGGTTGCCCAGGGGGGTTGTGGAGTCTCCTTCTCTGGAGATGTTTAAAACCCACCTGGCCATCTTCCTGGGCAACTGGATCTAGGGGATCCTGCTGTGTCAGGGGGATTGGACTGGATGATCTTCCGAGGTCCCTTCCAATCCCTGATGCTCTGTGATCCTGCTGTGTCAGGGGGATTGGACTGGATGATCTTCCGAGGTCCCTTCCAATTCCTGATGCTCTGTGATCCTGTGCAAACTGAGTAACGCAGAAGGAGAGATCCCGTCCCCTTGAAACCATCCAGGCCAGGTGGGACCCTGGTGGGGGTTTATATTGCATGACTTAACAAACCCATTGGATGTTCTTCAGCTCAGATGCAGTTACCTGATAGACAGGGGAGGGTTGGGGCTGTTGGGCTCCGTGCGTCACCTCGTGGGATGTGTTTTCCTGGGCAGTGCTGCCTCGTGTTTGTGCGAAGGGTGTCGGGGTAGATGCTCCCGGGTGGATTTACTGCTGCTGCCGTGTGGGTTATATCAAGCCTGGGTCATAAAGTGCTGGCTGCTGCAGTAATTGAGGAGGTCAGATAGGCTGCAGATACTTAGCCGTCCGTAAGGGTGTTTAATTAGTGCCGGAGCGCGGGTCGGGAGGAGTGAATGGGATTATGTGTCACAGCCGTGCGAGCGCTGGGGAGTGGAGATTGTCGTCTGGTTAATGAGGCTTCCGGGAAACGGCTCTTTGCAGCTGCGATTGACTGCAGCATCTCCCAAGTGGTGCAGAAAGCCACATCTCAGCATCAGCCCAGGGCCGTCGTGACCAGCCGTCGGGGCGCTAGGTTTCACCCTCCTGCAGACGGGAGCTCCCCGGGAGGACGGTGGGCAGCTGTGGGTGCTCCCCGGCTCTGCTCCACCCCGTGAAACCGCTCTTGCTGTGGTTTTACGGGACGTGGCAGCAAGGCTGAGCTTGAGTACCCCACGTTTGGGACTGTGGGCTCCGTCTGAGCCCCGTCGGGGTGCTGCGAGCGATGCAGGAGCCGTGGCGGAGCGCTCGCCGGGGTGGGTGTGTCGTTGCCGGCGTTCCGCTCGCCCCCCTTCTCCTTTTTCTCCCTGTCTTGCTTTCTCAGCAGCATCACTTTTGCTTTGCTTCCCCTCGAGGTGGTTGTCGCCCGCTGACTGTTACACCGCTCACCCCAGCATCCTGCCGGGCTGCCCGCACCTCCCCAGCCCCGAGTTGTCTCTGTTTACCCAAACACACCCGCTTGTGTTATTTACGTGGCGACTGTGTCGCTCTCCGCGGCGATGCACCCCAACGGCTCCGGGGGCCTGACAGCAGCAGCAGCACCGAGCCCAGCTGGTGGGTCCTCTGAGGGTCCAGCCTGCTGGCCCACCTTGGCTGCACAGGCCAGTTTCATAGGATCATAGAATGTGGTCAGGGTGGAAGGGACTTTTAAAAGTCGTTTTTCCAACTCCTCTGCAGCGAGCAGGGACATCTCGGGCTCGGTCAGGTTGCCCAGAGCCCCAGGCAGCCTGACCTTGAGTATCTCCACGGATGGAGCTTCTCCCAGCATTCTGGGCAGCCTGTTCCAGGGATCCCCCACCCTCAGATTCAACAACTGTTTCTAACATCCATTCCCTGCTCTGGTTTAAAACCACTGCTCCTCATCCTGCTGCTGCAGACCCTCAAGAACATCACCTCCAGCTGCTTTCCTGTAGCCCCTACAGGTACTGGAAGCTGCTATAGGGTGTCCCTGGAGCTGCCTTCTCTCCAGACTGAACAGTCCCAGTTCTCCCAGTGTGTCCCAATAGAAGAAGAGTCCCAGCCCTTGGATAATTTTTGCGTTTAGGGGAATTCACTCTGCTTCGAGCCTGCACAAGCAGTTGGGACCAGCAGTGGAGCTGTCAAAGAGAGAAAGGAGGACTAGGGGGTGGCCAGTGTGTGTGGGTGAAGGTCTCTTGGAGCTGGGGACACGGCAGGGGGGCTGGGCTTGAGTTCCCCATGTTTTGGGACTGTAAAAATCAGTGAGTTAAAAGCATCTCAACACATCAAAACCTCACAAATCTGCAGGAACTATTTCTCACCTGGTGCTCCGGTGTCCTGTCTGTGGTAGTTCACGGCTCTGCTCTGTCTGTCCCTCCTGACTCACCAGAATCACAGAATGACAGGACATTAAGGATTGGAAGGGACTTGGAAAGATCAACCAGTCCAGTCCACCACCACAGCAGGATCCCCTAGATCCAGTCACACTGGAACATGACCAGCTGAGTTCTAAATGTCTCCAGAGAAGGAGACTCCACAACCCTCTGGGCAGCCCCTGCCAGGGCTCTGGCACCCTCCCCGGGAACAAGGTCCTTCTCACACTGATGTGGAACCTCCTCTGCTCCAGCTCACACCCGCTGCCCCTTGTCCTGTCACTGGGTGCCCCTGAGCAGAGCCTGGCTCCATCCTCCTCACACCCACCCTTCACATCTTGATCAACATCCATGGGGTCACCCCTCAGGCTCCTTGTTCCCAGCTCCAGAGCCCCAGCTCCCTCAGCCTTTCCTCAGCAAGGAGATGCTCCCCTCCATCCTCTCTGTGGCTCTGCACTGGGCTCTGTCCAGAAGATCTGTGTCTTTCTGGACCTGAGGGGCCCACAACTGGGCACAAGATTCCAGATGTGGTCACAGATTTGCAGAACATTAGGGATTGGAAGGGACCTCAAAAGACTCACAGGATCAGCTGTCACCTCACAGTCCCCGAGTCCTTGAACCACTCCTGGCTGCCCAGAGCTGGTCCCTCACCCTGTCTCACAGATTCCCAGAACATTAGGGATTGGAAGGGAGCTTGAAAGATCATCCAGCCCAATCCCCCTGCCACAGCAGGATCCCCTAGACCAAGTCACACAGTCAGTTAAGGTTACAAGGGACCACTGGAAAGGTTCGAAGGGACCCCAGGGCAGAGGAGTGGGGGAGGAGAACCTCTCTCCATCTACCAAGCACCCCTCTTCCAATCCACCCCAGGATGCCACTGGACTCTTGTGAGGTCCAGCTTTTCCCAGAGTCAGCACATAGGGGATTTACTGGGTAAAACCAAAAAAACTTCCACATATAAGTTTAGGAACCGGGTTGGGTTGGGGGGAGTGTTGTTATTGGGGTTTTTTGTAAAATCTGAAAATCATAAAGCTACATCCTTTTCTTTAATAGTACAAATGACTTGAAATCAAATTAAGGTACATCCTCAGCGAGAAGCATCCGTCCTTTCAGGTGGTTGCGAGCAGGAGAGGTCAGACATGGTCAAACATGTCAACACTTTGATCAGATTAAAATACTTTCCTTGCTGCAGTTGTCTAATTGAGATGAGACCCGAGGGGGTTTGCTGAACGTTGTTATATCTTGTACCACGGGGTGGAAGGTGCGTGGAGAAGCTCCTGGAGTGAATAGGTTTGTCAGAGAGAGTGGACTGAGCTGTGGGCGTCCCATAGGAAGGGTGGGCTCCCAGGGCAGCTCCTCAGCCCCCTGCTGTGGGCGCAGCGGGTGCTGAGGTGCCCTGCGTGTGGAGCTGAGGCGCTGGGTGTTCTGCCTGTGTGAGAACCGGAGCTCCCGCAGCCTCTGGTTCCCTGGAAAACAGACACTACCTCATTTTCTTAATTATGAAGTTGTCTAACCAGAGTGTGTGTTTGAGCAGGAGGGTGGTGGGACCTCCCCAAGCTCTGCACGTTTCCAGTCCCCAAACTGGAAAGAAGGAACGGCCGGGTCCACAGGCTGGTCGCTGCTGGGCTCCTCCGGCGTGGTTCCCGTTGAGTGGGTTTGCAATGACCCCGTGGGCTGGGCGAGATGAAAGTGCAGCTACAGCTGGCCCGGGGCCACGGGTCCTGAGTGTCTTAATGTGAGGTCGAAAAACACGAAGCTGGAAGTCTCCTGCTGCCCTGGGCCGGGCAGAAGCTCGAGCTGAGCCCTGGACGTGGCTCCTTCTGCTGCAGCCCCCTTCCCCTAGGGCGCAGCTGGCCCTTGGTGGGAGGAGGCTGTTGCTCCCGCAGCACTTGGCGGAAGGAAATCTGCAGCTCAGCTGCTTTCTGTCCCAGCTTGCACCGTCGGGGCACTGGTTTTGTATGGCTTTTGTAGGGCTTGTCCTGTGTCGGCTTCCAATCCTGCTGAAACCAGTGGGAAAACTCCCTGGAGTGGCCGCATGACGGGGATTTGTCGCTCGGAGAGGGCTGCTGCATCCCTCTCCAGATGTTGTGCACAAAGGGAGCGCAGCTGCGAGCAGCACCAGTGGGACAGCAGCATCCCAGCCAGGTTCCCTGGGACCTCACGGGGACACTGATCTGTTCCCATAAATGGGTTTAGGTTCCACATCAAGATGAGAAGGAACTTCTTCCCAGTGAGGGCAACAGAACCCTGGAAAGGGCTGCCCAGGGTGGGTTGTGGAGTCTCCTTCTCTGGAGACATTTCAAACCCACCTGGCCACGATCCCAGGGGTCTTTTCCAGCCAGAGTGATTCTGTGCGACGGGATCCAGCTGTGGCAGGGGGATTGGACTGGATGATCTTTGAGGTTCATTCCAATCCCTGATGTTCTGTGATTCTCTGGAGACATTTCAAACCCTCCTGGCCATGTTCTTGTGCAGCTGGATCTAGGGGATCCTGCTGTGACAGGGGGATTGGACTGGATGATCTTTCGAGGTCACTTCCAATCCCTAATTCTCTGTGATTCAGATCGCCGGCCGTGCGCTGGAAGCTCAGCGGCTACCAATGGCCACCTTGGCAGACAGGCCAGGATGATGAGCAATTTGTTCCTTCCTGACCAGAGCAAATCCACTTCTTCCAGCTCTTCCAGTTAAGTCGCAATAGGCTAGTGGTGAAAATCATCTTTTCTATTAAAGCAGGGTGTCGGGTAGGTGGATGTACCGAGGCACACAGGGCTTCCGAGGTCAGTTGTTGCATGTCTGATTCAGCCTCGCTGCTTCCCCCCCCAAGGAAAATTCTTGTGTTAATTTCTGAGTTCGTATCACACCCTCAATTTTGCAGCAGAACTTCCCTTTGAAATAAATGAGAGAGAGAGAGAGAGAGAGAAGAGAGAGAGAGAGGGAGAGTTCTGCTTAAGAAGCAGCGACATGATACAGCCCTGCCTGTGTGTGGTCTAATAGAACCTTATTTTTGAAAATGAGGCAAAAAAAAACCCCCAACCCAACCCAAACCCAGAAAGAGAAGAGGAGGAAGAGTGTCGCAGGGCAACCGGAGCCAGTTCCATGTAAATCCCTGCGTGTGAATCAGCGCGCGCGTGATCCTGGCGCTTCAGCCACCTCTGCTCTCCCACCGGGGTTCCTTCGCGGGCTGCCCTGCGGTGTCGGGGTGCTGCGTCGGGGCCACGTGCTGTGGGATCCGGCGTGGTCAGGGAACAGCGTCCAACTGTTGCTGCTCGCGCTGCGGAATGAGAGTCGAGCGGCCGAGGGCTCAGAGAGGGAAGCGGAGCGCCGGCCCGAGCTCCCAGAGCTCATCCCTGTTAATGATTCACATTGTGTTTGAAATGTTAGCTGTGAAGAACAAAGTGGGTTTGGGGGCCAGCGGCGCAAGGCGTGCGCGAGATGGAAGAGCAGAGCAGGTCTGGGCTATCCAGAGCTCGGATGGAGAGCAGAGCGGGGAGCGGCGGGAGGGTGCTGAGATGCTCCACAGGATCACAGAGCGTTAGGGAGTGGAAGGGACCTCGAAAGATCACAGAATCAGGTTAGATTCTGCTGTGGCAGGGGGATTGGACTGGATGATCTTTTGAGGTCCCTTCCAACCCCTAATGATTCTATGATTCTAGATGATCTTTCAAGGTCCCTTCCAATCCCTAATGTTCTGTGATCCCGTGATTCACAGAATCATAGAATCACAGAATCATGGAAGGGACCTCGAAAGATCATCTAGTCCAGTCCCTCTGCCAGAGCAGAACTGCAGGATCACAGGACATTAGGGATTGGAAGGGACCTCGGAAGATCACCCAGTCCAATCCCCCTGCCAGAGCAGGATCACTTAGACCAAGTCACACAGGAACATGTCCAGGTGGGTTTTAAATGTCTCCAGACAAGGAGACTCCACAACCCCCCGGGGCAACCCCTTCCAGGGCTCTGTCACCCTCACTGGGAACAAGGTCCTTCTTATATTGATGTGGAACCTCTTCTGCTCCAACTCACACCCGTTGTCCCTTGTCCTATCACTAGCTGATGCTGAGCAGAGCCTGGCTCCATCCTCCTGACACCCACCCTTTACATTTTTATAGACATCACCTAGTCCAATCCCCCTGGCACAGCAGGATCACCTAGACCAAGCCTCACAGGAACATCCATGCTCTCTCTGCTCGCAGTCCTTGCCATAATCCTACAGACACCCTGTGCTTGGGTGGGAGCTCTGAGCAACCCCTGTGGCCAAATCTGCTGCTCGAGGTCCCCGTTCGTGGGTGCCGGTGACTAAACAGATGTTGCCGAGGCCGTCAGGATGAGTCTCTTGACTGCTCTCCTAGATCATCTGTGAAGGGCCAGATCCTAATCGCGGGCTGGATCCCTCCCTATCTCCTGTGGGATCTGCAAGTGCAGCAGGTTTTCGGGATAGGGGTGGTGTGAGCTGCGCTGCTGTGATCGCAGTCTGGCCGGGTCTGTGGTGGCTGTGAGTACACGGCGCGATGGTTGGTGGTGGAGCACAGTCAGTGCTGAGTTTGGAAGGAGACGTCTAGAGCTGGCTATTGATTTCATACCCACGGTGCCCTGTCTGCCCTTTGGCTGTCACTGGTTCAGCAGGACTGAAGTTAGTCTTTGATTTTTATGGGCTTCATACTAAAACCCCTCAGAATTTCACTGTAGAGGAGGTGAGGGAAGGTTCTGAGCATCTGTGAGCACCTTATAGGATGATGGACCCCAGCTCGCAGCTCGTGGTGCCAGGAGGTGGCTTGTGTCAGCATCTTTCCCAGCCTGACATAGACACATATCCTCTTAACCCCCCACACACACATTTGTTCATAGGATCACAGGGCTGGACGGGACCTCCAAAGGTCATCTAGGAGTGACCATCATGAGTGACTTGAAGCATCAGATCAGCCTCTTCATCTTAAATCAGACTGGGGAATCAGTGAGTAGATCCCTATCATTGTACACAGAATCAGAGGGTTGGAAGGGACCTCCAAAGGTCATCTAAGCCAACCTCCCTACACCAAGCAGGGCCACCACTCCCCAGACCAGGTTGCCCAGGGCCCCAGCCAGCCTGACCTTGAATATCTCCAGGTATGGCACGTCCACTGCCTTTCTGTGAAGCCTGTTCCAGGGATCCCCCACCCTCAGATTCAACAACTTTTCCTTCCTGTCCAGCCTCCCTCTGCCCTTTTCCATCTTCAACCCATGAGCCCTCATCCCACCATTCCCTGCCCTTGGGAAGAGCCTTTCCCAGCCTTCTGGCAGCCCCTTCCAAACCTTGCTGAACAAAATAGGCCGCAGCACGGTGTTTGCTCATCAGCCTCTGTGTCTGGAGGATGAAACAAAGCTTTGGTAGGAGGACGGGGTGACTCAGAGGGTTGGTAACAGGATGCAGAGCTGCTGGTTTCCTCGTTTCCAGTTTGAATCCAGCTGATTCAGTAAAGACCCAGCGCCTGTCCTGTCTGCTGGCTGGTCCAGAGGGCTGTCCGGGAGGGCACGGCTGGCTCCCTGCAGCCCACAGGCAGGGCGAGGGTTTCACACTGCGGGTGACGAGACGTCCCGGGAACTTGCAAGGGCTGAGCCAAGCCCTCGGCGAGTGTCAGCCCCGGGACTGCCGGTTCAGCACATGCTGCTCCCGAACCCACCTACCTCCCTTCCTCAAGGAAGTCATTGCGACACCGTGAGTTTCTGAGGCTTGGTTAGAGCAGCATCTTCTTCTCTGTCACCTCCCCGTGATCTTGGACAAAGGGTTCTCACCTTCACCTCCTCATGGAGCAGCTTCTGCTCATAGAACAGTAGAATTGCCCAGGTTGGAACGGACCTCCAGAAGTCATCTAGTCCAAACCCCCTACAGCAAGCAGGGCCATCACTCACTTGACCAGGTTGCCCAGAGCCCCAGCCAGCCTGACCTTGAATGGCTCCAGGGATGGGGCCTCCACCACCTCTCTGGGCAGCCTGTTCCAGGGATCCCCCACCCTCCAATTCAACAACTTTTCCCTCCTGTTGAGTCTCCTCTGCCCTTTTGCAGCTTCAACCCATGACCTTTTGTTCTATCAGCCTGCTCCAGGGATCCCCCACCCTCAAAATCAAGAACTTTCTCCTCATGTCCAGCCTCAATCTCCTCCTTTCCATCTTCAAACCATGACCCCTCGTCCTGTCTTGCCCTGCCCTTGTGAACAGTCTTTCCCAGCCTTCTGACAGCCCCTTTCAGAAGTTGGAAGGTCACTACAAGTTCCTCCCAGAGCTTTCTCTTGGCAGAATTAGCAGTCCCCATGCAGAGCATCCCACTGGCTCGAGGTGCTGGGTGAGAGGTCACCAAAGTGGCTTTAAACCACCTCTCCTCTCCCGTCCGCCGCTGCGGTGCCAAACCCGGCTCTCAGCTGCACCGAGAAGAATCTGGTTCATTGTGTTGCACGGGGTCCCAGAATTAGTGTTCAGTCCAAGAGAGCAATCAGCTCCACAAGGCTGTGGTGAGTTTTTGAAGCCAAGGCAAAGCTGGGTCCTGGAATCCAGAGCACTTTTCCCCTCAGGTTACAACAACTTTACATTTGATCAAGTGATAGGAACAAAAAAACCCCTTAACCCGTCTCAACAGGGTCTCCTTTGTTCCACTGGGAGGCTGGAACTGTGATGTCCAGAGTCCACGTCTGACGTGAAGGGCTGCACAGCAGTCATGGACCGACCATAAAAAGGACTAGTTTGGGGGGATTACTTGAAGAGATTCAACCTCAGTCTCAGTGTTGAGTTTGTTGTCTGCCACTGTTGGCTCTGAGGAGCAGCCTGGATGATGTAACCCAGAGGTTCTGCCCTGATGGGACTTCATACAAAAGCAAAACATGGAAGGGAAGGGTTGCAGAAGCTGTTTGAGTGATGGGTGGAAGAAGCACTGTGGTGATTCAGGCACTGGAACAGGCTGCCCAGGGAGGTGGTTGAGTCGCCGTCCGTGGCTGAGTTTAAGGGTCGTTTAGATGTGGTGTTGAGGGGCCTGGTTTAAGGGTGGACTTTGTAGAGCAGGATTAATGGTTGGACTTGATGATCCCCAGGGTCTTTTCCAACCTTTCCCCAACCAGATTGGTTTTGTGATGCTTTTCCCAGTGAAACATCCAGAAAGGAGCAGCAGTGTTTTCCTGTGCGACTGGATCTAGGGGGTCCTGCAGTGGCAGGGGGATTGGACTAGATGATCTTCTTTCGAGGTCCCTTCCGATCCCTAATGCTCTGTGATGGTGTGAAAGGAGCAGAACTGTGGAGTTTTGATGCTGAGGAGATGGTGCTGAGGAGATGGCTTTCATTTGAGGAAATAAACCACCATAAGATCTACCACATGAATGTTGGTTGTTCTTAACATGGAGAGGCTGATGAGTTGGTTCTCATTATGTGCCGCTGCACTGGGGTTAGTGGTGTGGGAGTAGAAATGGTGAGGAGGAGTCATGGTCTTCTACAGACCTCATGTTGTGTGGCTTTGCTCTGAATCACAGACTCACAGAACACTGGGGATTGGAAAGGACCTCAAAGACCATCCAGTCCAATCCCCCTGCCACAGCAGGATCCCCTAGATCCAGTCACACAGGAAGATGGCCAGGTGGGTTTGAAACATCTCCAGAGAACTCACAGCAGAAAAGGCTGATTCTAAGGTGGAAGGCAGTGTACAACCCCTGTCACCAGCATAGCCAGGGTCATACAACTTGGCCATGGAGATCTGCTTTCCTGCTGAAACCTATAGATGGTGGTGTTTGCCAGTTTGGGCATCCAACCATCCAGAGGGACGTGCGGGATCAGGAATCCAGGTGAGATCACATCTTGCTGTCACACAGGAGAAACTCACTCTGAACAGCTTAAAACCTGCCTGGATGTGTTCCTGTGTGACTGGATCTAGGGGATCCTGCTGCAGCAGGGGGATTGGACTGGATGATCTCTCGAGGTCCAATCCCTAATGTTCTGTGATTCTGTGAACCATAAACCCAAACCAGAAGCAACAATAAAAAATGAGAAATTGTAGAATCACAGAATCATTCAGGTTGGAAAAGACCCTTGGGATCATAGAGTCCAACCATCAACCCTACTCTACAAGGTCACCCCTAAACCAGATCCCCCAAAACTACATCTAAGTGACTTTTAAACTCACCCAGGGATGGGGACTCGGTAATTAATGTCAAGACAACTAAACCCAACAAAGCCAACACCCCAACCTTTTGGGTTCAACCTCCTCTGATACCGAGCAGTTTCTCCAGGCCTGAGCACCATATGAAAGACATTATAAGTGCTCTTGTAAAATCCACATCGTTACGCCACATGAAAGGCTGGGTCCTAAAAATAGCCATTGGGAGAGGATGCCGGCTAGTAGCAATTTGGGCGATCGTGAAATAGTTGTGTTGACATCTCGGTGCGTGCACACCCACTGCCGGCTCTGGCTCTTCGGTATTCTTAGCAGCTCTTGGGCTTTATGGAATTTTCCACGTTCCCCTCACCCAGTGTAAGATCTCATCCCCGTGGTTCTAACCATGATTTGATTGAGAAAATGGGTACAATTGCATTTCTTACGTGGAATCACACAGCATTAGGGATTGGAAGGGACCTCGAAAGATGATCCAGTCCAATCGCCCCACCACAGCAGGATCACCTAGATCCAGTCACACAGGAACATGGCCAGGTGGGTTTGAAATGTCTCCAGAGAAGGAGACTCCACAACACCCCCAGGCAGGCTGTTCCAGGGCTATGGCACATTCACTGGGAAGAAGTTCCTTCTCACACTGATGTGGAACCTCCTCTGTTCCTGCTCACACTCACTGCCCTTTGTCCTATCATTGGGTGCCCCCAAGCAGAGCTTGGCTCCACCCTCCTGACACCCACCCTTTGCACATCGATCAACATCCATGGGGTCACCCCTCAGGCTCCTTTTTTCCAGCTCCCTCAGCCTTTCCTCAGCAGGGAGATGCTCCCCTCCCTTCATCATCCCTGTGGCTCTGCACTGAACTGTCTCCAGCAGCTCTGTGTCCTTCTGGAACTGAGGGGCCCACAACAGCAATAAGATTCCAGCTATGGTCTCCACAGGGCAGAGTAGAGGGGGAGGAGAATCTCTCTTGATCTACTAACCACCCCACTTCTAATCCACCCCAGGATGCCATTGGTCTTCTTGGCCACAAGGGCCCATTGCTGGCTCCTGGTCATTCTGTTGGCCACCAGGATTTTGGATTGCCAACTGCCAAAACATAGGATCATAAAATCTTCAGGGATTGGAAGGGACCTCAAAAGATCATCTAGTCCAGTCCCCCTGCCATAAACCTAGAGCATGAGCTGGTCGCACGAGGAGCTGCCACATCTACCCAGACTTTGCATCTCCTGGTGAATTCACAAGAAAGCAAATGAATCTGGCAGCAATTATCCACAACAACAACAAAAATCTCTTCCTCATCCCAGAACTTGGCTCTTGGTCTGGAATCTGCCAGGATGCAGCCTCCTGCCTTCGGTGGGTTTGTTGCAGGAGGAACTGCTGTAGCTCTGGGACAGACAACACCGTCCTGCTAACTGATATCGCTCGAGATCTTTTTGAAGAGCTCATCAGATCTGGTTTTGGTGCTGGGGTGTTTTGGCTTTAGTGTGTTTGAAATCATCACTGTGGGGATGGCTTTCCAACAAAAAAAAACCCCACCTCAACGTTTGAGTCCGCAGCGCCGGTCCCATGTTGGCATTTCCCTTCTCCGAGTAGAGCTCGGGGGGAGCTGGAGACAGACACCTTTGGACGTGCGGGTGTCTGGTGGTTGGGGCAGGGTTTGAAGTGTGTGGCCTCTCGAGCCGGCTGGAAACAGCCCTTTTCCTCAAAATCAGCTTGCTTTGGGTTCAGAGCAGAGCTCTCTGGAGATGGTGAGGGACGTCATGGGGCGCTGAAGAAGAATGACGTCGCTGCTTAAATAGCTGCCACCAAACCCATCAAGTCTGAAGTTTCATTCAAATCAGATGTAGCTGCGGTTGTGATGGGGCAGGACACAAACTCCTCGAGCAACACAGTTCAGAGTGATTCACTGGGAAATTCAGAGCCGCTTTTGACTTCAAGAGCAGCTCTTGTCCAGTCGTTGTCCCCAATGGAAAGGGGTTCATTAGCTTTTAGATCCATCAGTTGAGTTCTCGTTGGCTGTTAGTGACTTGGAAGACCCACAGAATCAGCTGTCACCTCACGGTCCCGGAGTATTTGAAGTACTCTTGGCTGTCCAGGGCTGGTCCCTCACCCTGTCTCATGGAATGACAGAACATTAGGGATTGGAAGGGACCTCAAAAGATCGTCCAGTCCAATCCTCCTGACACAGCAGGATCTCCTAGATCCAGCTGCACAAGAACATGGCCAGGAGGGTTTGAAACATCTCCAGAGAAGGAGACTCCACAACATCCGTGGGCAGCCCCTGCCAGGGCTCTGGCACCCTCCCCAGGAAGAAGGTTCTTCTCTCACTGATGTGGAACCTCCTCTGCTCCAGCTCACACCCGCTGCCCCTTGTCCTATCATTAGATGCTCCTGAGCAGAGCCTGGCTCCATCCTCCTGACACCCACCCTTCACATATTGATCAGCATTCATGAGGTCACCCCTCAGTCTCCTTTTTTCCCAACTGAAGAGGCCCAGCTCCCTCAGCCTTTCCTCAGCAGGAAGGACTGTGACAGCACCTGGGCACAAGAGTTGTTGTAGAGAAAGTAGTTTTTCCACTCCAGAGGACAGAAAATGAGCTGATGTGTCAGAGCCTTTGCTAGGTTGTTGGCATCGACTGGAGATTCGGGCACTGGACTGGGCTGCCCAGGGTGGTTGGTTGAGTTCCCATCCCTGGATGCTTTTAAAAGTCACTTAGATGTCATGTTGGGGGATCTAGGTTAGGGGTGAACTTGCAGAGTAGGGTTGATGGTTGGACTGGATGATCCCAAAGGTCTCTTCCAACCTGAATGATTCTATGAGATGGTGTAGAACTACTGATGTAGGTCAGAGAGATAAGAGACTCTCGGTGCTGATCCAGCATTACAGAATCACAGAGCATCAGGGGTCGGAAGGGTCCAATCCCCCTGCCACAGCAGGATCCACTAGACCAGGTCACACAGGAGCACGTCCAGGCAGGTTTTAAACTGCAGATGTGAATACAGAGGGGTGGGCAGGCTGCAGCGAACCCCTCAAAGAGCAGCTCCTGCATCCAAAAGCATCGCTCTCAACCCGTGTTTTCCCCCCAAGACGGCGCCCCGGTTAGCGTCTGGCTGGCAGGTGGGTGCTGTGTGCGGTGGGTGGGAGCCGGTGCCCTGGGAGCTCGTTTGATTCGGAGCCCAGGTGCCGCGTCAGCCGCGTGTGAAGAGCCAGATAAACACACGTTAGCAGCCCCGGTTGTTTATGTGTTAACACAGGATGTGCTCAAAAATCAGGCAGGGAGTGGGGCACGTTACCAGCTTTTACAGCAGGGGAACCGGATAGTCTTTAACCGCCATGCAGGGCTGCGGCGGAGGTTCTGTCCCGGCTCCCCGTCCCCCAGCAGCGTGTTTCTCCATGACTCAGTCCCCCCCGGGAGCGTGTCGAGGCTCTATCGCGCCGTGCGATGGAGAGCTCTCTGGGGAAAGCCTGTGTGGGCTGCTGCGAGAGAGGGAGATGCCTCCGGAGCGATCGGGGAGGACTTAGCCAACGCGGCTAAAGAAATAAATAAGCGAGGCCGCGCGGCTCGTTAGACCATTTACTTGGAGATATTAAACAAATTGCAGCTTCATCGTCTTCCAGCGAGTTGCAGGTGGCCCTAAAACCACAACTCCTGCGAGGCGATTGGCATCTCCTCTCGTCTCGCAGCTGAAATGGTAGTTCCCTGGAGTGGCTGGGAGTTGGCTGGGAAGCGACGGCGGGGTGGTCCAACGTGTCGATCCGAGGACGCGGTGCCGTCGCCCGTCCGCCCGCCTGCGACGCTCCGGTGAGAAGAGCATCCTCCGGGGGCGACGCGGCGGCGCTTTTGGACCCGCGTACCGAGCCCTGGATGCGTAATTGAAGTTCCTCGTCTGAGGGATGAGTTTATTTATCTTGGAACCTTCCTCACTTCGCCAGTAATCTCTAGGAAATCGTTTGTTAACAGCTGCTCGCTGCCAGTTTGTCAGTTAATGGCTCGAGGCAGAGGCAGAAGAGGAGGAAATCTTTTCCAGGGCGATGCTGCTGTCGCATGTGGTGCGGAAAGGTTTACGACAGCGTTCGAGGAGGCGCTCTGATGGCTTCAGCCCAGCTTTGAGAAACACGAGGAAGCGTGACATGAGGGGGTAGAGATGGCTAGTTTGCTGCTGTCAAAGTATTATAGTCATCGGCCGTGCCCGGGTTGGCTTCTAATCCTCCATTTGGACTAGATGATCTTTCGAGGTCCCTTCTGATCCCTAATGATTCTATGATTTGCCTTACTGGCGGCTCTAGGTGTGAGGCCACAGAGGTCTCAGGGCTCTGCATTAAGTGCTACAGGGCAGGGAGCTGAGGCTGGTTAGGCTGGAGGAAAGGAGGCTGAGGGGAGACCTTCCTGCTGACTGCAGCTGCCTGACAGGAGGGTGTAAAGAGGTTGGACATGGTCTCGTCACAGAATCACAGAACACTAGGGATTGGAAGGGACCTCGAAAGATCATCTAGTCCAATCCCCCTCTCCCAAGGAACAAGGGACAGGACAAGAGGAAATAGCCTCAAGCTGTCCTAGGAGAAGGTTAGGTTGGCCCTGAGGGAAAACTGAGGGTCTTCAGGCTGCCCAGAGACAGGGCTCAATTGCCATCCCTGGCTGTGTTTCCCAGTCGTGGAGATGTGGAGCTCAGGGACAGGGTTTAGTGGTGGTTTGGGGCAGTTGGGTTCATGGTTGGAGTCGATGAGCTTGAAGGACTTTTCCAGCCTAAATCATCCTGTGGGTATCTGTTCAGCATCTCTACCTCCTGGATGCCTCTGTTCCCTTTGCATCCCAGACACAGGAGAGCCAGGGGTGCAGCACCCCGAGCCCCAGCTCAGCCAGGCTGCCACGGGGTGCCTGCCAGGGCAGCATCGTCCGGCAGCTCTCAGCCGTTATCGTTTCTCCGTGCAGAAGCCGAGCAGCGCGTCTCGGTTAGGCAATGAGGGTTATCTGATGCTGCCTTCAATCCGAGCAGCATCGCCCCGGCGCGATAACCTCGACTCGCTGCTTATCTCACGCTCGCTGCTGCGGGGAGAAGAGTGGCCGGGACGGGTGAAAACTCACTGGGGAAGAAGAGCTGAGCGAGGTCATCGCTCATCCCCACCGAAATCCCCCCCTTCTTCGTGCAGCGGGAGCGGGTGAGAAATGACTGCCCTGAGTAGAAGCTCTCCCGTGAAGCCACAAAATCCAGCCGAAGCAAATACCACTTCCCTGCAGCATTATCTCCCACTCTGTGCTGTCTGCCCACAGAGGATGGCAGGGTGTAGGAACTGGCAGGGGATTAATGGCAGCCTGGTTCATAAAAAACTCCGCTGCCAGAAGGACGTGGGACCCAGACAGAAGTAAAGAGGGGCTGGTTCTCTCGGCAGATGCCCCCAAGTGCTATTTGTCTGAGAGCAGATTTTCCCACAGATCTCTGGCCTTCATATTATTTGAAGAACCCCCTCTGCAGCTGCAATCCTTCCCTCCCCGGAGGGGAAAACAGGGTGGTAGCTTTGTGAACTGAATGGTGTGGAGGTTTAGGAGCACTGCCATGGGAGGGGAAGATTTGGCTCATTAGCGTGGAGCATTGTGTTGCCAGGAACAGAGTTTTGGGGCAGAACTAATAACGTGGAAGCAGATGCAGTCAGCTTTTATTAAAACTGGTTTGGAGATGACTTGAAGTAGGCAGCAGTTGGAGCTGGGGCTTTCCTTGCACAGGGCGAGATGGCAGACCCCAACGGCAGGGCTTGGTTTAGTTGCTGGTTAGCAAGTAGAGAGCAGCTGACTGCATCTCTGAACATGAGGAGAACTTCATCCCATGTGTGTTTAACTGAAGAAAACACCCAGGCAGCAGAAGGCCTTGTGGCTGTCTTTATGCTCTTGCAGTCCCCACTTCTCCCTTGGAGCAAGGAACGGCTGTAGAGTCATTGAGTTCTGGCAGGGGGGGTTGGACTAGGAACAGGCTGCCCAGGAGGGCTGCGGAGTCTCCTTCTCTGGAGACGTTTAAAACCCACCTGGCCACGTTCCTGTGTGACTGGATCTAGGGGATCCTGCTGTGCCAGGGGGATGGGACTGGATGATCTTTCAAGGTCCCTTCCAATCCCTAACATTCTGTGATTCTGTGAACATCATATCTTCTCCTCTTTATCATGAGGTATCATCTCCTCTACACCATGGACTCCTGAATTTCACCCAGTGACTCCAATAGCTGGATGTATCATTAACTGCTTGACAGTGTGTTATGGGTAGGGATGGATAAATCATCCTCCAAGCCAAGTTTTGCAGCAATTCTCCCTTGAACCACCCCTTCCATAGTGCTAATTAACTCTACAATGCTTATCAGCATTGGGAACGGTCGGGTGCCATTTCCTGACACATGGCATTCCATGGCCACCAGTAACGATGGGTTGGACTCATTCCCTAATTGCCTTACCCCAGTACACGATGGATCAGCCAGCAGCTGGATGCAAACCGCCTATCTTGGGCAGCTACCAGAACCAAAAGAAACCATTGATACCTCCAAGAATCATTGAATGGCTTAGCTGGAGGGGACCGTGAAGATCATCTAGTTCCAAGTCCCCTGCTGTGAGCTGGGACATCTCTCTCCCAATAGCCCAGGTTGCACAATGCCCCATCCAACGCAGCCTTGAACACTTCCAGGGATGGAGCAGCCACAACCTCCCTGGGCAACCTGTTCTGAGGCCCCAGGACCCTCATGGTGAAGAACTTCTTCCTAATATCCAACTAATATCCACCCTCTTTCAGTGTCAGGCCATTGCCTCTGTCCTATCACCACAGGCCTTTGTAAAAAGGCCATCTCCAGCTTTCCTGTAGCCCTCCTTCATGTACTGGAAGACCGCTACTAGGTCACCCTATCACCACAAAGACCATCCATCCCACCAATTGCTGCCCCAGTTAGCCTGTGCTGTATGGAGGTAGTGAGGGACCTTCTGGACCTCCACACAGCATGGGCCAACTGGTTGGCCTTTGTGAGGGTGTCAGGAGTGATCAGCCCATGTCAAGCCTGCAGCAGAGGTGCGTGCTGGATTCCTGATGTCTCCATCAGCTGTCACCTCCTTCTGCACCCAACAGCACCATCCAGAAACCCTTCCTCTCCACGGCCTGGCGTGTGCACCAGAGCATCACCGATGCGCTGCTCACAGCCTCGTCGTCCTGGGCTGGTTGACTACAGCCCCATTCACACGCCGTGCTCCGTCCTACCTGTGTTGTGCAAGACTCTCTTCTCAGGCAGCTTCTAATCTAGAGCTTTTCTGGGATCTGTGTGCAGCGTGAAGGGAAGTCTCCTCATCACCTCGGGTTCTGTCTTTCAGTAGCGAGTGTCTAAGACATAATTCTAGGCGTCCAGGGCTCGCTTTCTCTTTGTGTCTCCTTTGCAGTTGCTTTCATTCACCAACATTTTCAACTTCAAAGTCTGTTCTTTCTCCTTCCTAATTTTTATGGAAAAAATGGTCTGAAGCCCATTTGCATTTCCTCCCCGAGGATACTGGCAATCCCTAATCCTATATATTAAAGAATCTCCCTTTTCCCAGCAGCCTTTCATTCTGGGACTACTCTTCCACTGTTTTCTCCATGAGATTCTCTCCTGTAGCTCAGAATTGCTCTTCATGGTGCCCCGATCACTGCCACAAGCTCTTTGTGCTGATGTTTGAGCACTTCAACATCCTTTTCCCCTTCGCATCCTGCCCTTTGCAGAATCACAGAATCATTAGGGATTGGAAGGGACCTCAAAAGATCATCCAGTCCAATCCCCCTGCCACACCAGG
>VXBP01010043.1:52084-107357 GCA_013400115.1 Rhinopomastus cyanomelas
CCGCTCCTTCCCCTCCCCTCCCTCCGCCTCTTCCCCAGACTGCGTTGCCCTGTCGAGCAGCTCCGCAGATGGCACGAAGCAAACAGCCGCCCTCTTTGATCTCCCAGTCAGTCGAGAAATTTGGAAGTCGTTCTGAATTGATGAGAAACCCCGTCTGAGCGGAATCTGTCTGCGCACACGAGGCAAGCCAGGGGTGCGGGCAGGGCTCCCCTGAAGCTCCCCGGGGAGGCGCGGGATGCGTCCCACGAGAGCATCGTGTGATGCTGCAGCGATAAGGAGGAGCTTCGTGCCTGGTGCTGAACATGAGGAAAAGTGAAGTCTAGACAATCCACAATTTACCAGTCGGGGTAATTGGCTGAAGGCTTAATCCGCCCAGATAATCCAGTAATGGTGGTGCTGGCAGGACACGGATGTAAATAGCGCTCGGCGACGCTGGCAGCCGCTGTCTCCGGTGCTTGCTGCTGGTCCCAGTTGCCTTTCCCCAGTCGTCAGGGCAGACGGGGGAATTCCAGGCTTCTGCAAAGTTCTTGGCTTTGCTGTTTTTCAGAGGCTGCTCGTACTCGGGTGGAGGGGGGGGACACACCTCGTTAATGTCTATAAATACAGGAGGAGTGGGTGTCAGGAGGATGGAGCCAGGGTCTTCTCGATGGTGGTAGGACAAGGGGGACTGGGTGTGAGCTGGAACAGAGGAGGTTCCACATAAATATCAGAAGGAACGTCTTCACAGTGAGGGTGACAGAGCCCTGGCAGGGGCTGACGATTGATGTTGTGGAGTCTCCTTCTCTGGAGATGTTTAAAACCCACCTGGCCATGTACCTGTGTGACTTGATCTAGGTGATCCTGCTGTGTCAGGGGGATTGGACTGGATGATCTTTCAAGGTCCCTTCCCATCCCCAATGTTCTGTGATTCTGACATGGTGTTTTTCAACAGTGATCTGAGGGAGAAGTTCCTCCCTGTGGGGATGCTGGGGCACCGGAACAGGTTGCCCAGGGAGGCTGTGGCTGCTCCTTGTCCTCACTGCCCTTCCCCAGTCAGACAGCGCTGGGTGCTCAGTGCTGGTTGCTCTCTGTTCACCTCAATCTGCCCCAAGTTTGCTGTCTCCCTGTGAAGTAGCTGAAGTAGGAAAGCTCCTGGTTTAACCATCAGCCCAGTGGTGCCCCATCCTGGGAAGTGTTCAAGGCCAGGTTGGATGGGGCTCTGGGCAACGTGGTCTGGTGAGAGATGTTGCTGCCCGTGGCAGGGGGTTGGCACTGGATGAGCTCTGAGGTCCCTTCCAGTCTGTGATTCTGATTCACCAGGTCAGAATTTTCACAGAAACATCCATTAGGAATATCTCTGTTTTTTCCCCAAAGCATTTTTCAGCCTCTCATCACCCTTCTCCTTGTCTGGAGACACTGAAAACCCACCTGGATATGTTCCTGTGTGACTTGGTCTGGGTTATCCTGCGTCTGGATGGATGGGTGGATGGATGGAAGGATGGGTGGGTGGGTGGACGGATGGACAGAGGGATGGATGGAGGGATGGGTGAGTAGATGGATGGATGGATGGACAGATGGAAGCATGACTCCCCACTGTAGACATGGGTCAAGGTTTCATCTCCACGTGTTGGAGGCCTTTGATGGCCTCCTGATGTGTCATTAACAGACTGTCCCAAATTATCTTCTAATTGTGTACAAGGCCAGTTACGGTAATGACCTCCCCTGTTCCTGTTACATTATTCCCTTTAACTCATTCCCTCCACTGACCTGCCAGGAGTCTCCAGGACTTAATTTATAATAGAGTCAGGGTTGCTCACTGGAAAGCTGCTTGCTCATTTCAGATTGCTGCCCTTGCACATTTATTCCAGGCACTAAGAGCCAGGTGAGTTCCTTCTTGCTGTGCATCACCACCAAGTCATGCCCTGAGAATTGTCTGTGCAGCTCCCCTGCCTCCAGGAGCTTGTGGATGTGGAATTGATTGGAGCTCAGCAAACAATTCTCTTGATGACTGGAGCAGAAACACCCTGGGAATGACTTTTCTGCAGCTGGGTTGACTCTGCACTACCAGCAGAAGTGATGAAAACCCCATAAATACATAAATTTATATATAATATATTAAAAAAACTTATAATAATAAAATACATCTAATATTATATCTAGATATTATACAGTTATTATAGTAATTAAAATATAGATAGCATGTAGACCCATAGAATCATAAAGAAGACCTCCAAGATCATCAAGTCCAACCATTTACCCACTGCCAATGCCATAAACCCAATATAAATATAGATTTATATTAATTAAAATAGGGTTCTTATCTATAATATCAATTATTATATCAAATATTTATATTTGTAATTATATGTAATTATTTCTAATTATGACTATATTAAATATATTATTTAATGTAGATAATGGAGATTTATATTANAATCCCCTGACACAGCAGGATCATCTAGATCCAGTCGCACAGGAACGTGGCCCAGGAGGGTTTTAAACCTCTGCAGAGAGGGAGACTCCCCAACCCAACTGGGCAGCCCCTTCCAGGGCTCTGTTACCCTCACTGTGAGAAGGTCCTTCTCACACTGGTGTTGAACCTCCGCTGTTCCAGCTCACACCCGCTGCCCATTGTTCTATCACTGGATGCCCCTGAGCAGAACCTGGCTCCATCCTCCTGACACTCATCCTTTCCACATTTAAGAACGTCCATGGGGTCACCCCTCAGTCTCCTTTCCTCCAAGCTTAGGAGACCCAGCTCCCTCAGCCTCTCATAAGATTTATACTAATTTAAATAGTATATATCCACTTAATATCCACAGTATCTATAACAGGCTGCCCAGGAGGGTTGTGGAGTCTCCTTCTCTGGAGACGTTTAAAACCTCCCTGGCCATGTTCCTGTGTGACTTGGTCTAGGTAATCCTGCTCTGGCAGGGGGATTGGACTGGATGATCTTTTGAGATCCTTTCCAATCCCTAATGATTCTATGATTCTAAGTTACGTATCATCATCTAATCATCATATAATCTAGTTTATATATATTAAATATATTTTAAAAGATCTATAAACTTCTTGAAGTGACTGAAACCAGCTGTGAACCCTCGACCCCATTTTTAAAGCAGCCAGCAAGGGCTGTTTTTGAAGCTGTTTTCTTTTTCCTGCTCGGAAACCAGTGGAAGGAGCCCAGTTCTGCTTCAAACAAAAACCCGAGCATCCTCTAACTTGGATGTGAAATATCAAAGCGGGCTCGGTCCATACACGCTGCCCACCCTTCCACTCCACAGCAAAGCCTCATCACGGCCGAGAGACACTGGGAAAACCCCACATAGTGTGTTCAGCCCGGTGTCACCCTCGGGATTATCCCGTAGCCCGTGTCGTGGCTAACAAACCCGCTTTGAATCGGCCGCGATGTCTGTCGGGGCAGCCGTCGGGTTGAGGTTCAGAGAACAGAGCAGCGTAGAGATGCTCAAGTGCTAATAACACCGAGGGCTTCTATAAGCTTATCTTTTCCTTCAACACCTTCCTGTCACTTGTGAATCGGCTCTGAAAAGGGTGAAAAGCGAAATAATTCGGTGTCGTTTACTCGGGCAAGGAACGGACGAGATCAGCGAGGGGCTGGTCGCAGCAGCTCTGGAGCAGTTTCTGCGCGGAGCGTTCGGGCACCGCTGCGTTCGCGGGGAGGGGAGAGGCTGCGAGGAGAAGGAGCTGCCTGTGACCGAGGTGCCGCTGCGATCTGATCTCTGCAGGCAGCGTGTGCGGCGCCGCGATGCAGAGGGGAGGGCGAGGTAAACAGTCGCAGAGCCGCTAACCGCATCCACACCTGGGGCGCCTCGATAAAGCGGCTGTATCGGAGGCTGGGGATGTCTAACGGCTCCTGGGGAACCCGGGGAGGGTTGGGGATGGAGACCCTGCTGGGGTGGAATCGCTCCTGGGGGATCAAAGTCAGGATTCTGCCTTTCCGTGGCCGTGGGTGGCCCTGTGGGTTGGTTTTTAAGGCGGTGTATGGGACGGGGTGGCTGGACCTTGGGGCGGCTCTGTGGCAGCGGGGTCAGGCAACAGTGATTTTTCCTGTCGCAGGATGTGACCTACTTAGGGAAGCACCATTCAGCCCTCGAAGCTGGGCACAGGGTGACCATTTCCTCTGTCCTCTGACCTCAAACCTGCACTATCAGCTTTCTCATCTGGCGCAGCGGCTCAGACCTCCGGCGGGGCTTTGGCGCTGGGATGTTCAGTGGGACCCAAGCAGCCACCAGAGGAGAGCTGGGATGGGTGATGCCAGAGGGAAGGAGACAGCACAGCTTGAGTTTGTCTTTCACGTTCTGTGCTGTGGTTGCTGATGCTCATTTGTGCCTGTTGTTCTCTCTGCAAGCAGGAAAGGGTTTGGGGTTTTGGTGTAGGGGAGGAAGGCTGACAAGTAGAAGGTGATGACACGGCCCGCCGGGTCCCAAGGACAGGCTGGCTGAGGAAGGAAAAGGCTGTTTAGAAGCAAAACCCGAGGGGAAGAGGAGGAACAGGAGCAGGTACAGCCACAGTCACAGCCATTCGGCTCTTCCCGCGCTGACACTCGCATCCTTGGGTACCGCCGGCTGTTGGGCAACGACGATGACCGTGGGGGTGATGCCAGCAGCCACACTGGGAAGGTGCTTTTTGAGGGCTGAGAGGCAGAAAGGCAGCAAACAGGGACTCGTTAAGAAAAAGTGGAGCAGATCATAATGATCCGTCTGTTTCATGCGGCTGAGAGGAGCACTTCAAAGATAGCGCTCTCCTAAAAAAGCCCAGCTCTGAGAGGGGGAGACACTTGATCACGGCTTCCACGTGTGGATGGCAGCGCCGTAAGTAGGTCAGCAAACGGTGATATTTAAATTAACTCCTCTTTCTGGCAACTGGATGGGAATGTAGGTCTGGAAACGGGGAGATGTAGATTCTCTTCCCAGCTCTGCCACTCCGACAAGTCACTTCACCTCCTCGTGCCCGAGGGGAGAATGCACCTTTGGGCTCTGCCCAGTAATCGGCAGCCAAATGCTTCCCCACCTATCCGAAGGGTTTTAGAATATGTGATTGAAAAGTGCAAAGTGTTATTAACGTTGAATTAATGTCTGCCATTACAATGTGTAATGGAGGAGTTCTGCACACACCCCATTTCCTCCTGCCCCCATGTTTTGTCAGACGAGTCCCAAGTGTGGAGCTGCCCTAAAGAGAGTCGTCGCGCGGCAGCCGCTGGGCGCTCGGCGTGTTCGCCCGGTGGGAGCTGCGCGGTGCTGGTGGCACGCAGCCATGGCTCTGTTTGGTCTGTCAGCTTTGGGGTCAGGGTGTCCCGTTGATGGCCACTCTACAGCTGCAGGGTGCATCTCTGCGCGCAGCCTGCGCAGCCGTAGCGCCGCACCGGAAGGCAAGGTGCTTGGCAGTGGGGTGCTGATGAGCCCCGCTTCCTGCCAGGGGTGGAGGGGATCAGGCTGTTGTGGGCGAGCAGCTGCCAGGGCACCTCTCTTCACCTCTTCTCCTGAGAGCTGAGGGTCACATCCCTGCATCGGGCTGGGCAGACACTTGGGCACTGCAGTGTAGGAAGGACATGGAGGTGCTGGGGAAGGGTTGGTTAAGGGTCTGCAGAACAGGGCTGATGGGGAGAGTCTGAGGGAGCTGGGGGTGCTCGGCCTGGAGAAGAGGAGGCTGAGGGGAGACCTCACTGCTCTCTGCAGCTGCCTGAAGGGAGGTTGCAGCGCAGCAGCTGTTGGTCTCTTCTCCCTAGGGACTAGCAATAGGACAAAAGGAAGTGGGGTCAGGTTGTACCAGGGGTCTTAGGAAATGCTTCATCCCAGGAGGAGTGGGGAGGCCTTGGAACAGGCTGCCCAGGGGAGGGGGTGGAGGCAGCATCCCTGGAGGGGTTCAGCAAACAAGCAGCCAGCGTGCTTGAGGAGCTGGGTTAGTGGTTGAGGGTCATAGGATGGGCAGCTGGACTTGATGCTCTTGAAGCTCTTTTCCGACCTTGATGATTCTATGACCCAACCCCCTGCACAAAGTGCTTTAATGTCTACCCAAACCGAACTGATTTTCTCTAGGGAGGTAGGAGCTGTGTGTTGGCTGAGCCAGGGCCGCCCATCAGGACACAAACCCAGTCCTCTCGAGGCAGAGCTCCCACGCAGGCGTTCCGCTCCTTTTCCCAAATACCTCAGCGCGTGGGGCGGGTTCCCGTCTAGACTGCAGCGCCTCAGCAGATGGGTTCCCTGATGCAAAAGTAGTGCTGGGGCTCGTGAAAAGTAGAAAACAAAGTGCATTTCTTTGTTGGCTCCTACTTTAGTCCTTCATTAGCCTGCTGGCTGGCTCATTACACACGGAAACCTCCAATAGGGTATCTAGTCACTAGTGCAAATTAGCTGGTTTCTAGTGTGCCTCCAGAAGTGATGAGGCTGCCCTTCCAAGCCACCCCAAGTCCGAAGGACTTTATCTCATCAGGAAGGGATTGGATCTGCTGCTTTGCTCACACGATGGCAAGTGAAGGCTGAGAGGGAGGGATCCTAACGCTTGCTAAACGTGCTAGTGGTGAGAAGGAGCCCTGTGCTGGGGGGTAACGTGTAACCCACGTGCCAGGTGGGTTTTTAACATCTCCAGAGAAGGAGACTCCACTACTCCCCTGGGCAGCCCCTTCCAGGGCTCTGTCACCCTCACTGGGAAGAAGTTCCTTCTCACATTGATGTGGAACCTCTTGGGGACCCAACCTTTGTGGCCGCAGATGGATGTTGAGCTGGTGTGATGCAGTGGCATGGGTGGCACTTGGGAAAGCCCTGCAGCTTTTGTTCTCCTGGGGCTCTGCATGTCTTCAGCTTTGGGCACCTCAGTGTAAGAAGGACATGGAGGAGAGGGTCCAAAGAAGGGTAACAAGGTTGGTGAAGGGTCCAGGGAGCAGACCTTGTGAGGAGCAGCTGAGGGACCTGGGGCTGGTTAGGCTGGAGAAGAGGAGGCTGAGGGGAGACCTTAGTGCTGCCTGCAACTGTCTGATAGGTGGGTGGAGAGAAGTAGGTCTCTCTCACACACAACCAGTGATAGGACAAGAGGAAATGACCTCAAGCTGCACCAGAGGAAGTTTACGCTGGTCTTGAGGAGAAACTTCTTCTTGGACAGGCTCCTCAGCCCTTGGAACAGGCTGCCCAGGGAGGGGGTTGAATCACCATCCCTAGCTGTGTTTCCCAGTCGTGGAAATCTCAGAGCCAGGGTTTAGCAGTGGGTCAGGACAGTTGCGTTCATGGTTGGACTCGATGACCTTAGAGCTCTTTGCCAGCCTGTCTTCCTCTGGCTGGCCTGACCCACTTGTGCTCTTTCTCTCCAGCAGCACTTCCCACATTCAGGCTGTTCTTGTTGCTTCTGGATTATCATAGAATCACAGAACCACCAGGGATAGGAAGGGACCTTGAAAGATCATCTAGTCCAATCCCCCTGCCAGAGCAGGATCACCTCAGATTCCCAAGAAGTCTTCTTCCAGGAAGGATGTGCCCCTGTGCACAGCTCCCAGAGGATCTCACATTCCTCTTTTGATGGTGCTTTTTCTCCCATCCCACAGATTTCTGTGGCAGGGACTGTGATTCTCTAATGGGATTCCAAGACACAACCCTTCGCTCCTTCCCACACCCCGGCGCACACGCTCATCACAAAGGGGATCACCCGCTAAAAATAGTGCCAGCTTCCAGATAAAATTCTGAAGGCAGCTGTTTCATGTCTGCATGTTTCATCGGTTTAATCCCTCTTCAGCTCTGTAATTCTCTTCACTAAGGCTCTCTGGGATAAGCCTGCGGTACAAGTTGGGGCTTACACTGCACAGCCTTGTCTGCGAGAGAGGTCTGAACTGGTGCAGCTCCACCATCGGTCCGTTCCTTCTGGAGATGTTTACAACCAGCCTGGACATGTTCCTGGGCGACTGGATCTAGGGGGACCTGCTGTGTTAGGGGGATGGGACTGGGTGATCTTTTGAGCTCCCTTCCAACACCTAACAGGTCTGTGATTCTCTGATGAGCCCAGGGTCTGAGGATGGAGCCATTTGGCTCTAAGACCAAAGTACAACTGAGCCTTCACTGACACCAACACAACTACCAGGACACAAGTGGAGAGGTTCAAAACCCACCTGGCCATGTTCCCGTGCAACTTGGTCTAGGTCATTCTGCTGTGCCAGAGGGATTGGACTGGATGATCTTTCAAGGTCCCTAGAATGATAGAATCACAGAATCATGGAGTCATGAGGGATTGGAAGTGGCCTCGAAAGATCATCTCATCCAATCCTCCTGCCACAGCAGGATCACCTAGGTCTAGTCACACAGGAACATGTCCAGGTGGGTTTTAAATGTCTCCAGGGAAGAAAACTCCACAACCCCCCTGGGCAGCCCCTTCCAGTGCTCTGCCACCCTCACTGGGAAGAAATTCCTTCTGATATTTACGTGGAACCTCCACATCAGTGACTTAGTTTGTGATGTTTGCTTGGTTTGACACCTCGTTGAGCCTTGTTCACTGGGATCTCACAGGTCTCTGCTGCCCTAGTCGCATTGAATTCCAAAAGCAACCACTCACACATCTTTCTTGAGCCTACCCAGGGGTTCATAACCCTTGAGAATCGATGGTGTTCCAGCAGATCAGCTCTCTGTAGGACACAACCAACAGTCTACACTCATAAAACATCTCTTTTTGACAGAGTGAACCAAACTCTTCTGTCTCAGCCGATTGAACAGAGATTAGGATGATGTGGGGTTTGCCTCTTCGGTTATTTCACCTCAGCTCTGTGCCATGACTTTAACTGATGTTACCTCAAAGCCTGTCAGACTTCCTTCTCTTTGCTGAAGTAACTTGTGAGCTCTTCACTTACTCACACATCCAGCATCTCCCTCTGACACAAGTCGAGGAAACCTTTCCTGGGTGCCATCAGTCTTCTCCTTATTACAGGATCAGAGAACATTGGGGATTGGAAGGGACCTCCAAAGATCATCCAGCCCAATCCCCCTGCCCTGCAGGATCCCCTAGACCAAGTCCCACAGGAACATGGCCAGGAGGGTTTGAAACATCTCCAGAGAAGGAGTCTCCACAACCCCCTGGGCAGCCTGTTCCATAAATGTGATAAATATAACCCCCCAGTCCCTCGTTGCTGCCACAAGTCCAAGGCTCAGCCAGATGTTGCTGACTGGCACTTGGGAGGAGACTTCATCTCCAGACATCGTGGTGAAAGAGAAATCCCTGTCCCGAAGCCATTCGAGGACCTCCGTGGTATCACAAGGGATCATTTGTCTTGCATGTTCTGAATTCAAAACTCCTAAGGCTTGTTTCATGTGGCCTGGGAGCTGGCAGGGCTCACGGCGTGTTCTCCAGATTCGCCAGGAGCCGCAGCCTGCTGGGCTCTCAGTGCAGGGCAGTGATCACCAGACTCAACGAAACCTTCCTTGGGAAACCAGGGCTGCCCTTCCCTCCCAGATGGGCTCTGTCTGCTTTTCAAATGAGTTTTAATTTGCTTGTTTAATTGCTGATTGATGTAGTTTTGTCAGTATTGGGCTTCAACTGTAGAAGAGAATTAGTTCTAGTTAATGAGCCCTATAAGTGTATGAGAGCTGGGTCTCTTGAGCTTGGAGAAGAAGAGGCTGAGGTGGGGCCTCATTAATGTCTCTAAATATGTGAAGGGTGGGTGTCAGGAGGATGGAGCCAGGCTCTGCTCAGGGGCACCCAGTGACAGGACAAGGGGCAGTGGGTGTGAGCTGGAACAGAGGAGGTTCCATATGAATGTGAGAAAGACCTTCTTCCCAGTGAGGGTGACAGAGCCCTGGAAGGGGCTGCCCAAGGGGATTGTGGGGTCTCCTTCTCCAGAGACATTTAAAAGCCTCCTGGCCATGTCCCTGTGCAACTGTATCTAGGGGCTCCTGCTGTGTCAGGGGGATGGGACTGGATGATCTTTCGAGGTCCCCTCCAACCCCTAATGATTCTCTGATTATCTAGTCTCTCATTTATGAAGGGAAACTACCCAAGTGGTAAAATCTCATGTCCCACCATCAGACCCAACCAGCCCAACGATGCTGCAGAACCCTGCGGAGCATCTCCAAAGGGCATCATTTGGAAATTCTCTTTCATCTTCATCTCATTCTGCCTGAATTTCTTCATTTAGTTGTTCAAATCATCATCTGCACTCGACGTCTTACACTCGGGGTTCGCCGTGTGTCTGCTACCATCCAGGTCTCTTTGCAGATGACCAGATTAGGGCAAAGCAAATGAATTATGCTTATTTCTGTGCTTTAGGTGGTTTGTGCTTTTCATGTGCACTGCCCTATGCAAAGCAAGGAAGAGCATTCTTTAATGTTTTCTTCAGATCCCAACTCTAATCCAGCCTCCCCAGCCCCACCTCAGCGACATGTGAACAGAATGTTCTCCGTCAGATGGGTTTTTCTGCATCGCTGAAGGTTAAGGTTCTTGCTAAGGAGGTAGAAAGCTCTAGAGCAACTTCTAGATGAGCAGCTTCATGCACACATCATGACTCCTTCTGTCTGGTCAGTTCTCTGCCTCCTACTTGGTGTTAGGAGTCATTTTGTGAGGTTTTCTGTGGTGAGCATCAGAAACTGATTGCAGCAGCCATCACACAGCTCATTGAAGAAGCCAACTTTCCTTCACTGCTGCTTCTTAGGGAGGTGTGGCTGGAGAGCCATCTGCCAGAGAGGGACCTGGGGGTTCTAACTGACAGAAAGATGAATATGAGCCNTACATGCCCGCAGAGAGGGAGGGGAGAAGCTTGAGGTGCTCTAACCACAGGTAGGAGTGGAGATGCCTGGAAACGATCCATCGCCAAGCAGAGGGCCACTCCTTGGAAGCGCCGGGAATAGCTCCCGTTCCCTCCCGGCGAGAGCGTGCGCTCGCGGGGCCCCGCGCAGGACTTTCCCTTTCAGTCTGGCTGACGGTCCCAGCAACACGTTTCGATAGGCATTGATATAAAAATCCCTCCCTGTGTTCCATTTCCAAGCCTCCACGCACGGATTTACCCTTGAGTAATGGATGAGTCGGCAGGGGATGATGCTCATTACTCACGGGGAGGTACCAGGAGCCGCGGCGGGGCCGGGTGTATCCCAGATTCATCCTGACCCCACACGCTGGGCATCGCTGATGCTGCAGGAGCTGGGCTGAGGAGCTCAGCTCAGTTGTCCTCATTTTTCAGTCCACTCCAGTCGTGCTAAACTGAGCCTGTAGTGACTGCTCTGGAGGCCCTGGAACAGGCTGCCCAGGGGGTTGTGGCTGCTCCATCCCTTGGCAGTGGCCAAGGCCAGGCTGGATGGGGCTCTGGGCAGCCTGATCTGGTGAGAGGTGTCGGTGCCCATGACGAGGGCTTGGGACAGTGTGAGCTCTTCCAATCCAAACAATTCTATAATTCTATGATTCTAAGTCTTGCTCGAGCAGATAAAAGACAGAATTTTATGCCTTATTTCTGGGAAATCATCTACAAATTGAAGACTTACATTACAGACTTGAACTTGCCAGCCAGGATTCAACAAGGCTGTTTGTTGACCATGTTGTAAAATCATAGAACAATTCAGGTTTGAAAAGAGCCCTTGGGATCATCCAGTCCAACCATCAACCCTAATCTACAAGGTCACCCCTAAACCACATCCCCCAACACTACATCTGAGGATCTTTGAATGGGGATGGGGACTCAACCACCACTCTGGGCAGCCCATTCCACTGCCTGACCACCCTCTCTGGGAAGAAGTTGTTTGTGATGGCCAGTCTAACCCTCATCTGTTGGAGCTTGAAGCCCTTCCCTCTGTTTCTGTCACTAATGACCTGTGAGAAGAGCCCAGCGATGCAACTCGCCGAAGAAATGACCAGCAGCCGGGGCTAATGAGAGTGTCTGGTCATTCACAGTTGGATTAACCTTCTCTTCCCTCTGCTTGTTTAAGGGGAGGCTCCTGAAAAAGCCTAAAAAAGGGGGATCTCCTAAAAAAGGGAGCGATAGAATCCCAGAATGCTTGGGATTGGGAGATCAGATCCAATCTGATCCCCTCGAGCAGTGGTCCAACCCCCCTGCTAGAGCGTAATGAGGAGTCTGGGTGGTAAAGGGTGGTTTTGCCAGCCCTGGTTTGGCTTCTCCTTCCTCAGCCAATACACAGAGGGAAAGCCAAGGCTCCCATGGCACGGGGAGCCGGGAGCAGAGGTGGGGAATTAGGATCTGCGCCCTAGAGCGTGAACTACCCACCCTACAAAGCCTCCTGCTGTGGGTTGGGTGGAAAAGAGGAGCCGTGATTGAAGCAGAGGGAGACTGAACTCAGGAACAGAGCAGAACAAATCAACGTGTGGTCCTGGGGGGTGATTATTCCTGCTCCCGGGGCTGAGAGCGCCGGGGCCCATCCCCTGTCGCGGAGATGCGTGGCGGGAGGGAGGAGGAGGATTAACTTCTCCTTCTGCTGAGAATCCAGTCTAGACCAACCCTGGCCAGACCTGAAAGACAACCCAGCATGGAAATCAAAGCTCAGGCAGGGGGAATGGACTCGAAGATCTTGAGAGGTCCCTTCCAATCCCTAATGATTCTATGAGTCTATGTCCCGCGCAGGATACAGCGGGGCTGGCGTGAGGGGGGTTTTTTGGGGTGTTTTTTGCACTTGTGGTCGAGAATTCAACTTTCTTTTGGCTTTTTATTTCTCTGAACACGCTCAACCTGAGACTCGGGGGCTGAGGGTGTCGCGCGAAGCAGAAGCGGCTTGTTTGCAAATAACAGCGAGCGCCACGTTCAAACCCCCTGCGGTTGACGGTGGAAAATGCAGACGTCGGGGTGTGTTTCACCCGGACGTTGGCTACAGGCAGCAGACTGAAGGGCAGAAGGGGACCACATAGTCGAGCAGCAGAGGCATTCAGATGTGAAACCAAAAATAACCCCCTCGCTGTGTGCGCGCAGCCCCACGCGGAGGAGCTCCCACTGAGGACGGGTGTTTGCCTCACGCCGCTCCTGCCTGTGGACGGGGTGGGTTGATAGGGAGAAACACCCTCTGAGAGCCTTGGGGAGAGCAGAATCCTGACCCTACACCAGCATCACATGGAGCTGCTGGAGGGTGTTCGGTGTAGAGGATGAGGGAAGTGGAGCACCTCTCTTATGAGGAGAGGCTGAGGGAGCTGGGGGTCTTGAGCCTGGAGAAGAGGAGACTGAGGGGTCACCTCATTACTGTCCATAAATATGTGAAGGGTGGGTGTCAGGAGGATGGAGCCAGGCTCTGCTCAGTGGCATCTGGTGATAGGACAAGGGGCAACGGGTGTGAGCTGGAACAGAGGAGGTTCCATATGAATATGAGAAGAAACTTCTTCCCAGTGAGGGTGACAGAGCACTGGAAGGGGCTGCCCATTTGGGTTGTGGATTCTCCTTCTCCAGAGATGTTTCAAACCCACCTGGACATGTTCCTATGTGACGTGGTCTAGGGGATCCTGCTGTGGCAGGGGGATTGGACTGGATGATGTTTCAAGGTCCCTTCCAATCCCTAATGTTCTGTGATTCTGTAAAGAATGGAAGGGACCTTGAAAGATCATCTAGTCCTTTTTTCTGCTCATACCAGATGTAGGATCATAGAATGGGTTGTGTTGGAAGGGATCTGAGACCTCATCCAATTCCAACCCCCTGCCAAGAGCAGTGACTCTCTAGAGCAGGGTGCCCAGTGCCCCATCCAGCCTGCCCTTGGACAGGGGTGGATGCAGGGATGATGCAGCCACAACCTCCCTGGACAACATGTTCCAGTGCCTCAGCACCCTCACAGGGAGGGATTCCTTCCTCAGATCTAACCTCAATCTCCCTCCTTTTAGCTTGAACCCATCCCCTTGTTCTATCACTAGAGTCCCTCAGCATCCCACAGCATCTTCTCAGCTTGGAGGTGTCAGGGAAAAGCCAGGTTATGGCCCTTCTGCAGGAGCTGAGAGAACTGGGAAGAGTTACTGGTGTACAGAACTCATCCAGGCAGCCTCCTTTGCTTCCAAACTCACTGAGGGGCAAGATCCAGGAGTACAGCCCAAAAATACAGGGAGAACGAGGTAACCTTCCATGTCTTGACCCTTCACAATGCAGTTACAGCTGCTGGTGGTTGGCCAGCAACAGGAAGGGCAGGATGCCGGTCTCAGCGCCCGTGTGAGTTGTTTGTCACTCAAGAAGTCAGAGGGAGCAGTGTGGTTGAGCAGATCCACAATGTCTCACCTGAACTGGAAATTTTCCACTTTGAGACTAGAGGAAAAGAGACAGAGAGAGAAGATGCAGTCTGTACTTTGTACAAAGGGCTCTTAGATGTCTTTACCCTTCTGCATTAGTGAGAGAGTTGCCTTCTACATCCTTTACTACTTTTACTTGTGATTCCTCCTGCGGCACTGAAGGTTTGCAGTCTGCAAGAGAACCTGTGTGGGTTTCCCAGGCCACGGACCTGCCCCAGAGGAAACAGATCTTGCCTGAGTTTCTCGCTCTTGTTTACTCCCTGGGTCCTCCAGAGGCATGAAGATCCCCGGTGAGCTGAGCACACAGCATCAGCCCCATCTGGGAGAACCAAGACATGATAGTTCTTCACATGGAGACAGCTTACTGAGGGTTTGGCTTGGTTGTGCAAGTCAACAAAAGGACCTGGGGTTGGGGTAGGATGAGGTGTGTGTTAGGGTTAAGGTGTGAGCTCACAGGGATCTGTGAATCATGTGAGCACAACCTACAGCTGAGAGTGAGCCTGAGCAGCAGGACAAAGCACTGAGCTCCTGGGGCCTGGGGCTGCTAGAGGACACTGGAGAGAAGGTGAACATTTTGGGATTAAGATGTGTCTGGAAAAAGCCTTGAGACAACATAGCTGATCCTGAATTCCCATCCCTCTGAGCTTTACCTCTGCCCTGAGCCTCAGTCATCAGTGCCATGGCTGGCAGCGTGACCCAGCAGCACTCAGCACTTGTCAGGTCAGTGTGGTGACCTCCTGTGTTGTGCAGTCTCAGTGGTTGCTCCTGGTTGAAGCCCTAATCCTACACCCAATGTCAACCCAGCCCTAGGAATGTCTCCCAGTTCCCAAGCTAAACATAATGGCTCCAGATGTGATGGCGCAGAGTCCACCCTATCATCTGCTGGACTCAAACCCTAACCCTGACCTCAGCCTCAGCCCTTTCACTGCCCCAGTGACTCCTGGTGACCCCAGATTTCAAAGGAGTCACAGGTTCACTCAACATGAGCTTTGAATTTCATTGGTGTTTCCCTTAAATCCACTAATTCCTTTATCCCATCAGATTCTTAGGAGGAAACTAACTCTTGAGCTTCCCAAACTCATGCAGCCATCACCAGTCCTGCTAGAAAACACTTTCAAAGAGCTCTGCATCTTCTGACCTGACTGTGCTTCTCCACCACCACTGAACCGTCTCATGACCTGACTTCATGTGTTCGTCCTGACCTGCCTTCTAACCCTCACACCTACTCCAACCTCAACACCACTGCTTTCCCCTTCTTGATGCTAACCCTAACCAGAAGCTCTCACCCAAGGCATAAAGACACCAGCTGTTTTCAAACCACCTCCAAACAGGATCCGGGTGGAGCTACCAGAGTGCAACCAGCAGCTGCGCTAAGATCTAGAGTTTAATGGGACTGGTGTTGGGACTGGGGTTGATGTTGTTCTCCCAGTTCAATTTAGGGGTTACCTCAGGCTCATGTTGCACGGGAGCCATGAGGTAGGAAAAAACAGGAGACAACTGAGGGTGCAGCCTACCTCTGGTCAGTGTCCTGTCCCAGCTCTCCCAGCCTGCTGTCACACCAGGAAAATAGAAATTAGGTCCTGCAGGGGCAGGGTCTGAGAAACACCTTCCTTGGGAAAGAAACAGGCTTCAAGGAAGAGTATCTGATGTCACCAGGCGATGACTGGGCTACCAGGGTTTCCTTAATTAACCTCCCTCAGCCAGGTGCAGCCAAGGGCTGTAGCTCAGCGGTGGCACCAGGATGTGTTCCCGATGAATCGCCTCTGAATTCCAGAAGAGGTGAAAGATGCTCTGAGTGAGAAGGCACCGTGTCCAGGAAGAGCTCTGGAGTCCGCAGATGGGTCTTGGATCTCTTCTGCCTCGTGGCTCCACATCACTTGTTTTGAAAGGCAGATGAAATGTCAGCCTCCTCCCGGAAAAATTCAGCTCGTCTATTTTATTGTGGTGCTCACACCCAGCGCAGGCACACGGCAGGTCCTGGTGGCACCGTGAGTGTGAGGGAAGACCTTTCCCTCCCGGGCAGCTTGGTGATAAATGCTCAAGAAATGTCAATGGAATGGAATGGAGTAGAGTAGTAGTGTACAGTTGGAAAGAGGAGAGGAGAGGGAGAGGGGAGGAGAGGCAGAGGAGAGGGAGAGGGAGAGGGANAGAGGAGAGAGAACAATTGAGAAGAGTAGAGTACAGTGGAGTGGAGTGGAATGGAATGGAATGGAATGGAATAGAGTAGAGTAGAGTAGAGTAGAGTAGAGTAGAGTAGAGTAGAGTAGAGTAGAGTAGAGTAGGATAGAGTTGGATAGGAGTATTTTTGTTGGAAGGAGTGTGACAGCTACTCCTGCTTTACATATAAAAAGAGGGTTTGGGATTTATTGAATCAACAGTTCAGAAAGTATCAGAAGAAGAGAAGCTCCAGGCTGTTTGCATGATTCTTCACACCTGAACACAAAGAGTCATTGAATGGGCTGGGTTGGAAGGGACCTCAATGCTCATCCAGCTTCAACCCCCTGCCATGGCAGCATCACCTCTCACCAGACCAGGTTGCCCAGAGCCCCATCCAAGCTGGTTTTGAACACTTCCAGGGGTGGAGCAGCCACAGCCTCCCCAGGCAACCCATCCCAAGCTCATGCCCAGTGCTGCAGACCTCCACGTGTGCTGCTCCCTCTGCAGAGCTGCGCTGAGTGACAGTCACTGGGGCGGTGCCGAGGGGCCCAGCCATCTGCACGGCCGTCCCCGGAGGTGTGCACATCTGTGAGCACATCCTTTCCAATCTGATGGAGCTCAGAGATCAAGGGAGGAGGCTCCTCTCCCAGTACATCCCCGCTGTGCCCGTGGCCACAGGAGAATAAATCCACGTAGCCACAAGTCAGAGAACAACTCACGGGGTTGTTGTTTTTGCCATCGATTTCCAGTCTTGACTTCCAAAGACACCTCTTCCTCTCCCCTCCTTTTCTCTGAGCTTTCCACGGCGCTGCTTACACCTCCTTTCAGCTATAAATAAGACATAATCATGTGCCTTTAACACTTATTAAAATTCTTTTTAAATTTATATGCAAACGAGGAGCAGCCACGGGCTGCTGGCAGGATGCCTGCGGAGCCCTTTGTTCTGCAGGAGATGGAGCAGCGCTGATGAGGCAGATAAATTTGTCTTCAGCGCCGTAGCCTTGTCTTAGCTCCCAATCTTTTTCAGAACTCCTGGAAGATGTCGGTTGAGAAATGCTGGTTTGATTAGCTGGGCTTGTGGTTGGTCCCTTTCCATGCCAAATTCGTTTAAGGGTTCCAGACATGGCATCCACCCATGGAATCTACAAATATATCTCTCCCCAGTGCGTCACAATTCCTGGGGTAGTAAGTGATGAATCATCAGGATCTAATGTGGAGATAAGCTCATTAGCATTAATCAGAGCTCCTGCCCGAGGTGGGAAAATGCTAGGTGAGCAGTCTCTTGGCTGCCACCTGAGTTATTTAATTCTTCTCAGTTCTTTCGATTTGAACAAATCGGGCTCTTCAAAGCTCCCGGGCTCGGAGTCGGCGGTGCCGTGCAGAGCTCAGCAGCCCTCTCGTGTCGCTCAGTCTGCCCCGAGCTCACCCACTTCTGGGTTATGTTGTGGTGAGGGACCTTCAGTTCTGGAAAGACACAGAACTGCTGGAGAGAGTCACAAAGATGATGGAGGGAGAGGAGCATCTCCCTGCTGAGGAAAGGCTGAGGGAGCTGGGGGACTTGAGCTGGGAGGAAATGAGACTGAGGGGTGACCCCATGGATGTTGGTCAATATGTGAAGGGTGGGTGTCAGGAGGATGAAGCCAGGCTCTGCTCAGGGGCACCCAGTGACAGGATAAGAGGCAACAGGTGTCAGCTGGAGCAGAGGAGGTTCCACATCAGTGTGAGAAGGACCTTCTTCCTGGGAGGGTGCCAGAGCCCTGGAAAAGGCTCCCCATGGGGATTGTGGAGTCCCCCTCTCTGGAGATGTTTAAAACCCTCCTGGATATCTTCCTGTGTGACTGGATCTAGGGGATCCTGCTGTGTCAGGGGGATGGGACTAGATGGTCTTTCCAGGTCCCTTCCAATCACTGATGTTCTGTGATTCTGTGGGGTAGCTGCTGCAAGACATCAGCCTGCAGCTCCCATCCCACTGAAATTGTTCTGTGATTGTCTCCAGAGTAGAAATTACTCTCCACTTGCTGCAGTATCACAGAACACGTTGGTTCCATCATGTGCATTGAGTGGTGAGGAGCAGCATCTCCCTGATGTTGTGGTATCAGGTCTATCTGGACAAGCTGGGTCAATGGGCAGAGGTCAAGGTTTAACAGAGGGCCAAGGGCAGGGTCCTACCCTTTGGCCACCACAACCCCCTGCAGCTACAGACTGGGGGATGAGTGGCTGCAGAGCAGCCTGGCAGGGAGGGACCTGGCAGTACTGTGTGACAACTGGCTGAACAGGAGCCAGCAGGGTGCCCAGGTGGCCCAGAAGGCTAATGGCATCCTGACTTGGATCAGCAATAGTGTGGCCAGCAGGGATAGGGACATCATTCTCCCCCTGCACTGGGCACTGGGGAGGCCTCCCCTCCAGTACTGGGGGCAGTGCTGGTCCCCTCACTTCAAGAGAGATTAAGGGGCTGGAGCAGGTCCAGAGGAGCAACGAGGCTGGGGAAGGGACTGGAGGGAAAGGCTGATGGGGAGAGGCTGAAGGAGCTGGGGGTGTTGAACCTGGAGAAGAGGAGACTCAGGGAGGACCTTCTCCCTCTCTCCAACTCCCTGAAGGGAAGTTGTAGTCAGATGGGGGTCAGGCTCTTCTCCCAGGGAACCAGCACCAGGACCAGAGGGCAGGACCTGAAGCTGCACCAGGGGAGGGCTAGACTGGATGTTAGGAAGCCCTTCCTCATGGAGAGGGTGATCAGAGCCCAGGGCAGTGGTGGAGTCCCCATCTCTGGAGGTGTTGAAGGCCAGCCTGGCTGTGACTCTTAGTGCCCTGGTGTGGCCACTGGGATGATGTTAGGTCCTTTGCTGGGCTGGATGAGCTCAGAGGGCTTCTCCAGCCTCAATCATTCTGGGGTTGGAAGTTAGGGGTTGGAAGTGACCTCAAAAGATCATCTAGTCCATCCCCCCAGCCCCGCGTTCCCTTCTTGCCATTCTGGGGACTAAGGCTGTGTCGACATTTTTTGAAATTATAGTTGTGTTTTTCTTCTAGCAATGACCCTCCTGGCAGAAGAATCCCAAGCCACAGGGAAGGCTGTAAATGCCTCCTTACGTGTCCTGCCTGGGTGCCAGCTGCCTGCGCCTGGTCAGGGCAGGGCTGTCGCAATCCGCGTGCAAGCCTGTGGTGCCGGGCACGAGGAATTCGGGCTCAGCAGAACGGCTCCGTGGGACACCACCCTCCGTGACTGCTGCCCTGCTCGGAGGGTTGTTTGCCACCAGAGCCCTGGCGTGTTGGCATCTGCAGCGTGGCTCTGCATTTTGAAATGCGCTGGCCGTGCGAGCGTCTTCCCGGCAGCGGCAGCAGGAATCCTGCTGGAAGTGGAACCGGGGTTCGGGCTCAGCTGTTAGCACGAAGATAAGGAGCCTTCAGCAAGGTCCAAACCCTACAAGGAGCAGTTCTCAAAGGCACCTGATGCACAGCAGGACACCACAGGGAAGCTGGGTCCATCCCCACGGCCCCTGGTGATACATCCAGGTCTCCCAGCATGGCACAGCCTTGCCCTGTAGGGGACAGCTCATGGGCTCCTAGGGTGCTCTCTGGGACCATCCCCATGGCCCCTGGGGGCACATGCAGGTCTCCCAGCATGGCAAAACCTTGCCCTGTAGGGGACAGCTCGTGGGCTCCTAGGGTGCTCTCTGGGACCATCCCCATTGTAAGAATCATTGCCCAGAGATAGGGATGTGCATCAGCAAGCCCTCTGAGCTATAGAGCAGAGGAACCTTTCCTAGCCAGGGCTCACAACTCAAGTCTGTGTGGTCCACCACGTGTCTCTGCCACCCAGAGCCTGCGCCGAGGTTCTCCCTCCTCCAGACTGCTGGAGCTCAGCCCCTGGAAATGCCTCCTTTGCTCTGGATCGTGTCGTGACCCCATAACCTGTAATTACGCCGACTCTCCCATTAGGGTGAAACCCACCCCTGCCTTTTTTTAACCCTGGCACGCGGGCTTTTCGCAGAAACCACCCTGAGGTTCGGCTGGACCACTGGGATGGGTGGGTTTTGCCACTTGAGCTCGTTCAGGCAGAGCATTATTGCTCCTGTAGATACTGGATGGGGAAAGAGAGAGAACAGCATCTCAACAGCATTCAAATCACTGGAGCACATGGCTGCTTCTTTGCTAAACCTGGGCCAGCAGGGAAGGTTTGGAGCCACCAGCAGATGTCATTGCAGCCAGCTCAGCTCAGGACACACTGGGTGAGGACAGACCCGGTGGAAAATTAAAACCAAGGAGAAAGTAAACCCTCTAACCTCAGGTGGCCAGGTGGCTCCTTCTTAGAGCGCTGGTTTAGAGGAGATAGAGGAGATAGGACGGACTGAATTCGACACTACAATTTGTTTTCTGCTGAATAATTATGATTTATTAGTCCTCAGCACAAATTACAGTAATTTAAAGTATTAAGGGTTGTTTTTAGAAGAAAGGAACATGCAGCAGATGGTGTTTAATGGGATAGTCTGTGTGACTGGATCTAGGGGATCCTGCTGTGGGGATTGGACTGGATCATCTTTCAAGGTCCCTTCCGATCCCTAATGATTCTGTGATTCTGATAACGAGTCTGAGGACTGATAACTGGGTCTGAGGACCCAGTATCACAGAATCATAGAATCATTAGGGATTGGAAGGCACCTCCAAAGATCATCTAGTCCAACCTCCCTGTACGTTCATCTATCTTCAGTCTGAGGGTGGGGGGTCCCTGGAACAGGCTGCCTGGAGAGGTGGTGGACATCCCATCCCTGGAGACACTGAAGGTCAGGCTGGATGGGGCTCTGGGCAACCTGGTCTGGTGGGTTGTTTAGTGCAGGGGGGTTGGACCTTTGGAGGTCCCTTCCAACCTTGTGATTCTGTGTAGTGTGCAGCAGCTCTAGGGTGGCTAATGGTGGTGGATCGCTGTTCCATGGGAATATTTGAGCTTAAATCTCCTTCTATAAGCAGTATTTATAGAATCATTGACTGTTTGCACAGTGAAGATCTCAACCAGGCATCTGCTGAGCTCAGTCTTGTCCAGATGCTGGAGATAACAGCTCTCCACCCTAAAAAAACCCCTCTTTATTAATAAATGCAATTGCTGTTCAACCTTTGGGTGTGAGTAGAGCCCCATGTGAACATGAAACAGTCACACCGGGGCAGACTGATATGAGGGACAAAGTGTGTCAGCTGGAATAGAGGTTCCACATCAATGTGATAAGGACCTTCTTCCCAGGGAGGGTGCCAGAGCCCTGGCAGGGGCTGCCCAGGGGTGTTGTGGAGTCTCCTTCTCTGGAGACATTTAGAATCCACCTGGACATGTTCCTGTGTGACTGGATCTAGTGGATTCTGCTGTGTCAGGGGGCTTGGTGTGGTTGATCTTTTGAGGTCCCTCCCAACCCCTAATGTTCTGTGAGCCTGTGATTATGTCATGTGCCCCGGGTCTGAGGATGGGGCCATTTGGCTCTAAGACCGAACTACTGCTGAGCCATCACCTAGACCAACACAACTACCAGGACCCAAGTGGAGACATTTAAAACCCAGCTGGACACATTCCTGTGCAACTGCATCTAGGGCATCCTGCTGTGACAGAGGGATTGGACTGGATGTTCTTTTGAGGTCCCTTCCAATCCCTGATGTTCTGTGATATGTTCCTGTGTGACTGGATCTAGGGGATTCTGCTGTGGCTGGGGCATTGGTCTAGATGGTCTCTTGAGGTCCCTTCCAATCCCTGATGTTCTGTGAGTCTGTGATGCACATTTGCTGCTAAAGGATCTGATATCATCGAACAGGGTAGGATTTTACTGTGTGGGTGCAGGATCTGACATAGTGGTGTCCTGAAGAGAGGATTTGTTTTGGCCCTGGATGCTGAGGGCAGGAGAAGTTTTACGCTCCCAGATTTTCCGAAGGCAGCTGTGGGACAGAGGGACCTACAGCACTGGCCCGAAATACTACCCAGGCTCCAAAACACTTGTGCTGTGGGCACGAGGAGGTTGTGTGTGCGTGTAGGTGCGGCGGACAGATATTTATTGTGGGGTTTTTTTAGCATAATGGATGCTCTGTGCAACCTCAGTTTCATCATCCAGCGAATAGAGCCGTCAATTATGGGAGCAGAGGACACTGCGAGTTGGTTGTGAGGAAAAGGAGGGAGGTGGGGTTGCAAAACGACCTGATCCCTGGTAAAGTGGTTAATTATCTGCTTAGGAAGAGTAAAAGCTCCGTGCCAGAAGCTTGGGGGAGTGATGTTCTTCCTTCTTCTTGACTTCTCATCCCCCTTCTTTTCTTTGGAAGTGTAGCTGTGAAGAGTTTGTCTGTGTGGATGGCCAACATCTGGTGGGGAACAGGACCCAAACCAGTGGGCTCAGCAGACACCTCCATGGAAACCCCGAGGGTTTGCTTGTGTTGAAGGTCTCGAGTTAAAATCCACCTCCCCAGCAGGAGTTAAAAACCCACCTTCCACTTCCCAGCACACCCCTCCCCACAAGGAGCTGCATGAGGGAGAGCAGTCACCTGCCCTGGGGACATGTCTGGTGGCACCAGCGTCCTGCTGGGACACCGGGACAGAGGCCAAGCTCGCAGAGAGCCGTCCACCAGCGGCGTACTGGGGTGAACTGGGACGCAGCTGCCTGCTTGCCCGATGCGTGCGTCGCGTGGGACCGGCCGAGCACACACCCTGCTGTTTGCTCAGCTCTGCTTTGTTTAACGTTTCTGGAAAACCTTCTCCGTGGAGTCCTTGTCGCGGCCAACCGCGGGGCAGGGCGAGCTCCCGGGGCCAGCTGCCTGGGAAAACAAGGCCGCCCTCACCAGAGGAGTCAGGCTTCTCAGCTGGTTTCATTCTCCCTCTGCAGTGCCTTCGGGGGCTTGGACTAGATGATCTTTCGGGGTCCCTTCCTGTCCCTAATGATTCTATGATAACTCGAGGTGGAGGTGGTGGGAATGGACATGCTTGGGCCACCAGTCGCCGTGGTTGATGTCAGGCAGCGCGGCCAGTAGAAGTCTGCAGCCACAATGTGATGGCAGCATGAAAATTAAAAGGTTCAGGCTTGTCTCTGGGTTTTCTACCTCCTCATTGACCAGGAGGTGGCTCAAAACTCTGTCCTGGATATCAACTTCAGGAGACACTGCCAGGAGATGGTTTCAGGAGGTGGTTTCAGGAGATGGTTTAGCAGTTGGGGGCTGTAGGATGGACTGTTGGACTTGATGATCTTGAAGGTCTTTTTGGGGGTGCTGGTGGAGCAGAAGTTGGACAGGAGCCATCAGTGAGCGCTGGCAGCCCAGAGAGCCAACCGTGTCCTGACCCGCAGCAGAAGAATCAGTGACGGTCGGTCGAAGGAGCAGGTTCTCCCCCTCTGCTCTGCACTGGTGAGACTCCACCTGGAGTCCTGGGTCCAGTTCTGGAGTCCCCAACATCAGAAGGGCACAGAGCTTCTGGAAGGTGTCCAGAGGAGAGAACTCAAATGCTCAGAGGGCTGGAGCACCTCCCCTATGAGGACAGGCTGAGCAAGCTGGGGCTGTTCATCCTGGAGAAGAGGAGGCTCCCAGGTGACTTTCTAGCAGCTTCCCAATCTCTGAAGTGGGCTAAAAGAAACCTGGGGAAGGGCTTTTGACAGGGATGGTAGTGAGAGGACAAGGGGAAAGGGGTCCAGACTTGAAGATGGGAGGTTGAGGTTGGCCATGAGGAACAGATTCTTTGCTGTGAGGGTGGGGAGATGCTGGAACAGGTTGCTAGGGAGGTTGTGGCTGCCCCATCGCCGGCAGTGTTGAAGGGCAGGTTGTCTGGGGCCCTGAGTAACCTGCCCTAGTGAAGGTGTCCCTGCCTGTGCAGGGGGTTGGAACTGGATGGTCTCCAAGGTCCCTTCCAACCTTGGCCATTCTGTGATTCCATGATTCTAATCTTCTCCCAACAAAAGAAGCACCCCACCAAGGGCTGTGGTTTCCATGGCTGGTTTCTCTCACAAACCGAATGTAGCTTGAAATTTGTGACCCCAGCAAGGTCCCCAGAGCAGGTGGAGAGCTCCGAGCTCCACTGAAGCTGTGCTCAGCTCTTCAGCCCTTGGAGGTCTGTGCCCATCGCTTCGTGTCTTCAGACGGCGCCCGAGCTCACAGCGAGACCAGGCTGCAAGCGCCGGGTTGCATCAGCTCTCCCTTCTCATCAAAACCATATGAGGTCGTGCCTGGCTCGTTTTCTCTCAACACGGAGCCTTTGATGGGCGCTGCCTCGTGAACTTCTGATCAGCCTGAGCTCACACACCACCCGAGAGCGGGCGCACGTTGTGTGGTCTTTGCTTTCCAAGGGGAGACGTCGGACCGTGCGATTCCCAGGCGTGTTGCTCGCGATCGCTCTCGTAAAGCCCTGGCAAAACAAAAACCCACTAAAACAACTTGTTGGAGCTCTTGGAGGGAAGGAAAAGTGCTGAGAAGTCAGCTGCAGCAGAGTTTGTTCTTATTACTCAACCTAAAGTTGGCCACGGTTCCTTCGTAGTCTGGGTTCTAATCCACCGTCAGGGCACCTCCTTGCATTAGGAAATGAGGTTTCAAACCCATCTGGCCATGTTCCTGTGTGACTTGGTCTGGGTGATCCTGCAGTGGCAGGGGGATTGGACTGGATGATCTTTTGAGGTCCCTTCCAATCCCTAATGATTCTGTGACACCTTCAACCAGGTCCTGAGGTTTGCAAGCAGCTCCCTACGAGCTGTTTTCCACAGAGAGACCCGACTATGAAAATCATCTCATGACCATCCCCTCCCGTAGTAAAATCTCAGGCAATTAAAACGTGTGGATCTCAATACCTGAAAAACAGGATTTGATGACACATGACAAGAGCCGGGTTCAAATATGTATGACTTCACCCCAGCACGGGAGGTAATCTTCATCATCACCGGAGAAGATGAGATCGAGGCATGGGGTGGGGTGGGGATGGCACCGTGCTGGCGTTTCCTCCTTGATTCCCATCCCTGACCTTGAGCTGCCTGCCCAGTGAGCCCAGGAAGTGCTGCTGACTGGGCCCTTTGGACAACACTGAGTGAAAATGTGGTAGAAGATCTGAAAAATCCATCTCCCTTGGTGGGATCAGGAGGGTGGTTAGCAGATTGAGAGAGGTTCTCCTTCCCCTGTACTTTGCCCTGGTGAGACCGTATCTGGAATGTGGCCAGTGGGGTTGGACTAGATGGTCTTTCGAGGTCTCTTCCAATCCCTAATGTTCTGTGATTCTGTGATCTTGTGTCCAGTTGTGGGTCCCTCAGCTCCAGAAGGACACAGAGCTGCTGGAGAGAGACCAGCACAGAGCCACAGGGATGATGAAGGGAGGGGAGCATCTCCCTGCTGAGGAGAGGCTGAGGGAGCTGGGGGTCTGGAGCTGGGAACAAGAGCCTGAGGGGTGACCCCATGGATGTTGATCAAGATGTGAAGGGTGGGTGTCAGGAGGATGGAGCCAGGCTCTGCTCAGGGGCACCCAGTGACAGGACAAGGGGCAGCAGGTGTGAGCTGGAGCAGAGGAGGTTCCCCAGCAGTGTGAGAAGGACCTTGTTCCAAGGGAGGGTGGCAGAGCCCTGTCAGGGGCTGCCCACTGGTGTTGTGGAGTCTCCTTCTCTGGAGCCATTTCAAACCCTCCTGGAGATGTTCCTGTGTGACTGGATCTAGGGGATCCTGCTGTGTCGGGGGGATGGGACTGGAGGATCTTTCGAGGTCCCTTCCAATCCCTCATGATTCTGGGATTCTGTGATACTGAACCCTACATCTCATGCAGGAGGCTCAGGGAGCCTTCCCCCCACGCCGCTGTGTGCAGGGATCAGGCTGCTCCTTGTTTTACATCTCGTTGGAGGGAACGTTTAAGGAACTTCTAGAAGTCAAGTGGCAGGACAAGATTAATTAGGATTCCTTTCTAATCCTAATTACGATGATATTTGCTTCCCACGATAGGAGGTGCTCGTTACCATATGGAGATGTTTGTTTCTTTGGTCTCTCTGCTTCCCACCCAACAACAACAACAACAAAAACAGTAATGAAAGGTTAAATAATATTTAATGCAATATTTTGGGGCAGCCATTAAATAAAATCCAGCCTTTTTCATCTGCTGGGCAGAGGAGAAAACCCATTCAATCCCCTATTAATTTCCCTGGCTCTCTAATTAGATGCAAATCCACCCAGCCCAGGTTTTTTAATTCAGTCCTTTGCATTAAGAGATCAGAGAGAGATTCCAAACGGGGCCTCGTACGGCTTCGGCTGCGAGAGAATTTCCATGTTTTCACGGAACGAGGATGATGAAGGGAGGGGAGCACCTCCCTGGTGAGGAAAGGCTGAGGGAGCTGGGTCTCTTGAGCTTGGAGGAGACTGAGGGGTGACCTCATTAATGTCTGTAAATATGTGAGGGGTGGGTGTCAGGAGGATGGAGCCAGGCTCTGCTCAGTGTCATCTAGTGATAGGGCAATGGGTGTGAGATGGGACATAAGAGGTTCCACATCAATGTGAGAAGGAACTTCTTCCCAGTGAGGGTGACAGAGCACTGGAAAGGGCTGCCCAGTGTGGTTGTGGAGTTTCCTTCTCTGGAGAGGTTTAAAACCCTCCTGGATGTGTTCCTGTGTGACTTGGTCTGGGTGATCCTGCTGTAGCAGGGGGATTGGACTGGTTGATCTTTCGAGGTCCCTTGCAAACCCTGATGTTGTGTGATTCTGCGACATGTTTGTTCAGCTCAGCACCGGAACGCCTCCTTGCTTTTAGGAGGAAAAATAAAGGGGGAGGGGGGTCTGGAGTATGAAAGGAACTAATTCCCCCTGTGGAGAGCACTAGGATTTCTCGCAGGCAGACACGGGGTGTCGTCGAGGATTAGTGGCTGCAGCGTTCCTTGTGAACATGAAACCCTCGGAAGTGAGCATGAGGGGAGCGTCACCGAGCATCCCTTCAGCTCTGGAGGGGATTATCTGTCCCCGCAGAGCCCTTTGTCATGGGAGCTGTGAGCAGGATTAGGGTAGTGCAGGAGCTGCTCAGGGCTGGGCAGCGGGGATGCGATGGGTTTGAGGGAGCCCGGTGGGGAGGGGCGTCCCTCCGTGCAGCCCTTGTTCCACGGAAAAATGAGTTGTGGTGTGGGAATGACGTGCCGAGGTGCTGCTGGCCATCCCCGTGTCATCCCGGCAGTGATGCTGTGGAGGTGTCTGGGGAGACACCCTGGTGAGGCTGCACCTTGAGTACCAGGGGCATTTTGGGGTCCAGTACAGGAAGGACGTGGAGGGGCTGGCGAGGGGGCAGAGAAGGGCAGCTGGGCTGCTGAGGGGTCTGGAGAACAGGGCTGATGGGGAGAGGCTGAGGGAGCTGGAGAGAAGGAGGCTGAGGGGAGACCTCACTGCTCTCTACAGCTCCCTCAGGGAGGTTGCAGTGAGGTGGGTGTTGGCCTCTTCTCCAGAGAGACTAAGCGATAGGACCAGAGGAAGTGGGGTCAGGTTGTGCCAGGGGAAGTTCAGATTGGATCTGAGGACAAACTTCTTCCCAGAAAGAGTGGGGAGCCCTTGGAAGAGGCTGCTCATGGAGGGGGGTGGAGGGGTCAACAACCGGGCAGCCACGGTGTTTGAGGAGCTGTTTGTTAGTGGTTGGGGGTTGTAGGGTAGATGGCTGGACTTGGTGATCTTGAAAGTCTTTTCCAACCTTGATGGTTCTATGGTTGTATGACCCTGTGATTCTGTGATTGTGACTCGGAGCAGCCACAGCTCGTTCACTCATGGCCATCCACGGTGGAATGCACTTGACATCAGTATAAACACCCAAGGCTTTCACCCTAGCAGGGAGCTCCTGACCCAAACCACCAGTAACCACTGCAATTTATCACCCCTGGTTGATTCATTTAGTGCTCAGACACGGCCACCTCCTGCGTGGTAGAAGCCCTTCTGTTGGTGCCCTCCAAGGCTCTGTCAGTGTGTGGTCACAGCGGTCGCATGAGATGGGAGAAAGTTCTCTCTGAACAAGTCAGCCCTGTTGCAGAATCATTGTTATTGGTCTAATTATTACTGCCATTAGCAGGGGTTTTATCACAGCACAACGGTCCCATCCGATCCCTAATGATTCTATGAGCCACCAGTGGCTGAAACTGGACCGTGGTCCTCACTGCAAACCCTCACTGAGACTTCACACCCTGAGGTTCAGCTGGTTCATGCTGAGGGCAGCATCTCTGGTCCTCCTGGAGCTTTGGCTCAGTGTCCCCCATTTATTTTTGACATCTATTTATTTGACCTCCCCCCTCCTTTGCCCTCGTGGACGTTTCCCTGATTCATTCTGGGTATCAGAGCAACCGCTCGTCTTCGAGAAGTGGAGCCCAATAAAGGAGGTCAGATGCTATCAGCCTCCACGGGTCAAGCGAGTGTCTACTCGTTTGAAGAGTTCCCAGTACCCCCAGGCTTCGCAGCTCTTGGTTCAGTTTCGCAGAACCACAGGGCATAAAGGGCACAGAGATTGTTTTCCTCTGTTGCCCAGAACACGAGAGAGGCCATAACCAGTGATGGGTGTTTCATCACCGTGAGGGTGATGCAGCCCCACTGTTATATGGCCCTGGCATTTGGGGTGAAGCAGCTGGGGTTTGGTCTTGGGGGGCAGCCCCCGTGTTCTATTGCTCCACAGCATTTGCTTCCTTGAAGCCAAATGTCGCCGTTGCCCTTTGTGGCAGCCGGACCCAGTGGTGGCAGGACTGGCTGGGGGGGGTGTCTGTTCCATCCTGATCAGATGCAGCCCGGTGAGGTTGTTTGTAGGATCCCAGCAGCAGCGTTTCCTGAGCAGTTAGCACCAAGCAGGGGGGACTTCTGCATGGCTGAGGCTCTTGGTGCTGGCTGTGACTGTGAACGTTGGCCAGTGATGCCCAAAGTCCACTCTTCAGGGCTTTTCTCCTCTCTGCTCTGGGATGTGACTGCCTCTGCACCCACCCCCGTCACCCAAGAGAGCAGCCCCTGGGGAGGGGATGTTTGCTCTTTATTTTTCCATGCTTTCTTGTGTGTGTTGTTGCCATGAAGAGCCACCCACATCTTTCTCTTCAAAGATAAAGACTCGAGAAGTGACAGGGCTCTTCCTGTGCCCGTAAATGACGAAGACCTCAGCTATTTCCCCCGCACACTTCACCTTAAAAATAATCACCAGCCCTCAAAAACAGAAACCAGCAGCAGGGCAGGAGGTCACCAAGAGCTTTTTAAAGGGTTTGGTGTTCTTTCCCTCCATTTGTCCTCATCATACTGGGATGTTCCAGGGAACCTGTCCCCTGGAACCCAAACTGCATTGAACGGGGTAGAATCAGCATCACAGGAGCTGGGTTTTGCCACTAAGATGAGTGAATCCCAGGCTCTGCTCAGTGTCATCTGGTGATAGGACAAGGGCCACTGGGTGTGAGCTGGAACAGAGGAGGTTCCTCATCAGTATCAGAAGGAACTTGTTCGTGGTGGGGGAGATGGAGCACTGGAAGGGGCTGCCCAGGGTGGTTGTGGAGTCTCCTTCTCTGGAGGTGTTCAAAACCCACCTGGATGTGTTCCTGTGTGACTGGATCTAGGGGATATTGGACTGGATGATCTCTCAAGGTCCCTTCCACTCCCTAATGATTCTATGTGAAATAACAAGTGGGGCTGCTCTGGTGCTGCCTCATGAGCACCTTCAGAGCAGGGCTGGATCTGACAGAAGCTGAGAGAAATCAGAGGGAAAGGGAAGAGTTGAGGGAATAAACCCTCCACCAACTCCAAACCCTATGTGAGTGTGAGGATGAAAACCTGAGCAAGGACAATGTTTGGATGAAGACATGAGAAAGGAAAATATTGGGATGAAAACCTGAGAAAGGAAAATAATTGGGGTAAAAACCTGCGAAAGGAAAATAATTGGGGTAAAAATCAGAACTGTTTGGATAAAGACATGAGAAAGGGAAATATTGGGAGAAAACCTGAGAAAGGAAAATAATTGGGGTAAAAATCAGAACTGTTTGGATAAAGACTTGAGAAATGAGAATATTTGGGTAAAAAAAACCTCAGAAAGGAAAATATTGAGATAAAGAGATGGACAAGGATAATATTGGGGTGAGAGCCTGTGCATGGACAGTATTTGCCTGCATGAGAGCTTAAACCCATTAGCTCCTCACCACAGCTCCTAAGCAGAATGGGGTGACCCAGCAGTGCTGGGTCAATGGTTGGACTTGACGTTCTTAAAGATCTTTTCCAGTCAGAGGGCACCTGTGATGCTGAGATGTGAGAATTGGTAGCTGCAGGTGATTCTTTTCTCCTTTCTGTTACCAGTGCTCATAACCATGAGGTGCTTGTGGATCCAGTCTAGTGGTGAACTTGGTGGAGTAGGGTTTGTGGTTGGACTTGATGATCTCAAGGGTCTTTTCCAACCTGAATGGCTCCATAAACCACTTCTGGAGCCGCCAGAGATGGGGTGCAGGGGGCAAAGAGGCTCTTCTGGTCATGGGACGTGGTCTTCTGGTCGTTGGTGGTGCCGAGGGTGAGGAGCAGTCCTGCAGGTGAGCGGTGCTCGGGGAGGGGTCGCAGAGATGCCGGGCAGGGCTGGGCGAGGGCAGCGCCCTGCTGCGGGTTGCGTTAACTTTCCCTGCTTCCTCTGCGCCGCGGCAGCGGGCTGGGGCGGCCTGAGTGCAGCAAAAGTGAGAAAAGAGAGAGAAGAAAGGATGCTGAGATGAGAAATGAGCCTTCCCCGCCGGCTGCCTTGCAGGCAGCACCACAGCCAGGCTGCAGTGGGTGCGTGGGGTGACCTTTCATCGCGGCATCTCCTGGTGCAACACTGCAGGGGAGCGAGCAGTGAAGGTGGCTGTTGACAGGGTCTGGAGCCCAAACTGGGAGAATTTATCAAAGCTTGAGGTGCTCTAGAAACTTTGCAGGGTTTGGATTATGGGGTCCCTGAGGATGCCAATAGCTGTTGCCCCTGTGAGCCCTCAGAATCATAGAATCATCTTGGCTGGAAAGAATCTCCAGGAGCATCAAGTCCATCCTCAGTCCAACAGCTCCCTGACACCTAGACCTTGAGTGCTCCAGCTACTCAGTTTTTAAACCCCTCCAAGGATGGGGACTCCACCACCTCCCTGGGCAGCCTGTCCCAGTGCCCAACCACTCTCCCAGCAAAGAACTTCTTCCCAAGATCCAATCTAAACCTCCCCTGATGCAACTTGAGGCCATTTCCCCTCGTTCAATCATTAGTCATTTGGGAGATGAGACCAGCAGCAGCCTCTCCACAACCTCCTTTGAGGCAGCTGTAGAGAGCAAGAAGGTCTCCTCTCAGCCTCCTCTTCTCTAGACTCAGTAACCCCAGTTCTTAGATGTGGTGTTGGGGGATCTGGTTTAGGGGTTAACTTGTAGAGCAGGGTGGATGGTTGGACTTGATGATCCCAGGGGTTATTTCCAACCTGAATGATTCTGTGATTCCCTCAGCTGGTCTTCACAAGCCCTGTTCTCCAGCCCTCTCCTCAGCCTTGTTGCCCTTCTCTGGCCCTGCTCCAGCCCCTCAATGTCCTTCTGATCCTGTGGCACCCAAAACTGAACTCAAGGTGCAGTCTCATGAGTGCAGAGCACAGGGGCACTGTCACCTCCTGCAGGTTACCCCATTCCTGATCCCAGCCAGGATGCTGTTGGCCCTCTTGGCCACCTGGGAGCAGGTCTTATTGCTCTGTGCACCCTGACCTCAGCACTTGTCCTTCTGTGGCAGGATGAGCAATTCTGCAGCACAAAGGGATTCATTCCCCATCGAATCAGCCGCAGCAAGACTCTGTAGGTTTTGGTTTAGTAGCCGGGGCATCGGCTCCTCTCGGTCTCTCTGAGAAGTGACGTCGAAGCCGACACCTCTGGGGGCACCTCGGGGCCGGATCGCGGCGTGCGAGCGCGGGAGCTGCACCCAGAGTCTTCACCCCAGAGGGACCCGAGGAGCTCGCCCCGTCCTTCTGCCTCTTTTTCACTCTTCTCAGGTCGGTGGTGTGGGAAAGTTTGAAAGTGCTGTGACTAATCTCACCCCGCCACGGCTCAGCTCGCCGGCAGGGCTGGAAACCACAGAGCTCCACCAGCCACTGGGTGCCCCTTGGGGTGGATCCTGCACCCCATGGGATGCTTCCAGCCTCCTTTCACACAGGAAGCTGCTGCCAGGGCCAGAGTGGTCCAGGGGGATGGGGGTACCTGGCTCTGGGCATCACAGAGAGGTTCTAGGGCTTTCCTCACCCTGCAAACACCACCCAGGGGTTTTGCGGAGTCTCCTTCTCTGGAGAAGTTTAAAACTTGCCTGGATGTGTCCCTGTGCGACTGGATCTAGGAGATCCTGCTGAGTCAGGGGGGTTGGACTGGATTCTCTTTCAAGGTGCCTTCCAAACCCTGATGTTCTGTGATTCTGTGACCTCCAGGATCATCAGGTCCAGCCCTCATTGGTTGGACACCCCACAGGCGCACGGGAAACCCTGTGTTTATGGGACTGGTGGTGCCTGCAGCCTCCCAAGTGATCCAGATCTTTGTGCAATGTTTCCTTCTTCCCTTGGTTGGGCCAATCTGGGTGGCAGGGTCCTATAATTGGGTCCCAAGAGGAAGAAGCAGGAAGGAGATGAGCAGCATCTCACAGACATTGGAGATGTCCTTCACTGGAGGACTCGCCTGGATGTGCTCCTCTGAGACTTGACCTAGGGGATCCTGCTGTGGCAGGGGGATGGGACTAGAAGATCTTTGGAGGTCCCTTCCAGTCCCTAATGATTCTATGATTCTATGGGGTTTTTTTATAGCTCCCTCCCCAGGGTCCTTCCCCACCAGCTTTTTGTGAGTTTAAAGAGTAAGAGACAAGTTTTTCAGCAACACCAGTACAAGTGTAGAAGGGACATGGGGAGACCAGCTCTTCTTACTGGTGACACTGGAACACATCACCTAGAGAAGCTGTGGCTGCTCCATCCCTGGCAGTGTCCAAGGCCAGGCTGGATGGGGCTCTGGGCAACCTGGTCTGGTGAGAGGTGTCTCTGCCCATGGCAGGGGGTTGGGAATGGATGAGCTCTGAGGACCCTTCCAACCCAACCCAGCCTAGTCTGGGATTCAGTGCTCTGGTTCCCCAGTGGAACATCTGAGAAACAGAGCTGCAACCTACTGTACCAACCAAGTCACCACACTCTGCTGGAGCCTTCTCTTCTCCAGGCTGAACTTTTCTCTTCTCTTCTCTTCTCTTCTCTTCTCTTCTCTTCTCTTCTCTTCTCTTCTCTTCTCTTCTCTTCTCTTCTCTTCTCTTCTCTTCTCTTCTCTTCTCTTCTCTTCTCTTCTCTCTCCTCTCTCCTCTGTGTGTTAATTAGCTCTTTTCTCAGTAGCTTAATTTTTTTCCTTGGACCAGGAATGGGGATGCATGCTGAAAGATTTTGTGCTTCCTCATGCTCTCTAGTGCCTGTTTCTGCTCATGAAGTCCAAGTGTCCCTTCTTCCAGAAAGGCCACCAGCCAAACAGTTGGCAGGAGAAGCACAATCGAAGGGAAAACCTCAGTCCAACCAATGCCAGTTGCAGCACAGATGGATTTCAGGGTCATTATGGCAGTGAATGCAGAATGACTCAAGAAACAATCTGTCATGAATCTGCTTCAGATGATCTCCAACTTGATTTCTTCNCCCTTTCCCCTCTCTCCTCTCTCCTCTTCTCTCCTCTTCTCTCTTCTCCCAGTTCACATCTGGAATTGGCATCTCGCGTCAGTTCAGTGTTCATGTGTCCTGTGACTCAGCATCAGGACTGTTTGACTGCCTTTCTAGTGGTTGCTGTGTGTTCTGCTGTTGCCCTAGGAGCTGTGGCAGTGGTCTCACAGCAGGGCTGCACTTCAGACCAGGAGTCGTGTGAAGGGGAAGGAAAGCTCTGCCCCACTTGGAGCAGCAGAAAGGCTTGAGCTGAGCTTTTCAAACCAGGTCAGCATCCTTCTGCTCCAGTGTCACAGTACAGCCTAGGACTGCACATCCCTAATTTAGGCTTTCTGGCTCTTAAAGAAGCTCGACCATGGCTAATTTTAGATGTATCTCTGCAAAACTGCTCCTCGTCTCGTCTCGTGGGCAGGAGCAGTAGAAGCTCTGAGCTCCAGCCCTGTGTTTAGCGGAGCAGGAGCCAGCCCAGCGCTGCTCTCGATGGGAAAACCACCGAGCCCACAGGAACGCCTGTGCCACACCAGTGAGTGATGGGGTGGCGGGGGGTTATGTTCCCAGTATCCCACTGGGTGCAGTAAATCCACACCTGGGAAGCATCGGGAATTAGGGTTTTCATTCATCCTTCAGCGCGAACCCGCTGCCTCCTGGGGCTGATTTGCATGAGCAAACCTCTGTGGGTTTCCACCGCCTGGGTTTCCTCCTGGGAGCTGCGATGCAAACTGCAGGACTGGCCCAGGGCTCTTGTGCTGCTGGGCAAGGAGCCTGGAGCAGCAGGGAGAGGCCCAGGACAGGTCCCCCAGAGCCGCCAGCTCTGGCTGCTTCACCTCCACCAGAGCTGATGGGTGTTTTGGGCTCGGTTTGCCTGAGCAAAACCATTCCCAAAGAGAAAGGCACCACTGAATCATGGAATCATCAGGGCTGGAAAAGACTTTCTAGATCATCAAGTCCAACCATCCACCCTACAACCCCCAACCACTAACCCAGCTCCTCAAACCCCCCGGCTGCCCGGTTGTTGAACCCCTCCAGGGACGGTGCCTCCACCCCCTCTCTGAGCAGCCTGTTCCAAGCCCTCCCCACTCTTTCTGGAAAGAAGCTTTTGCTCAGATCCAACCTGACCCTCCCCTGGCACAACCTGACCCCATTTCCTCTGGTCCTGTCACTAGTCCCTTTGGAGAAGGCCAACCCCTGCCTCACTGCAGCCTCCCTTCAGGGAGCTGTAGAGAGCAGCGAGGTCTCCCCTCACCCTTCTCTTCTCCCACGGAACAGCCCCAGCTCAAGTCCAGTCAAGTCCAGAGACTTCCTTGTCCTAAAGGCACCCAACCAATGTCCTAGTGGGACACGGGAGGTCTGGCTGGTGGCGCCCAGCTGCTAGCCCCTGCAAGAACTGCCCTGGCTTGGTCCCTTCTCCTTCCCTCCCCGCTCTGGGCTGCTCTCGGCACTGTTTATCTGGGGCAAATCCGAACGCTCCACCAGCACGGCGAAGTCGGTTGGGGTTGAAAGGCAGCCATGGGCGAAACCAGGCGTGTCGGGAGCAGCCCTTGGCGCTCGAGGCGGGGAGGCTGCCTGCAGACAGCAGCGTGTGCGTGTTTTCCTCACAGCTCTTTTGAACAGCTTCCCCTCTCTCTGCTCCAACACGCACCACTTGTCCCAGTTGGCGTTCCCAAAGAAGCTCCCTTTGCAGAGACGTTGGGCTCCGGTCGGCCTCGCCGTGTGGAACCAGGAGCTTAGGTTTACATTCCAGATGTCTCTGGGTTTGGTGCATCCCCAGCACTGCTTCAGCTCCCTCCAGTCTTCTCCCAGAGCTGCAGCTGGGACAGCGTGAGATCTGAACCCGATGACTTGCTGGTGCTGTTGTTTTCATGCCCTGTGTGTGGTTCTTGGAGAACAGGTCTTGTGAGAAGAGGCTGAGGGAGTTGGGCTGTTTAGCCTGAAGAAGAGGAGGGTGAGAGGAGACCTCATGGCCCTTTACAGCTCCCTGAAAGGAGGTGGTAGGGAGGCTGATGTTGGCCTCTTCTCCCAGGTAACTGATGACAGGACAAGAAGAAATGACCACCAGTTGAAGCAGGGGAGGTTTAGACTGGAAATTAGGAAGAATTCCTTTTGTGAAAGAGCAGTTAAACCTTCAAACAGGCTGCCCGGGGCAGTGGAAGAGTCCCCATCCCTGGAGGTCTTCAGAAGGCAGTAGATGGGGCACTCTGGAACATGATCTGGTGGTCATGGAGGTGTTGGGTTGAAGGTTGAACTTGAGGATCTTGGAGGTCTTTTCCAGCCTTAATGATTCCGTGATTCTATGGTGGGGGATTGGACTGGATGATCTTTGGAGGTCCCTTCCAATCCCTAATGTGATTCTGTGTGATTCTGTTGTCCCAGTCTGAGAGCCCTGGCTAGGAAAAGCCCGAGTGTGGCTTTCGGGGTGAATGTGCCGGATGTGAAAGCCCAGATTTAGACCCTGTGGTAGCACGAGGCAGAGATGCAGAGCAACACATCGGGTAAGGCTGCTGGTAGCATTCAGCCTGGGGTCAAAGATACTGGAAATGAAGGGGAACAGAAGTTCTTCTGAGCTTTGAAAACTTCATGCTGGTTAAAGCTGCTGTCGACCTGCCCGTGCAAACCCTCTTGAGCTGCTGGGTGATGCTGTAGAGTTTCTTTAGGTGTTAAATGAGGCAATTCCTGCCACTGACATCTGGAATCTGGTGTCCAGCTGTGGGCTCCTCAGTTCCAGAAGGACCCAGAGCTGCTGGAGAGAGCCAAGCACAGAGCCACAGGGGTGATGGAGGGAGGGGAGCATCTCCCTGATGGGGAAAGGCTGAGGGAGCTGGGGCTCTGGAGCTTGGAGAACAGGAGACTGAGGGGTGACATCATTCATGTCTACAAATATGTGAGGGGTAGGTATCAAGAGGATGGAGCCAGGCTCTTCTCAGTCTAATCTGGTGATAGGATGAGGAGCAATGTTTGTAAGCTGGAACACGGGAGTTTCCACATCAGTCTGAGAACGACCTTCTTCCTGGTGAGGGTGGCAGAGACCTGGAAGGGCTATCTAGTGATAGGACAAGGGGCAAGTGGTGTGAGCTGGAACACAGGAGGTTCCACATCAGTGTGAGAAGGATGTGAGAGGGTGACAGAGCACTGGAAGGGGCTGCCCAGGGCTGTTATGGAGTCTCCTTCTCTGGAGAGATTTAAGNAGTCTCCTTCTCTGGAGACATTTAAGACCTGCCTGGATGTGTTCCTGTGTGACTTGGTCTAGGTGATCCTGCTGTGGCAGGGGGATTGGACTAGATGATCTTTTGAGGTCACTTCCAGTCACAAATGATTCTGTGATTCTATGACTCTATGATTCTATGATTCCGGACTACGCAGTGGGGTTGTGGAGCCTCCTTCTCTGGAGAAGTTTCAAACCCACCTGACCATGTTCATGTGCGACTGGGTCTAGGGGATCCTGCTCTAGCAGGGGGATGGGACTGGATGGTCCTTCGAGGTCCCTTCCAATCCCTAATGATTCTATGATTCTGTGATTCTCTAACTTCTGAGCCCTCTCCTTCCTTGTGTCCTACAGTCCAACAAAGTTCCCGTCGTGCAGCCGTCCCATGGAGTCCACCCGCTCACCCCACTCATCCCTTACAGCAACGACCATTTCAGCCATGGCTCCCACTCGCCCCACTTGCCCGCTGACATCAACCAGAAACAAGGTATTGGGGTCACTGGGGAGCTGCATGGTGGGAGGGGATGATGCTGGAGACCACTGAGATCAAGGGTGTCACCTCTGTGGTCCCAAATCAGTGGGAAAAGTCAAGACCTGTGGTCAGCTGGGGCTTTGCTGCGCAGAAGGAGTTTGTGTGGCTGGTTGGCAATGCTTTGTACTGGCCAGGAGCAGTTTGATGTCACAGAATGGTTTAGATGGGAAAAGACCACCAAAATCATCAAGGACAACCCAAAAGCTACCACCAAGCCCTGCCTCTGAGCTCCAGATCTCCACTGCTGGGAAACACGGCCATGGATGGCCATTCAACCCCCTCCCTGGGCAGCCTGTTCCAAGGGCTGAGGACACTTTCAGGAAGAAGTTTCTCCTCAGGGCCAACCTGAACCTCCCTTGGGGCAGCTTGAGGCCATTTCTTCTTGTCCTATCGCTTGTTCCTTGGGAGAGGAGACCAACCCCCACCTCTCTCCACCCTCCTGTTAGGCAGTTGCAGACCACAGTAAGGTCCCTCCTCAGCCTCCTTCTCTCCAGACTAAGCACCCCCAGCTCCCTCAGCTGCTCCTCACGAGGTCTGTTGCCCAGACCCAAGGTTTTTCAAAAGGGCCAAGCCCTGCTGATCATGCTCTGTCCTCTGCACAAGCCATCCTGTACCTTCAGAGCAGAGCAGAGCCTTCGAGAGGGTGTCAACCAGAAATGGAAAGTCATCTTTCCTCTGACTCATCCCCAGACTGTTGTTAGGTTGTCATTTTGAGAAAACAAATGCTTGAAACAGGAAGTATTTTGACTAAACAGCATCGGGGTCTGACGCCGGGCTGCGGCCTCGGGTGGTTGTGTCTCCGTAGCCACACGGCGTGTGGTTGCCGCACGGTTGGGCTCTCTGGGTTCCTGGGTGAGTCCAGGACACGTCAATTGGCTCACGAGGCTGTGGAGGAAAGTACAGTAGGTAGAGGTTAAACCCTGAACAGTCAGACAGGGGCATGTGCATGGGAATTCACCCCAGACCGTCCCTCCTCGTGGGTTACCGTCAGGCTGAGCGTAGAGTCAAGCTTCTCCCAGCCCTGTGTTAGTGCAGCAGAACCTCTCCACCAGCCCCGTGCCCAAACCTGGGCTTGTGGGAAAGCAAGAGGAGTCCCTTCCATTCAGAGGGGATCCATGACCCATCAGAGTCCAGAAATCAGTGTGAAAACAGAGGCACAAACCCATCTGCTGTGGTTTGGGCAAAGGCTTCAACCCAACAGTGACCCGGCCCGTCCTGGAGATGTTGGCTTTGCCCAGTGTCATCATTGCTACTGTGATGGGGTATCACGGGTGCTCTTGGCTGGAGGATGTGCTGAATTATCCCCAGAGGCTGTGTTCTGTGCTCTCAGGGAGGATGATGTGAAGGATTTAGAATCATAGAATCGTTAGGGATCAGAAGGGACCTCGAAAGATCATCCAGTCCAATCCCCCTGCCACAGCAGGATCACCTAGACCAAGTCACACAGGAACATATCCAGGTGGGTTTGAAACGTCTCCAGAGAAGGAGACTCCACAACCCCCCTGGACAACCCCTGACAGGGCTCTGTCACCCTCACTGGGAAGAAGGTCCTTCTGATATTTATATGGAACCTCCTCTGTTCCAGCTCACACCCATCGCCCCTTGTCCTATCACCAGATGACACTGAGCAGAGCCTGGCTCCAGTTTCCTGACACCCACCCCTCACATATTTATAGACATTAATGAGGACCCCCTCAGTCTCCTCCCAGCTCAAGAGACCCAACTCCCTCAGCCTCTCCCCATAAGGGAGGTGCTCCACTTCCTTCATCATCCTCGTTGCTCTACACTAGACACCCTCCAGTAGCTCTGTGTCCTTCTTGTGCTGAGGGGCCCAGAACTGGACACAACACTCCAGATGTGGTCTCTCTAGTGCAGAGTAGAGGAGGAGAAGAGCCTCTCTTGATCTAACCAGCCCCATTCTGATCCACCCCAGGATGCTGTTGGCCCTCTTGGCCACATTAATTCACAGATGATGATTCCAGGGGTTAATTGTTCTCATGGTGAAGTATTTTCTTCTGAACTCCAGTAGGAATCTCCCCAGGAGTAACTGGCACCCATCATCTCTTGTCTTTTCCACTTGACTCCTTGTGAAAAGGGAGCCTCCATCTTCTTGGCAGTTAGGTACTGGGACACGGGGATAAGGTCCCTGCTAAGGTTCTGCTCTCAAGGCTGAACTTCCCCAGCTCTCTCAGCCTTTCTTCCTGTGGCAGGTCCTTTTCTTCCTGCTCCTCTTCCAGCCAGCACATTGCTTGTGAGCCTCCTGAGAGAGCAAACCCAGTCCTGCTGAGGCGCAAACCCAGCACGAGAGCAGGAAGGGTTAACCAAGCCAAACCCGTTACAAGCTCAGGTCCTGGCAGATTCCTGAATCTCAAGGGAGGTTCCAGCTCAAGGAGTCCACTCCAGTGGTCCTTCTCCAGTGGTTCCTTGCTGTGGCGAGTTGGCAATGTGGGAAGTTGTCCTCAGGCTGCAACACCCACCCTCAGTGCAGGCGCTTTCCAGCCTCCTGTTAGCCTGTGGATTTGCATCAGAGACGGTCGAGGGGGTCTGTCCATCCCTCAGACCCAACCTACAGAACCACAGAATCATCCAGGTTGGAAAGGACCTTCAAGATCATCAAGTCCTCTCCACATGGAGAGGTTTAGCCCTGCACCCTCAGCTGGTGTCTGCCTCCATGGGTGCTGCTGTGATCCCTGTGCTGCTGGGGTGAGGGTTTCCATCCTGGTTCATCCCAGACATGTCCCATCTCAGTTTTCATCACAGAAACACCTCCCATTATCACCCAGTGCAAGCTCTTGAGAGCCACCGTGCCGCTCGTTCTCACAGCAGCCCTTTCAAGCCTTTCCCAGTAGCCCAAGGACATGCAGACAAGGAAATACAAGCAGGAGCTTCTGAATCAGCGGCTGCTGCCCCAACCACCAGGCTAGCGAGAAGAACTTGCGCTCTGGGTGATGCAGCCTGTCCTGTTGGGGTTCAGATCCCAGGAAGCTGGATTAGGATCTGGATCTGGATCCGAAGGGGGCTACCTCACCTGGTTGCTGGGCTCGCGTGGCCATCAGTGGGTTCTGCATCCCACAGCTGTAGGAAACCTTGTACCAAGGTCTTTCCAGTTACATCTTTACTGGGGGTAACTCCCAAGACACTGGGAGTCCACTGGTGTCGATCCTGGTGACTTGTTTGGCATCACCACAGCCAAGGAGAACAATCCAGATGGAATTCTGGGGGTGCAGACTGCTCGCAGCTGCCCCCCTGTTTGTTTGATGGTTTTGCTGACCAGGGTCAGCCACTGGAGATCCCTCTACGTGGTTTTTGGACTGAGGCTCGTTAGCAGTCTAGCTCTCAGCCCCAGTTCCCCTCCAGTCCCCCAGTGTGGGGGGTCAGCTGGAGGCTGCTCTTCCCAGCAGCGCGGAGGTTGAGTCCCACCCGGAGCCTCGGGCTGCAGGGGCTGGTTGGGGTCTGGGTGGCTGCTGCCATCCCCTCTGGCCGTGCCCGCCCAAGCCAGTGGCTTTGAAGCTCCCGCAGGGATTCCCCGTGCACGGGGTGAATTCCCAGCTGGCACCGTCCGCACCCCCCACCCCGCTTTGGACGGGGACCCAAAGCGCTTCCAGTCGAGATGGAAGTGATGTCTGCTGGAGCTCACGGGAGGTCTGGGAGCTCCAGACTGACGGGGTGGGGGTGTGGGAACAGCTTTGACCATCACTCTGGGGTCTGGGGGGTGGGCAGAGGGATCCATCAGGTCCTGAGCAAGGAAAGTTGCTGGGGGGCACACAGAGCAGGGCTGATGCCTGTGCAGGAGCAGGCTGCCTTCCCCACCCCATGACAGGAGAACTTAGGATCCTGCAGCAGCATGGGTGACCCACCACGTCCCCACAGAGAGAATCAGAGCAGTAAAAAGGGTGATTCCATGATCCTGATGCTGGCAGACAGCAAGTGCCCCCAGATGGAGCAACTGGGAGCTCAGGAGGGGTCTGGGTCAGCTGGTGTCCAACTCACCTCCTTTTCCCTTCCCCCAGGAGTGCACCGTCCGTCCCAGACCTCAGACATCCCCGGATTCTACCCCCTCCCTCCCGCTGGAGTCGGACAGATCACGCCGTCGATGGGATGGTGAGTGAGGAGGGTCCCAGCCCACCGCCCGCTCCGCGTGGGGTCGGGTTGTGGAACAAGCCGCGTTCTCCGTCCCCTCACGGTGCTGCCACCCAGCTTCCCCCCTCCTGCGTGCTCTGTGGTGATGGGGAGCAGGATGTGACCCCAGATCCCGGAGAGACCAAAGGCTTTCTCCCAGCTGGGGCAACCCTGGAGCGGGGTCACGACCTGCCCAGTCCCAAACCTTACATCTGGGGATCAGGAAACCTGGGGAGAGCTTCCAACCCACCTCTCCTGACCACAAGAAAACCTCTCACTTTCTTGAGGAGTAGGTAGTCTTCTCTCTCACCCAGGCTTCCAGCACAAACAGCATCTCCCCTGAGGTCTGTGTGGTGTCCCCCAGTGGGATGGTCCATACTCTGGGCCATGGTGCTTCTTAGGGTCTGGAAATACACAGGGGAAAATAAACCTCATGGAGCCATCATCATCATCATCATGATGGCAGGGCCCTGCCCTGGTGAACAACCCTGGTCCCAGCATCTTGCAAAGCAGAGCCTGGGACAACCAGTCCAAAGCCCCCTGGGGATGGGCTGTGTGGGTGCTGCCACCGGCTGCGGTCACCCTGGGGAAGCAGGTGTGGTGGGAGCAGGCATCACTCCTGGGGTTAGTGGTTGTTGCTGGCCGGTGACCCCGGGACCTCGTGGAGGCTCACGGGGAGGCTGGCAGGTCAGGGTGGTCGTGATGGAGCTCGTGGGGGTAGGTGGCCACATCAACCCTGCTGCTAGCCAGCAGCAGATGAAGCCTCAGCAGGTACCACGAGGTACCAGAATGAACTGCTGGTGGGGAGAGGTGAAGAACACGGGGGCAGAACATCTGCTTTTCCTTCTGCCTGGTTGTGAATTCAACGTCCCAGATGATTTTAGCAGCAGCTGGGGCTTCTGACGCAGAGTTTGGCTTCAAAGAGACTAAATTCTGCCTCCTGTGCTGGACCTGCTGCCCTCTGGGTGGTGGTTTAACTCCTCATTCGACGTGAGGAAAGAGCAGCGCTGGGGGGACTGCACTGTGACGGGGAACAGGAGCCTTGGGGAGGGGAGAAAGGAGCTGGTTTGCTGAGCACAGGGTCCTCTCACGGGGTGGGATGCTGGTTGCAGAGAGGTGTCAGGTGCTCGGATGGTTTGTTGGCCGCTTGGTGCTGGAGGGAGGGTGTCTTCAGAGCCTGCTGGGTTGGGCATCCTCGAGCAACCTCGTCAGACACGTTCAGGAGTGACTAATGGAGCAGCTGTGGTGGAGCAGCAGCTCAGAGCAGTGTGTCTGCACCAGAGCCTTTGCTCCTCCTGCTGCCTGTCCCGAGCTCGTGGAAACAGCCCCAGAACCTCCCGGGAGCTGCCCAGTCCTCAGCTGGAGCTCAGCGCATCGAGGTGGATGGGTGCAGGAGCACCCCGGTGGGTTCATGGCAGCGCTGACCCTCATGCAGGGGCTGTGTGCCAGGGCTGGTTATGCCAAGGACGGTGGTGCCAGGGCTGGCTGCTGAGCCAGAGCAGCTTTTCCTCCTCGAGCTGGGCAGAAGCAGGCTTTGTTCTCCCCGAGTGCTTTGGCAGGAGGAGCTGCAGTCCCTCTCTAACTAGCTGGGACAACAGTCAGATAACAGTGCCCTCGAGGGAGCCCTGCTCACGGGAGCCTGGCAGCAAAAAGAGCCACCCACTGCCACCCACTGCCACGGCAGCTCCCCCTTGGCCACCCCAGCACTGGTTGCTGTGGGCTGTGATCATAGCATCACAGAACATTAGGGATGGAAAGTGACCCTGAAAGAGCATCAAGTCCAAGAGCAGGATCCCCTGGACCAAGTCGCCCAGGAACACGGCCAGGCAGGTTTGAAACGTCTCCAGGGAAGGAGTGACCCCACCTTCCCAACCAGCAGGGACCCGTTTCACAGCCCCATTCATCCCCAGGGCAATCGGTGTGGATGCGGCCGCCGGTGCCCGGCTGCCAGCCCCAGCCTCCCAACGCCTCTGTCGCTCCTGGAGCAGCTCCGAGTGTTTTTCTCGGCCCTGGGGCAGCCTCCCTCGACTTCAAAGGCTGTTTGGGGTTCCCGGTGGCGCGGGGTAGCACTTGGCTGCCTCTCGCTGTGTTTATACCCGCCGACATCTGAGAGGTGGGAGAGGGCTTCNAGATTTCAGTCAAGCCGAGGCACAGCAGGAACAGGAACCTCCTCTCTTCATACCTTGGTTAGACTGGGCTCCTTTTTTATTGGGTTCCTTTTGCTTATCAGAGCTGGAAATAGCTGCTGGTGGTGTTGGGGGCAGCTCTGTGCAGCCTGGGCACAGGAGTGTGAGCATCCCCGTGGGTTTAAATCCCCCACTGTGTCCTCCTTGGGCATCTCTGAGGCTGGGAGCATCCTTTGGTGGGTTCACAGAACAAGCCTCTCTATGAAAAGCAGGGGGGTCCCCTCACTGGGGAACTTTCTGCACAGTGAGTTCATCCTCTCCACACTCATTTCCAGCTCCAGGTCTGGTCCAGACCCAGTCCCCAGGATGGAAAAACATTAACAAATCATGTAATCACAGAATTACAGAACATTAGGGATTGGAAGAGACCTCAAGAGACCATCTAGTCCAATCCCTCCACTTCTGGTCTGGTTGCACCCCGAGTTAGGGTTAGTTCATCATGCTGACAAGGATGGGTTGGGGAACTCAGAGCATCTCTGCAGCATCTCCAAGGGTAGGTCCTTTCTTGCTGGACCCCAGGAGGTTCTTGTGCTCCTGGTGCAACCTGCAGCTGTTCAGCCTCTCGTGCTCCACACAGACAGATGCTGTGAGCAGGCTTTAGGGGTGCTTCTGCTCAGCCTGTGCTCTTGTAACCAGCTTCTCCTGTGCAACAGCCACATCTCCTCGTTTTCCAGTGCCTCTCCACCTTCTGGAACAGGATAAGGCTGCGGCACTGGGAACACGGGGGGGGGGGGCACGGCTGCATCCGACCTCTGCAGAGAGCCCAAGCTTCTCCCAAAACATTGTCCCTGGAGCCCCGGGGGGCACCGCCACCTCCTCCCCAGGCAGAGCTCCTGGACCACCGGTGCTTGGAGCCCCTACCTTAGCACAGGGTTGTCTTTTAGGAGCCACCCCGTGGCTGTGGATACTTGATAGACTCTTTCTTCCCGATCCCAGGCAGAGCCAGTCTGTCTATCCGCTCCCGTCATGTGGATTTAGGCAGCCGTACTCGCCGGCGCTTTCTCCTGGGGCTTCTCTCTCCAGGTGAGTATGAGCTGTGCGAGGCAGGGCAGCAGCTCCGCCGGGCTCGCAGCTTGCGCTGTGTCGCCGTCAGAGCTTGCAGCACACCTGGGCCACCCAGGGACGGCCGTGGACCTTCCCGGGGCGGCCGAGGGGAGAGACGGCGCTTCGGAGGCCGTGCCTGGTCCCTGGGGGGCTCAGGGGGATACTGAAGAGCTCAGAAGTCGAAACCAAGCCAGAAGGAGCTGCCTGCAGCTTAGTGTAGGGGAGATGGGGTGAAGCCTGTTGCTCAGGAGCTTTGTCTTTGTCAGTAGCCCCGATCCTGAATAGACCCCTGTGCCACCACCACTGAGTTTGGCTCTGGTTTACCTGGTCTCAGCCTGAAAAGCAGCAGAGGCAGCGATTCATCAGCACAGGGCAGTTCTCTGAGACAGAAGTGCAGCTTCTGCTTCCTCCATCCCATCATCAGGCAACACAGAGCTGGACCCTGCGCAGGGGAGGGGGTCAGGAGAAGACACACCAGTGCTGGCTTTGAGGATCCGGCCCTAAATATTGAGGAGATTGAGCCACTTAGCAGAGCCCCAAACCACCAGCACAGCAAGTTTATGATGACCCAGCACCAAACTTTGCCCTCTGCAACTATACCCACACACCAGTGACGTTCCCGTGGGTGGGAATTGCAGAGTGCAGCCCCTCTGGCCATGCTGGTGGCTCCAATGAGGACAGCAGGACCATGGGGATGCCTGTGTGTGCTCATGCACCAGCTTCTGCTTCTGCTTCATGTTGTCCTGAAGAGCTGTGAGCAAGGGGTTCCCACAGGAAAACCATGCAAAGCCTTACCTGTGCAAGCCCTTAGCTGTGCAAAGCTCTCTACCCATGAGACCCTCCATCCATGCAGCCTTCCTTCTGTGCAAGCTCCTATCCATGTATCCCTTCATCCGTGCATCCCTTGATCCATACATCCCTCCATCTCTACAACCCTCCGTCCGTCCATGTGACCCTACATCCATGCATCCCTTGATCCATGTCACCTTCCATCCATCCATGCAACCTCACATCTATCCAACCCCCCATCCATCCATCCAACCCTCCATTCAAACCCCCATCCATCCAGTCCCTCATTCATCCATCCAACCCCTCATCCATCCATCCAACCCCCCATCCATCCCTGCAGCCCTAGAGCAGAGGCGAAGGAGCTCTGCCAGCACTCGTTGCTCCCCCAGGCACCTCTCTGCCCGTCCTCGAAGCCACGAGAGGAGCTAACGGTTCCCCACAGCCCCCCTGAGCCCAGCTCAGCAGCAGCTCCTGCTTGCAGGATTTTGGGGCGGGTTTGTGCAGCCGTGCTGCAGCCGAGGGGAGGGAGTACACCTGGCCAGATAAGGATCAGACGGTGCTGGTGGAGTCAATTAAAGAGCTTTGCTGTCCGTGCCAGCATTATCTAAGGAGCAGCTCCTCTCCCATGGGCGATTCTGCCATCTGAAGCTGCAGCCACGAAGTGGCAAACTTGGCAGAGCCGACGGCGCCGGCTCCAGAGCTCCAGAGAGCTGATGAAGCCGGAGAGCTAGCGAGGCCTCTCGTGATCTCAGCCCCGTGCTGGTGGAGCGCGTTGCTCGGGCAAGGAGCACCTCCTAGAGTTGCAGTTGGGTTCCTGTTCAGGCTCTGGCTGTTGTAGCTAAAGGGAAGGCGCAGATGGGCCTCATTGTGGAGTCAGAGGGATGGAAGGGACCTCCAAAGGGCATCTAGTACAACCCCCCTACACCAAGCAGGGCCATCACTCACCAGACCAGGTTGCCCAAGCGCCCGCCAGCCTGACCTTGAATGGCTCCAGGGATGGGGCCTCCACCACCTCTCTGGGCAGCCTGTTCCAGGGATGAACAACTTTTTCCACCTGTCCAGCCTCACTCTGCCCTTTTCCAGCTTCAAACCATGAGCCCTCGTCATTCCCTGCCCATGGGAACAGCCTTCCCCAGCCTCCTGACAGCCCCTGTGAGGGACTGGAAGGTCTCTATAAGATCCCCCTGAAGCCTCCTCTTCTTCAGGCTGAACAAACCCAACTCTTCCCCATCCAAGCCCTGTGCTGGGTCTGTTGTTGCTTTCTGAGCACTGATGAGATATCACAACCACCAAGATCTGAGTAGCTGGAACCTCTGGTTGAAAGCTGGTTGGAAGCTGGTTTGCTGCTGCTGGTCTCCTCACAGCAGCACCCAGACCCTTCCCCACCCGCGTGCCCACCACCAGCAGCACCAGGCTGGTGGGCACCCTGTACTCAGCATCACCCGTGGGTTTGCTTTCCGTGTCCTCCGCTTACCGTCTGCTTCTGCCACGTCCCGGTGTCACCTCGTGGTCCCAGGCAGCCCCAGCACAGCCCTCCTGGTGCAGCTGACCCTCTCTCTGTCCACTGCAGGTTCACCCACCCGCTGATGCTGGGCTCTGGCATGCACACCACGGGCATCCCGCACCCTGCCATCGTGCCCCACTCCGGCAAGCAGGAGATGGAGCACTACGACCGAAACATGTAAGTTGGGGGACCCACCGGGGCTCCTCCTGTTCGTTAATCCCTGGTAATGGATGATGGGTGGGGAGGGTGGATGAACACCCAGCTCTGCCCGCGTCGGGCATCCAGGGAGCGGATCACAGCCCCTCGCGTGGTTGTGCTGTCGGGTGGGTTTGGTGTTGAGTCTGGAGGGTGGCTCTGATGCCGACAGCTTGTCCTTCCCCCAAGGAAACCTCAACCGGAACCAAAGAGAGAGAAGGAAGCCAAGAAGCCCACTATCAAGAAGCCCCTCAACGCTTTCATGTTGTATATGAAAGAGATGCGGGCGAAGGTCATCGCCGAGTGCACCCTAAAGGAGAGCGCAGCCATCAACCAGATCCTGGGAAGGAGGGTAGGAGCACACGGGGCTCAGCACCACCACCCCAGCAGCATCCCTGTCCCCTGCAGCTGCTCTTGGCCTCATACCAACCATCTGCTTTCAAACCTGCAGGGTCTTATCCCATAAACACATGGAGTGGGATGCGTCTTGGAGCAGGACAGCCTGGTGGGATGGGCTGGGAGGGGATGGTGGGACCCTCATCCACAAACACATGGAGTGGGATGCGTCTTGGAGCAGGGTGGGAAGGGCTGGGAGGGGATGGTGGGGCTGTGTCTCACCACCACCGTGCCCGTCCTTGCAGTGGCACGCGCTGTCCCGCGAGGAGCAGGCCAAGTACTACGAACTGGCTCGCAAGGAACGGCAGCTCCACATGCAGCTCTACCCCGGCTGGTCTGCCAGAGACAACTACGTGAGTGGTTGCGGCGGCTCGGAACCCCCCTCACACACCCTCGCTCTTCCCCAGTGGCTGTGTGGACTACTTGGGTCTCACATGTCTCACGGGCTCACACTGGAGATATGGAGCAAAGCACGTGTACATCTTCAGGTGTCCTTCCATCCACTGGAAGGCTCTGCCCTTTGAGCTCAGGAGCCAGCTCTTCCCTCACAGCCACTTGCTTTCTCCTAGGAGAAACCTGTCCTGCCCCAAGTCCTCCTTCCAGAAAGCCCAAACTCCAGCTGAAGGCAAGAAAACACCCTTAAGCTGACCCAAACCACCCCAAAAGCACCCAGAGGGCAGAGATTGTAGAATTGTTCTGGTTGGGAAAGATCTCTAAGCTCATCGAGTCCAACCATCAACCCAACTGTCCCAAGGCCACCTGTCCCAGAGCTCCAGGTCTATAGGACATTTCAACAGGCAGAGAAGGCAGAGGTGATGGAAGCCCCCAGCCCATGTTCTCTTTGCACAGAGCAGGAGCTTGGCAGGATCCATGCTGGAGGCTGCTGCACTCCGGAGCCACCCTTAGGGAAACCCGGGCAGCCCCCTTGGATCATAGAATCATCATGGTTGGAAAGGACCTCCAGGAGCATCAAGTCCAGCCCTCATCCCAACATCTCTCTAAGTCCTAAACCATGGCCTCGGGTGCTCCAGCTACTCACTTCTTAAACCACTCCAGGGATGGGGACTCCACCACCTCCCTGGGCAGCCTGGTCCAAAGCTCAACCACTCTCTCAGCAGAGAACTTCTCCTTAGGATCCAATCTAAACCTCCCCTGATGCAACTTGAGGCTGTTTGCCTTCATCCCATCATTAGTAACTTGGGAGAAGAGACCAGCACCAGCCTCACTACAACCTCCTTTGAGGTAGCTGCAGAGAGCAAGAGGTCTCCTCACAGCCTCCTCTTCTGTAGACTAAATAACCCCAGTTCTCTCAGCTGCTTCTCCTTGGGTGCAGACCTGGAGGGCAGCAGCATCTGGAGAACAAGGCACCACCTTCCCCCAAGACCAAGCACATCCTCCATGGAAACCTCAGTCCCATAGCATCCTGCCTGTTGGTTCCTTGCTCCACAAAATGGGTTCCAAGGAGGGTCTGTCCAAGCTGGGCCTGTCCCAGCACCAACAAGCAGCTGCTGCAGGTCTTGTGGCCGTTGCAGGAGAAGCTTTTCCCCGCAGCCCCTGAGCAGCAGGGGGAATGTAGGTCGCTTTTGGGCCACGTGGTGCGGATATGGGGCAGGAAATACAGTTGCTCCCACACTGAAGCAGAAGGTTACCGCAGCTCTGAGCTTTCCACCTTCACTCAAACCACAACAAGTCATCTGAAGAGTCACAGGTTGAAGGCGCCCAGCGAGCTGCCTGCTCCACACAGACCAGATCTGCTCCTTAGTGAGCTCCTCAGGAGATGCTCTGTGAGTCAGAGGGGCAGTTTGGGGGTAGATCTGGGGTTTCTTGTTAGTGGGGGAAGAAAACATCTCCATGGTCTTGTGGGCATGGAGGGGATGTCTTGAAGGTTGGACTTGATGATCTTAGAGGTCCTTTTCACAGAATCACAGGACATGAGGGATTGGAAGGGACCTCCAAAGATCATCCAGTCCAATCCCCCTGACACTGCAGGATCCCCTAGATCCAGTCACACAGGAACATGGCCAGGTGGGTTTGAAACTGCTCCAGAGAAGGAGACTCCACAACCCCCCTGGGCAGCCCCTGCCAGGGCTCTGGCACCTTCACCAGGAAGAAGGTCCTTCTCACACTGATGTGCAACCTCCTCTGCTCCAGCTGACACCTGCTGCCCCTTGTCCTGTCACTGGGTGCCCCTGAGCAGAGCCTGGCTCCATCCTCCTGACACCCACCCTTCACATCTTGATCAACATCCATGGGGTCACCCCTCAGGCTCCTTTTTTCCCAGCTCCAGAGCCCCAGCTCCCTCAGCCTTTCCTCAGCAGGGAGATGCTCCCCTCCCTCCATCATCTCTGTGGCTCTGCGCTGGGCTCTCTCCAACAGCTCTGTGTCCTTCTGGAACTGAGGGGCCCACAACTGGACACAAGATTCCAGATGTGGTCTCACCAGGGTAAAGTAGAGGAGGAGAAGGACCTCTCTTGATGTCCTAACCACCCCCCTTCTGATCTATCCCAGGATACCATCAGCCTTCTTGGCCACAAGGACCCATTGCATGCTCGTGGTCATCCTGCTAGCCACCAGCACCACCAGGTCCCTCAATGAATCTGTGATTCTGTGAATGAGAGGAGAGTCACAGGATCACAGACTCACAGAATCACAGAGCATCAGGGATTGGAAGGGACCTGGAAAGATCATCCAGCCCAATCCCCCTGCCGGAGCAGGATCACCTAGATCCAGTCATCAGGGATTGGAAGGGACCTGGAAAGATCATCCAGCCCAATCCCCCTGCCGGAGCAGGATCACCTAGATCCAGTCATCAGGGATTGGAAGGGACCTGGAAAGATCATCCAGCCCAATCCCCCCACCACAGCACCCTCGGTCTGCTGGGATCGTGGACTCACAGTTCTTCCTTTCGCTTTTCAGGGGAAAAAGAAGAGACGAACACGGGAGAAGCAGCAGGATTCCAACTCAGGTAAAGGTCTGCGGCCGGGCGCTCGTCCCTTCCTTCCTGCTCACAGGGGGTAACGCAAACCCCGCCTGGGGGTCCCTCCTGGAAGGCTCCTGCGGTGGGTTCCAGGTCAGCCTGGTGCTCTCCTGGCTGGGCGCACCCTACAAAGACCTGCCCCACCTGAGGTGGGGGCACCAAGGGGCACAGCTGGCTGCCCCTGGATGGTCAGTTGGCTTGGTTGTGGGGTGGGACACCTCTGCTGTTACTGCTGTGGATTGACTGCGCCTCCGTGCGATCAGAATCCCCACATCCTGCGTTGATTCATGAAGTTCAGATTCATTTATTGGTTGAAGAGGTTGGGTGACCTCTTGGAGTGGTCCCTAAGAAGCTGGCTGCGTCCCAGTTCTATCTTCAGTTTAATTAACACCGCAGATCTCATTTGGTGGGCAGACTGATACGGGGAATCAGAGGATCGTGGAATCAGAGACTCACGGAATCAGAGAGTCATTTAATGTGTTGGGTTGGAAGAGACCTCCAAAGGTCATCTGGTCCAACGAGAACAACAGGCTCCTAGGCTTGTAGGTGGTGTCTGTGTGCATGGACGCAGATGTCTATCGCCCACAAGCGTCTTGTCTGGGGATGGTTACGGGTTGAAACCCAGCTGGTGGCCACACACAACAAGGAGACGCTGGTGGTGGTTGAATCCAGCACAGACGTGAGGTGGAATCCCGTGGGGGTGGCTAGAGGTGCGCGCCCCAGGATGTGCCTGGAAGCCTAAGGACAGCGTGGAGAGTAGCTCTTCCCTTCCAGCCGGGAGGGGAGTGGTGGTGGGCGCAGCCTGGGTCTCCTTGGTGCTAACTCTGCTTTCAGCCTGCTTCTGCAACGCTTCCTCCTCTTCTGTCCCGTGCGCAGTCCGAGCCGGCCGGCAGCCCCGGGTGGCCGCTGCTGGGAAGGCAGGGAGCAGGTAAGGACGCTGACGCCAGGCAGAATCCCAACTCCTTCGGGATCGGGCAGCGGTGCCCCGCTCAAGGACCTCGCAGAGCGGCCAGTAGCCCCACAGCCGCCCCTAATCCCCAGCGCTGAGGGCATTCCCCGAACTCCTGCAGCTGCCAGCAGCCGTCCCTGACCCTTTGCCTAACGATCCCTTTCTTCCAGGAGAGGTGGTGCCGGCAAAGCGCAAAGCAGCCCGTTAGTCGTGTGTTCAAGTGGCTAAAATGATGTTGCCTCTTTTCTTCCTCCTGCTCCTCCTCCTCCCCGTGCCCCTGCCTTGCCCGCTCTCGGCCGCGCATGCCCCCGTGCTCAGATCCTGCCTCTCCTAAGAAATGCAGAGCTCGCTTTGGCCTCAACCAACAAACGGACTGGTGCGGCCCGTGCAGGTGTGTATCGGCATCTCCTCGCTGCCGGGGGGCTCCTGGGCCACCGGCTTTGGCTCTGGGCCGCTCGCTGGCCGCGCGGGGATGGGGTTGCGTTGCTCTGGAGGTGTCGGCCGTGCTGCACCCCGGTGTTTCTTGCCTCCCCCAGTGGTGCTGTGATGCTGGATGAGCTCCTCAGCTGATGGAACTCCAGGGTGGAGACCTCACGTGGGGCTTATTTTCCCCCTGTTAGGGATTTAGCACCTGAGGGCCAGCAGCTGGTGGTTAACGGGGTTTTTTCCTGTTCATACTGGGGCTCACCAAGTGTTTGAGGAGCCAGCTCTTCTTTTGCAGTAGCCACTCTGGTTGGGGTGGGAGAGCCTCAAGCAGTGATTGAGTTTGCGGGTGCCCTGTGCCTTGAGCTTCCAGGAGATGGATGTGGCCGGGTGACCCCACTGCTTAGTGCAGGAACCAAGTGCTGCCTGGCTCGGGGGTCTGCAGATGCAGAGGAAGCTCCTCTGGGGGGCTTCTAGGGCTGAGGTCTGTGGCTCAGATCATGATTTTATACCAGCAAGAGCTGGAAGTGTTGCTTCACCTGTTCAGTGCAGCTTCAGAGTGACTCAGAACCCTTAGTCCACCCAAATGAGGACCCCAGAGCTCAACCTCACAAAGCCCTAATGGTGTGTGGCCCAGTGGCAGCCCCAGTGTAGGTCCCTATGGCCACGTCCAAGGTGACCTCCACTCCCTGCTGATGAAGAACCTGGATAGAGACCCCTTGATACCTCGTTGATGCTTCACCTGGAATGGCCAGAGAGGGGTTTGGTGATGCCGACCACTCACGCAAGGTCTCGGCTGCAGCTCTGCAGGCAGTTCCTCCAGCTTGACTCTCAGCTCTGCTGTTTCAGCCTCTCCCCTGCTCTGCTCCCCATTAACCCCGGCTGCCCCAGAGCCCAGAGACCTCAGCCTGCTTCAGTTTGCTAACCTCTGCCTCTCCAACCCTGGTTAGTCCCAGCTGAGCTGCAATTCCCAGTACTAACCCGCTGCTGCTCTGGTCCTGTGTGCTCGGGTCACCTGCAGAGAGCAACTTCCACCGTGGGATGTCCACTCCACAGAGAGCTTAACTGGTTAAAACTGGGTGTCCGTGCTCTGGAGCTCAGGGTAGATGACCCTGGGTTTGGTACCAAAGAGAGGAACTCACCAGATTCAGGAAATGGTGCAGCAAGGAGAACATGAGACTTAGGATGTGAGACCCCCAGTCACAGAACCCCAGACTGGGCTGGGTTGGAAGGGACCTCAGAGCTCACCCAGTGCCGATTCCCTGCCACGGGCAGCGACACCTCTCCCAGACCAGGCTGCCCAGAGCCCCATCCAAACTGGCCTGGGACACTGACAGGGATGGAGCAGCTACAGCCTCCCTGGGCAACCAGGGCCTCAGCACCCTCCCAGGGAGAGATTTCTGCCCCAGACCTCATCTCAATCTCTTTTAGCTTGGACCCATCCTCCTTGTCCTATCACTAGATCCTTCAAAATCCCTCTCCAGCTTCCCTGTAGCCTCATCAGGTACTGGAAGCGCTCTGAGGTCCCCCTGGAGCCTTCTCTTCTCCAGAAATCATCTGAATGTGTGGGGAACACATCTTCTGCAGGTCAAAGGGGAGCATTTGGGTCGAAGGGATGGCCCAGAGCAGAGGCTTCTGCTGCAGGCAGAAGGGCTACAGAGGTCACACTGGGCACAAGCCAGCAACTGGCAGGGAAACGGGCTCCTCAGCACCCAGGGCTGTCACCCCTGTGCTCTGCGGGTGGGACTGGGCATCCGGGAGGGAACGTTTTGGTCTCCATCGCCCCACTCAGCACCCCAGGAACAGAGGCTCCTGGTTGGTGTCTGGGGAGAAGCACCCTCCTGGGTTCTCACTGTAGTCAACAATCATCTCAAAATCCATCATCTCCACTTAATAATTGTTGTGGTGACCAACAGCCCCTCCTCTTCCACCCTCCGTGCTGCCGTCAGCACTGTTCACTGCGATGCTGTTGATCATTTCACTTGCCCTGCCTTGATTTTTATCCTTTTCACTCTTCTCACCGATTTATTTCTATTCTCTTTGTTTTTTCTGACGCTTCCGTTTATTTCTCAATATTTTAGTGGGGTCGCTCTTACTTTTATTTATCTACCTATTTTTTATTATTATTATTACTCCTTTCATTAGAGGTTTTATTACTGCTTCTATTTATTAGCATTTTTCATACTCCTTCTTTTTATTAGTATTTTTCATACTCCTATTTGTTAGTATTTTTGATATTCCTATTTATTAGTATTTTTTATATTCCTATTTATTAGCATTTTTCATACTGCTTCTATTTATTAGTATTTTTTATATTCCTAATTATTAGTATTTTTCATACTGCTTCTATTTATCAGTATTTTTTATATTCCTAATTATTAGTATTTCTGGTACTCCTTCTATTTATTTTTCATACTGCTTCTATGTATGAGTATTTTTCATGCTCCTTTTTAATAGTATTTTTGATACTCCTATTTGTTAGTATTATTGATACTGCTTCTATTTATTAGTATTTTTGGTACTCCTATTTATTAGTATTTTTCATACTCCTTCTATTTATTAGTATTTTTCATACTCCTATTTATTAGTATTTTTCATACTCCTATTTATTAGTATTTTTCATACTGCTTGTTCATTTTCGTTCTTATGGATTTTTCATTACCTATATTTTTTAGTGATTTATCACCATTTTTCCATTTATCTATCCTTGATTTATCATAGATTTATCATTATTTTTCGTTTATTTATCCTCGATTTATCATTATTTGTATTTTATTCTCGATTCATTTTTTTCACTTATCCTTGCTTTATGACTATTTTTATTGCATTTATTCGTGATTGATCATTATTTTTCCTCCATTCTTGCTTTATTGTCGTTTTCCTTTTGTTTATTCCGCATTTCTCGCATTTTTCTTTCGTTTCTCGTCAATTTCTCATCACTTGTTTCTCTCTCACTGATTGGTTCTCACTCTCTTTCGTCAGTTCCTTGTTGATTTCCTTTTTCCCCTCTGTTGATGCTTGTTTTCGTTACTTTCGGCTGTTAGTTCTACTCTGGACTC
>VXBP01010043.1:107419-185675 GCA_013400115.1 Rhinopomastus cyanomelas
AACCCCTCCCGCACCCCGCGCCCGACCCACCCCGATGTCGATCCCGCCCCCCCGCCAAGCGGCCCCGCCAGCGCCGCGGGGACAGCAGCGTTCTGGCGCCGCCTGGCGGTCGCTGCGGGAATCGCCGCGGAGCGGGGCAGGTGGGGAGGTCTCCGCGCTGGCCGGCTCCCTTTACTCACAGACAGCTCTCTCCACTGTTCCTAGGAGGAAAAAGAAGTGCATTCGGTACTTACAAGGAGAAGGACGCTGTGCCAGCCCAGTTTCTTCCGATGGAAGTGCTATAGACTCCCCTGGCTCCCCTCCGGACGCAGCCCACTGCATCGCCTCCGCTCTCCCCGCAGCCAAGCTCGCAGCCCCCGCTGACTCCGCACACAGACCGCAGCCAGACCCCCTCCCGGGCTCCACGAACCTCCACACCGCCACCTGCTCCTCCAGACTGGCCGCCAGGTCCTCTCCTCCCGCACCCACAGAGTCCCCAGCAGGGACATAGTGGCCGGGGCGGTGGGCGCTTCGATTTCTTCACCCACCTGCTTTCGCCGCCCGTTGAAAAGGACCAGAGCCCCTTTCCAAATCCTCCCCCAGCTCACTGCACAAACCTGCCGGGTTAGGCTGCAAGATGCTGGAAAACAAAACCCCTCGGGATTTTTTTATCTCCTTCCTTTCCTTTTCCTTTTTGTTGGGTTTTTTTTTGTGGAGGGTGAGGGATTTTCAAGCTAGAAAAGCCAATTTCAAGAGAAAAAAAAAAACTTAAAAAAAGTACTTGCCAAAACTTAAAATAGCTGACGAGTAAAGGAGCCTCTTGTCCCTGCCCTGTGCTGCTTTAAAGTTTGTTTCTGTTGGTTTGTTTGGGGGTTATTTCCTTCTTCTTTTTAACCACTTTCTCCTCCCAGCGAGGCAGAACGCAGAGCCCCCCGCTCCCCAGCTTGCTGCAGTAGATGGTAGCTGCTACCAAAACACCTCTGGCTTCCACTCGCTGCCTTCCATAGCCACCTAGTCACTCGCTCCCCACCCCAATGTCTTGTAGCCGTTTCACCCCCGGAGCTGGAAAAGCTGGAACAGGAGCAGTTTGGTTTTTAAAGCCTTCATGGCTGAAAAGTCAATGTAGCGCCGCTGGTTTTCTGATCTGGACCATCGAAGCCAACGAGGTGGATGGATTTTATCGAGGGAAGCTTCTTGCTGGAGAACAGGAAGATGATGTTTACAGGTCTCTGTGCGCAGCACAGGGAGCACAAACCCCCACAGCGAACGGAGGGGGCTCAGACCAGCCGCTGGAAGGTCCAACAGCCGATCGCTCGCCGCGTCGGGCAGCCGCAGGGTCTCCCTCGCTGGGGGAGTCGGCTGCTGCAGACACGAGTTTGGGCAAAGCCTCAAAAGATCCCTTTGCCGCTGTGGCCTTGACCCGGCACTCTGCAGACAGGTAGCCCAGAGCCCTGGCTCGCTGGCCCCGAGCAGGTGAGGTGGGTGGAGGTGTGAGAGCTCTCCCCTGGCGTGGGGCAGTCTGGCAGCAGAACATCACACTACCCGGCTCTTCCCTTCAGGGAGACCCACTGCAAGATCAGAGCTGCTGTCACCCAGGAGTTATCGCTGACTCTGTTAAACACCCCCACCCCATGATGGGTGAGGTCTTGTGGAGGTGGAGGGGTCCACCTTCAGCCCTAAAGCAGCGCACACTCCCCACACCGATGCCCAGCGGTCACCTTGTTCCCTCCAGCTGTGCTGAGCAGTTCCTGGGGTTCTGTTCCTAGGCTGAGCTTGAGAAATCAAAACCCCAAAGCCCTGTGGACAGACTGTGATATCCCCAAACCAATGTAAACCCCAAATTCAGTCCAACTTCACAACTTCAGGTTTACAGCCCTCAAGAGACCACAACCTAGTCCAGAGCAGATCTGTTTTCCTGCTTTAAACCACTGAAGATAGTGACCCCCACCCAGAGGGAGAGAAGACGGGGGGGGGGGGGGTGTCTATTTTTTTCCTACTTTGCTTCTTCACATTGAACTCAACTTTTTTTAAAACCAGTTGATGCCTCAAAGACTGAGAACTTCAAGTTAAAAAGAGAATAAAAACCAAATAAAATAGAGGACAAACCTGTTTAGTTCGTAGAGCAGCTTTGGGTCTAATTCCTGTTAGTTAGGTACTTTTTGCTTTAGGGTAGAGTTAGGCTGAGTTGGGTTTTTTTAAGTCCAGTTTTAGCATAGAAGGGCTGAGCCTGTTGCTTTACTCCTGTGTAAATGCACTGAATGAGAAACTAGGTGCCCAAACCCCAAGAGAGCTTCAAGAGAGTCATTTTCGGGTTGTAGGAGAGTCCCTTTAGTGCTGGGACAGAGTCACTTTGAAGCTGGAAGAGTCGTTTTGAAGCCTAAAGGAATCTCAGAACATTAGGGACTGGAAGGGACCTTGAAAGATCATCCAGTCCAATCCCCCTGCCACAGCAGGGTCACCTAGACCAAGTCACACAGGAACACATCCAGGTGGGTTTTAAATCACTTTAACCCACGGAGAAGCAGCTGTGCCTGGACCAACTGCTGACCCTACCCTCAGGCACCTACTTGCTGCACTCGGAGGGTTGGTCCTGCAGCACCGGCTGCTGCTCCGTTAGGAAATGATCATGAGCATCACTTCTTATCAGAGATTCCTAGAACCATTCAGGTTGGAAAAGACTCTTGGGATCACCGAGTCCAACCATCAACCCTACTTGATGGTGACAAAAAGAACCCTCCCCCAAAATGATTCAAATCAAATCCTGCTCTGGCAGAGGATTTGGACTGGTTGATCTTTTGAGGTCCCTTCCAATCCTTAATGTTCTGTGATTCTGTGAAATCAAATTGCTGCGTCTCAGCAGTCGTCACCCCGAGCCCCTCTGGTGTAGAAGTTGCTGTTGCCACCAGCCATGGCTCGTGGTGGCCCAGTGGGCACTGAGCGTAAAACTGGTGTCGCTCACTACCCGACTGGTGTCAGAGCCAAGGCAGGGACCAAAGAAATAGCAGCTGTGGCTCAGGAATGCCAGAGGAACAGAGGAGGTTCCAGATAAATATCAGAAGGACCTTCTTCCCCATGAGGGTGACAGAGCCCTGGCAGGGGCTGCCCAGGGGGGTTGTGGAGTCTCCTTCTCTGGAGATGTTTCAAACCCACCTGGACGTGTTCCTGTGTGACTGGATCTAGGGGCTGCTGCTGTGTCAGGGGGATTGGACTGGATGATCTTTCGAGGTCCTTTCCAATCCCCGATGTTCTGTGATTCTGATTCTGTGAGCTGCCAGGGAAAGTCCAGGCAGAGCAGCCGCCGCTCACTGCAGAATCCAGGACTTTCACCTCTCTCTCTATTTCAAAGCCCCTCCGCGGTGTCGCGGGGCCCTGCGTGGGGTCAGGGCACCCTGACCACCATCGTGATGTTTGTCTTCCATCCCACTCCTGCAGCAGCTCCCTAGAGAAACCCACTGCTCCCTTTTCTCTGGGAGCTTTTCAGGGCACAGAAACGTTTCCACAGCCTCAGAGCTGCAGCAGTGCCCCCTCCCCATATTGGATCCTGCTGTGGGAGGGGGATTGGACTAGATGATCCTTCTCTGGAGACATTTAAAACCCACCTGGACAAGTTTCTGGGTGACTTGGTCCAGGTGATCCTGCTCCAGCAGGAGGATTGGACTAGCTGATCTCTCGAGGTCCCTTCCAGTCCCTGATGCTCTGGGATTCTGTGAGAGCAGCATCACGACCCCAGGCTCTGCTCGAGCCCTTTGCAGCCAGACCCTCCCCTGTGCCTTCAGCTGCGGCAGTAGAAGCCCAGAGTGACACGGGCAGCACTGGAACAGGGTCGGTTTATCCTGCTCTTAACAGAGAACAAACTCCTGATTGGATCTTCCCTCCTCCCCCACAAGAGAACTCGGAGCTGCCCCTTCCAGAGACAAAACAGGCAGCACAACCAACCTCTGTCGGCGCCAACGGGTGCCAAAACAAAGTGCTTTTTCATCTCGATGCCAAAAAGAAAACAGAAGTGTCTTTAGAAACGAAGCAGCAACTCTTTTCCATCCCTATTTTTTAGCTGAGGGAAGGGAGAAACCTTCCCCCTCTCGGATTTTTATCGCCACAAAGATTTGATTTCTACATGTTAGAGGGGTTTTTTTTGGTAGTTCTTCTACAGCAGTTTCAAGTCCTTGGAGCTCCTGGCATCAGGCTGAATGTAGAAGCCCCGATGAGACCACTGTGTGTGATGTAGCAGGGAGCACTGGTTTTGCAGCTGATCCTCTCCATTCGTCCGACCCCACCGTTGGTCAATCGGTTTTTGATGTCACTAGAGTTTGTATTTTTTGTTTTGGCTTTTATGTTCAAAAAAAAAATAATGTTTATAGCTTTATAAATAAACTAATTGCCAGACTGGCTCTTGAAAAAAGAGGCTGCTGGAGCGTCTGATCTGATCGAGCTCGCTAACAGTGACGCAGAAGTCAAGAGGATTTCTGGGTTTGGGGGGTTGTTCCCTTTTGTGGGCAAGTTTTCAGATTCACTGTGAGCAGGATTCAGTGGACAGTGAAGCCTGATCCACCTGGCTTGGATCTGGAGATGTTTAAAACCCACCTGGCCATGTTCCTGTGTGGGGGATTGGACTGGATGAGCTTTCGAGGTCCCTTCCAATCCCTGGTGTTCTGTGACTCTGTGTAAGCGTGGGGCCAGCAGGGCTAGGGATGTGACTCCCCCACTGCCTTGGGCACTGGGGAAGCATCCACTCCAGTACTGGACCACTGACTTCAAGAAAGAGATGGAGGGGCTGGAGTGGGTCCAGAGGAGCAACGAGGCTGGGAAAGGGACTAGATGGAAAGTCTGATGAGGAACTGGGGGTGTTTAGCCTGGAGGAGACTCATGGGGGGAACCTTCTCCCTGTCTTCAGCTCCCTGAAGGGAGTTGCAGTCAGGTGGGGGTCAGGCTCTTCTCCCAGGCAACCAGCACCAGGACAAGAGGGCTAGGGGATCCTGCTGTGGCAGGGGGATTGGACTGGGTGATCTTCCGAGGTCCCTTCCAATCCCTAATGCTCTGTGAGCAGCCAGACCAGCCCTTCCTTCTGCTCCAGCTCCACACTCGCAGCAGTACCCAGTGCCACAACCCTGGAGCCTCAGCTCCTCCTGGAGCACCAAGGGTTAAGCTTTAAGGTGTCCTAAAAAAACAAGCAAGGTCACAGGTGTGGTTTAGAAGGCAAACAAAGCAGAAGCAAAGTAATGAGGAAACAAACTACACCTCTGTGACTCTTCCTCATCCTACAGCACGGGGAGGTCTCCTGTGAGGCAGCAGCTGCTGACAAACAGATCTCAGGCTGATGAGGAGCACCTAAAGGAATTTATATGGGCTGATGCCACTGAACACAACCCTGCTGGAGGCTTCTATTAGCCACAGAGCACTCTGAGCATCAGCAAGTATATTCTGCAGCACTAACTCCACACGCAGAGGGATTTGTTTCTTGTAGGAACCCAGGATGAGGAGAACATTGAACTACAAACACAGCCACAGAAGGAAAGAGCAGCAGGTTTCCTCAGGTGGGACTTCTAAACTGAGCTGCATTATCTGCCATAGGGGAGGGCCACATGCATGGGACAGGCTGAGGGAGCTGGGGCTGTCCAGCCTGGACGAGAAAAGGCTCTGGTGGGGGACCTTACAGTAGCTGGAGGGGCTACAAGAAAGCTGGAGAGGGGCTTTTTCCTGGGGCATCTAGTGATGCAACAAAGGGGATGGCTTACAACTAAAAGAAGGGAGATTTAAATGACATCTGAGGCAGAAATTCCTCCCTGTGAGGGTGCTACAGCACTGGAACTGGTTGCCCCGGGAGATTGTGGCTGCTCCATCCCTGCAAGTATCCAAGGCCAGGCTGGATCTGGGCAAACTGGTCTGGTGAGAGGTGCTGCTGCCCACAGCAAGAGGTTGGGGCTGGATGACCTCTAGGATCCCTTCCAACCCAAACCAGGCTGTGATTCTGTGAAATTACAGAGTCCCCCACCCAGGATCACATCCTCTGTGCAACCAAACACAAGGAGAAAAGGTCTGAACATCCCTTTTGATTTGAACAGGAATCAAGCAACATCCAACCCCCAAAGAGCAAGAGGTTGGCTCCACATCTTAGCAACATCCAACATCTTGACTGACAAATCGATGCTTTTACCACTGGTGCCATCATGTCAGGCAACAGCAGCCCAGTCAAGTGTTTACTGGTGTATTTTCAGGCACTGGTATAACATGGCTCTGCTAAAAAAAGAGACACTATCAAAGCTGACTCCCCTCCAATGACTTTAGGAGCAACTCCTGCTCTGGTGAGAGCTGCTGCTGCCCCTGGCAGGGGCTTGGCAGGGGGTGAGCTCTGTGCTCCCTTCTAACCCAAAGCATCCTACAACAACACACAGCCAGCACAAAGCAGCAGTTAGGACCTGTCTAGCTCCAAATAACTAGAACCACTTGCAAACCAAAAGTTTAAAAGCCCTTTATTAATCCAGAAGTGAAACACTGATATTTAAAGTGAGAGAAGTCTGTTTATTAAGGTTTGTTTCTAACTCTAAAGGTTTATACAGAGAATGGAATGCAATACAAGCTAAGAGCACACCTCAAGAGATCTACCACACAACCATCTCCTACTCCCTATAAGGGAACTGTAAAATAAAAAACCAGGAATAAAATAAAAATCAGAAAACCAGTTACTCTTTAGCTAGTTGCAAGTGGTTTTGTCCAAAGAAGTTAAGCTTGATACTGCATCTAGCTTCATATGCAATCAGGAAGTCTCTACAAGCTGAAGGATCACGTACAGAGGCCTTTAAGATTTCCCGTGGACACGTTAAATCAGGTTTCTCAAGAGCTAAAGTCAGGAGGGTTCTTTTACAATTGCTGAAATGCCACCCCACAAGAGGCAGCCACTCGAGGCAGGTGGGTAGGGTGACCTTTGGTAATGTCAGTCAATGGTTTTGGTCAGATCTGGGTTCCACTCTGCGCAGCGACACGGCTCACACACACCTAACCCTGGGCGCAAAGCAACGCGCTCTTCAGTCGCTACCAGCTAAAGGCAGGTCTTCAAGACATGGTTGAGGGATTCAAATGACACTGTGGGAAGCTTGCTGAGGTTTAGATCACTGTTCACTAGCCTCTAAGGCAGACTAACAGGACAAGAAGTGGTCAAATACTCTCTGCCTTTTTTTTTTCCCCTCCTCAAATGTAGGACAAGAACCATCAGGAAAGGTCTATAGCTTGAAGAAACACTAACTCCCCCCCCTTCTCCCCCAACTTTTCAGAAGACATCCAATAAGTGTTTTTATTTAGCTCCCCAAGACACCTTCCAGTTTGTTTTTCCTCTCTGAAGTCATCAATACCCTGTAAACACAAGTGTTCTTCTTGAGGAAGAAAACACCGGTGGTTTTATTTACAAACCTTCGCACTAAACTGGATTTAAAACATCCCAAAGTATAAGGAAAAGAACCTCGAGGGCTACTCCCCACCCAGAATCCACGCCGAGTTCTGGTTTACTCAGAGCAAAGTAAAAAGACATCCAATTACACTAGTAAAAACGCAAGGAGATTGAAATTGGTACTCAAAAAACAACCCCACTACACATGCAAAGGGAACGGTATCCTGCTAACACAACTTCATTTGCTGCTGCATTTGTCTAGTATTAACAATTATGAACAGAGCAGTGCAACTAGTATTTGGAACAATCCTTACAGTGTTCGAGTGTCAGGCACAAGGCTTCACTTCTCTTCACACCACTGGTTCTCTTTACGTACCTGGAAAGAGCACAAACACAGGCTGGGCAGTGACTGGCTGGAGAGTGGCCTTGAGGAGAGGGACTTGGGGGGGCTTGTGGATGAGAGGCTCAGCATGAGCCAGCAGTGTGCACTTGCAGCCCAGAAGGCAAACTGGATCCTGGGCTGCATCAGGAGAAGTGTGGCCAGCAGGTTGAGGGAGGTGATTCTCCCCCTCTGGTGAGACCCCACCTGGAGCACTGCGTCCAGTTCTGGAGCCCTTGTTACAAGAGGGATGTGGAGATGCTGGAGTGAGTGCAGAGGAGGGCCACAAGGATATCAGAGGGCTGGAGCACCTCTCCTATGAGGATACACTGAAGGAATTGGAGTTGCTCAGTCTGGAGAAGAGGAGACTCCCAGGTGACCTTATTGTGGCCTTCCAGTATCTGAAGGGGGCTACAAAAAGGCTGGGGAGGGGCTGTTTAGGATGTCAGGTAGTGACAGGACTAGGAGGGAATGGAGCAAAGCTGGAGATGGGTGGATTTAGAGTGGATGTGAGAGGGAAGTTCTTCACCATGAGAGTGGTGAGAGCCTGGAATGGGTTGTCCAGGGAGGTGGTGGAGGCCCCATCCTTGGAGGTGTTTAAGGCCAGGCTGGATGGGGCTCTGGCCAGCCAGGTCTAGGGTGGGGTGTCCCTGCCCATGGTAGGGGAGTTGGAACTGGATGACCCTGTGGTCCCTTCCAACCCAGACTGACTGTATGACTTGGTCTGGGTGATCCTGCTGTGGCAGGGGGATTGGACTAGATGATCTTTCGGGGCCCCTTCCAATTCCTAATGATTCTGTGATTCTATGTTAACCATCAGCAGTGAACCTGGGAAAGTTACCCAGAGCTTCCCAGATAAACTGACCTTGTTTGACAGCAGAAGCCCAGAGATTGTTTCTCAGGTCTGGATTTGATGCAGACTGAATGTGGCACCAAGTAAAACTAATGACTGGCTTGAGGCTGAACCTGCTCATTTGACGTAGAACTGATAATCAGTCCAGTTCTGGGTGGCTCAGTTCCAGAAGGACACTGAACTGTTTGAGCACAGTAGAGTCCCCCACAAAGGAACCCTCAGGTGACTGGGGTCTTGCATTGTGCTGTGAGTCCAGCACAGAGCCACAAAGATGATGGAGAGGAGCATCCTAGGATTGCTATGATTCTATGATTGATCTCCCTAATGAGGAAAGGCTGAGGAAGCTAAGTCTCTTGAGCTCTGAAAAACAGGAGACTGAGGGGTGACCCCATGAACATTGATCAATATGTGAAGGGTGGGTGTCAGGAGGATGGAGCCAGGCTGTGCTCAGGGGCACCCAATAAAAGGACAAGGGGCAATGGGTGTGATCTGGAACAGAGGAGGTTCCACATCAATCCGAGAAGGAACTTCTTCACAGTGAGGGTCACAGAGCACTGGAAGGGGCTGCCCTGGGGGGTTGTGGAGTCTGTCTTCTTCTCTGAAGACTTTGAAAACCCACCTGAACATGTTCCTGTGTGACTGGATCTAAGGGATCCTGTTGTGGCAGGGGGATTAGACTGGATGAGCTTTCAGGGTCCCTTCCAATCCCTAACGTTCTGTGATTGTGACTTTACACTGCTTCTCACTGATATTTTGCAGTTGGTTTGTTGTTCAGGCTCTACACTTGTTAAATACAAGAACTCAAACATCTCACACAAAAACACATCTCCAGCACCTTACTGCAGCTCTGAGGCAGCAAACTGCCACAAACAAGCCCACCTGCTCACCTAGCAGACACCCATCTGAGCTAAGCAATCCACAAGATCTGTTTGGACAAGTACCTGTGCTTCTTCCTCCTCAGTGAAGTCATTCTTAATATTGAATGTCTTGCGAATCTCTTCTGGAGTCTTCCCCTTGATCATGTTTGCCACTGTCTTGCATGTGACATCAAGCAAACCTTTGATGTCCAAGTAATTCGCAGCCTGCAGGAAGAATTTCCAAATGTAAAGGCCTCTGTGTCAGTGTTGCACCTCTGCAGATGCTCCCAGAATTACACTGAGAGAGGACAGTAACTGCAAACAGATCAGCTCCACAAGTAGCAGCTTCTAGACAGAAGCCTGAAGTAGCAGTAATCTAACTCACCAAACAGTAGGGAAAGTCATTTATCCTGTGAAAGACACCTCACCCCACTCCTCTTTGGAAAAAGAGCTTTCAGAAGCCTGTGGACACCCAAGATGTTCAGCACTGAAGTGCTGTGAGCTTACTAACACAAGTAACATGGCCTTGCTGCTCCACACAAAGTAAAAACCATTAAGGCCAAAGCTAGATTCCCATTTGCATGCAGATCTCAAAGTGCATTCCTAGCAATGAGCCCTCAGCTGACACTCAGGAGCCACAGAATCAAAGACAGTGACTACGGGGCCCTACAGCTAAGGTCTCTAGTTAAATGAGCAAGAGTCTGGTAAGGAAAGGCTGAGGGAGCTGGGGGTGTTTATCCTGGAGGAGATTCATGGGGGCACATTCTCCCTCCCTACAGCTCCCTGAAGGATGGCTGGAGTCAGGCAGGGGTCTGGCTCTTCTCCCAGGAAACCAGGACCAGAGGGTAGAGCCTGAAGCTGCCAGGGGAGGGTTAGGTTGAACCTAAGGAAGCCCTTCCTCACAGAAAGGATGACCAGAGCCTGGAATGGACTGCCCAGGGCAGTGGCAGAGTCCCCAGCCCTGGAAGTGTTGAAGGCCAGCCTGGCTGTGGCCCTTATTGCCCTGGTCTGGCTGTTGTCGTGGTATTAGGTCCTGGGCTGGGCTGGATGAGCTCAGAGGGCTTTTCCAGCCTCATTCTGTGATTGTGGTATGCCCAGCATCAGGCTGAACTCTAACACTCTCAAGAATTCAGACAGGATTTGCCAGAGGCACTTACCCTCCCCAAATACCCCCTCCCCATGAAGTTATTCAAAAAACAGACTTCATTAGTCAAGTGCATTCTCAGAGAGCTGTTCCTAGGTAGAGCCTTCACACTTCTCACTTACCAGGATGAGTTCAAAAAGTGTTCCTTGGTCTACTTTGAGAAACTCCTGATCCCACACAGGGATGTCATCTGTTCTTTTCTCTTTGTTCTCATCATCCTCAGGAGGAGGTGGATCGTCCTTATGATGGGTGCACCACTGAATCACCTAATTATGGGTTTGATAGTAAAAGTTTGATCCAAGAGATTCTCACATTCAGTGACTAAACTTCATTTTAGAACGATGGACCTGTTTTCCTTAGATTAATATCAGAATCCTGTAAGAATAGGCTCCAATATCAAGCACCAAAAAACCTCAGTCCTAGGGTACAGCAGCCTTCAAGGATCCCATCTGAGACAACAGTTAATTACTTCAAGCCAACCACCAGGGTTAAAGTCATTCAACCCTCTAACACATGTAGGACTGTACAAAGAAAACCTAGACCTCATTTTGTGATGTTTGTTTGCAGGAGCACATTTTTTTTAAGGACAGTATTACAGAGGAGAAGAGGGTAGAGCAGCAACAGCCACCAGCAGGATATGCCAGCCCCAGCACAGAGTTCATCTGGCACAAGTCTACTTTCCTCTTTTAAGTAAAGCATGGTTTGGGAACATGCAAGCTCATCTCCAGACAATTAGAAGGACCAAGCATGCAAGTAAAGTCCTGTTCCACCAACCAGGGAAACTTCACAGGTTTGAGGTTCTTTATGTTCACTAGAAAATTACTCCTAACCCCATTTACCCCAAACAGTCCAGTGCTTCTTTTGGCACAACATCTACTCCAGAGGAAAAAGTATCTTAGACAGTCAAGGAATAGACTTGACTTTTCTCACGTGGCCCAACAATCAAGGTTTCATACTGAATTTAATGCCACCAAGGACACACAGTGACTCTCACACACCAGGAAGGCCACACAGGCACCACTACTGCCAGTTACTCTCATCACTGCCTACTCCTTAATCCCTCCTCCTGCCACTCAGGTCTCCAACAGCCACTTCAGTTCACAGAATCCAATTAAAATGAGGGCTTTAACACCAGGCAATACTGTGTGCAGATGTCCAGCACCACTTCAACACCTTTGGAGGCCTGCTGGGCTTCCAGCTGCTGCTCCAGGTGGTCACCCCACAGGCCCTTCTAGCTGTGGTCTTGAACCTCCAGCTGGTTAAGCTTGTAGCCAGCACATGAGAAACACTTTAAATACAACAGTTCTTAATGCCCAACGTGAACACCACACCGTTCCTGCTGTACAACACAACCACCTCCAGCTCCTTACCTTTTTCAAGATGGCTGCATTCACATTTGGAAGAGGGACTGGGTCATCATCACCTTCATCATCCATTCCCAGATCTAAAAATGGAAAGAGGACTAAACAACCAGCAGGCAAAGCCCATTTACTTGTTTCTGAAGTGGGCCACTTCAACTCCCCACAACAGCACTGAGGCAGAAGGGACCGGTAGCAGAGGAGCTAGCTGGTGAAGTCAACAGCTTTCAGCTTCAGCAAGGCTTTGTGGAGCTGTGGCTGCACTACATCCATTAAATTACACCAAGTTTAAGCTAAGTAGCATCAACAAGCTATCAGCTACTTGCTAGAGCAGAAGTTGCGTGCTCTGGGAATGTGGCATGTTGAAGAACCAGACAAATATTTAGGTCTTTTTATCAATTTAAACAGTTCAACCCACGATTTAAACACAGGTGTTCCCACAGAGATCTCCCACTCCATTTATTATTAAATAAAGGTGGTTGGGGCCCCATCCCTGGAGGTGTTTAAGGCCAGGCTGGATGGGGCTCTGGCCAGCCTGGTCCAGGGTGGGGTGTCCCTGCCCATGGTGGGGGGGTTGGAACTGGATGATCAGGTGGTCCCTGCCAACCCTGAGTGATTCTGACTCCATAACTTCTCCAGTGAGATGAGCCTGCTGTGGCAGGGGGATTGGACTAGATGATCTTTCGGGGCCCCTTCCAATCCCTAATGATTCTATGATCTACTGTGGGAAGTAGAAGCAACACTGTCCTCTCCATGGGAGCTGTAAATATTGCAGCCATAGAGACAACAGCTCTGGCTGCTCAGGTGCTTTTCTGATTCTCACCAGCTGAAGTCTACATGCTGAAAGAGCAGAACCTTCAATCCAAACAACATTTCTACAGCAGGTTTCTGCTACTCCTCATTTTAAAAGCTTGTCAGCACACTCAAGGCAGATTTGAATCAGAACTGTCATATTATCCCCTTGATGTGATTAAGGAATCACAGTAAAAATTAAGAGGAATACATAATTAATATTGAGTCTTGCTAGAACAGGCTCCACATTAGCTGTCTCTGAGTTGAGACCAGGCAATTTAATTCCACACATGCCAACAGTTGGATGACACCCTCACTGCCAAAGATTAGCATCTTGTAATTTGTTATGTAATTAACTACACAGACCTTCACTCGTTACATGATGAGCTGATGCTGCAGCACCAAGGCACTTCATTTTGAAGAACAGATGACTGTCACACCATCAGCACTGAGCAGATTTGAGCACAATAACAAGCACTTCTGTATTAACTGATTATTAGTGGGCTATTAATTAGCACTACTTGTTGTTTGGAAGAACCAACTTGATAGATTCAGTGCTGACATTCAAGGGCACTGCCTGCAGCACCAGTCAGTGGAGCTTTCAAACACACCCCCTGAATGTGGTGGCAGATACCAGAGTCAGGAGTGGCCACTTCAAAGCTGCTGGTATAGAGAAGTAACATCACAAGAAGTAATGTCACTGGTACTGAGAGCCTGGTTTTGACCCACATGAGCACAGCAGCCTAACTTACAACATTTACCACGTGTAACTTCCCTTTATCACCTTGATCAGTGTCACTAAACACCAGTAGCGACAGAGCTGCTGCACGAGAAAGCTGAGGACTGTGATCCCTAATGAATTCTCACCAACTGCTGTTTCCTGATCGTGTTGCTAGTCGTGTTCAACAGGGGTTTAGCAACAGAATGGAAGTGTTTGATGCTCTCAGTATTTCAACCTTCTTTTTACTGTTTTTCCTGTATAGGAGTGTCACCAGCAGGTAAAGACTTGTGCTCAAGAACATGATTTTAACTACATCTACAGAAAGGCTTGTGGAGTTAATTCATTAATACACCCAAAAACTAGGGGAAAAAAGCCACCAGTAAACAATGAGGATTTGCACTGGAGGGATTAGACACAGCTTGCTCTGTCTCCTGGCCATCTGGCAGATCTCCCTTCCCCCGCCACGAGTCCTTTTGTTTCAAATTCATGTCAGCAGGAGATCAGAACTAAGTGTTTATCCCAAATAATCTAACTGCATCCATAAGCTCACAATATAGGTTTCATCTGAGCTCTTTCCTCGCTGTGTTGGTTTGTGATCTCCCACCCTGTGCAAGTGATATTTAAGACTGGAGTTGTTATTCAACAAATGCAGGTTTTAATATTACTAGATGTTCTGTTTGCTTAACTATCGCAAAACTGCTGCAGGCTGTAGGCAAGGCAGGGGGGTGCTTGTGTTCTCTTGGCCTCCCATAAGTGCTCTTAGCAAGAGGACTGAACTTCCAGCTTTTTGCTACAGCACATCCACCCAAACCAGTTTCAGCTGCACCAGCAACTGTCCGAGCTGTTCTGACAGCAGACAGCAAGCTGCTTCACAGTCTCTGGAAGCCTTTTTCAGCACAGCACCCACCTATCTCCTTTGGTCATGATTCCTGTGCAACAGGGTTTCCCCTGAACACACTGCTACCACCTTAGCACAAGCCTGAGATCCTCAAGGCTCCCTTCTCTTACCTTCCAGCATGGTCTTTATAGTGACAGACTGCTTTGCAATTTCAACATCGACCTCAAAGATCTCTCCATCTGAACTCTGCAGTTTAATTGAAGGCATCTGCAAGAGGAAGACAGTTATTTGCACACAATACTCAGCAGATGTTAGGAGTTTAGCTGATTTCAAGATGTGTGTTACCTTTACTGTTTATATTCCTTCTTACCAACAGCAGACTGCTCAGTCAGTGCCACTTAAAGCTGACTCTGATTATTCACTGCTCGAACCATCAGGCTTAAAATCATTAGCTGTATCAATCAATGAGGACTGACAGAAGCCAAACACCAATTTAGAACTCTGTTGTTCATTTGAAAGCAAAAAATACACAATTTAATGGTGCTTCTGTTTTTTTATAGCACAAGATACTAGACCTGTCTTGCAGCAACACTTCCAAAACCCCACTGGTCTTAAAACCAAGCAATTGCTTCTCACTTTGCCTACTCAGATGAAGTCAGACTCCAAAAGCAGTTTCCAAACAATGACCTCTGCAAGAAAAACCACAAATTGGAGATGAAAGGACCCCTCTAGACAGCCTAGCTCAGCCTTCCTTGCTCAAGTCAGAGTAGGCTGCTGTGTATCTCAGGCTTTCCTTTAGGAGTGTTTGGTTTTCTGAAGAGCCTAAAGAGCAATATCCCGTTACAGGGAAGGCTTTCATCACTCCACACCACACTCACAGAGCTGGAAGTCAGATCAGCACTTTGCTAGCATTAGGAAAGACTAAGATGACACTGCATTTTACCTACATTTTTCAAACAAACTGTGCTAAGACCTATAATAAACAAAAGCAAAGATGCCACTAACAGCAAACTAGCCCAACTTTACAGATTTTAACAACTCCAAGAGAGAGGAGATATCCTTGAGACAGCAGCTACACCTTCTGCCTGAAGATACAAAGTCTATTTGGGTATTGCTGCACTTGAAGGACACCACAAACAGAACAGCCTGGCCACAAGCATTTTACAAATCACTTTTCAGCCAAGCAGCAGGATATGTTGTGAATTCCTTTAACAGCAAAACTATCTGTTAGCAGCGAACTAGTGCAACAGCTTTTCCAGAAGCCACCTGCTTTTAGACTTCTAAGGCCTTTGTTTGTAAACACAGCCTGCACCAGGAACAAAGAGTTTTGAACCCATTTCAGCTCACTATCAAGTGTTCCTCCCCCACCAAACCCAAGGGCTACACATGCAAGCTCCTTCCAACAACACTTGAACTACCAAAACTGAATTAGCTGGACGGCTCTCAGCAAACTCACATTCTGCCTCTCTGAGCACCTCCCATAGCTCATCAGTACAGCTGAGCCTGACAGTTCTGCCACAGACCCAGTCCAGTGGAGGGCAGCCAAAACAGGCTATTAAGCAGCTCACACCAGCTTGAAGTCCTCATTGCTTTAATTTCCATTTGGCAGAGCGAGTAGCTAGTTAATGTTTACACAGCCGTGTAACCCTATATGACAGAGCTACTTCTAATTAAGATGGGTGCTCTGGAGAGACAGTCATTGTTCTAAATATACAAAAACACATCTACATATACACAGATTCAGATTATTCAGATTAAAACACAGTTCTGATTTGCTAGTTTGGAGGTTCCTCTGAAGAGTTTAGGTATGAATGTTTAGGTATGTCTGTTAGAAATAAGTTAGGTCACAGGCTGGACTTAATGATCTTGGGGGCCTTTTCCAGCCTCAATAACTGAGATTCTCTATACATTTTAAGTTTAATACAGTGATTGTCTGAGAGCACTCAAGAACAAGCCCAGCTTGAGATGCCAGCCCTCCTGTGCATCTGCCTAGGATTACATAATGCTGCACAACAGAGCCAGCAAGACAGGGATGCTGCCTTCACCAGCACTGCCCCTGCAAGAATACTTGCTTTGACACCCCTGTAATCACTCAAACCTGCTTCTATCGAGACCTCTAGCTTACAGTCAAGGGTTTGAATAAAGAGAAAGGAAGCTAATCTGCTGCTTTATCAGCGATAGCAAAATCTGGAGGATATCCTGATCTGTTATTTTTATAGCTCAGTCTCCTAGAAGGAGGAAAAAAAGAAGTCATTTTTAGCAAACTGCAAGAGAGCTCTGCAAATAGATGGGCCTTGGGTAGCAACAACCGGGTGACTAAGCAGCCTGGTCCTAAAAAGCTCTATTGGACAGCAGCAACCTAAGCTGCGAAGCTGATCAACAGAGAAAGCCTTCGTTACAGCGCTAATTTGCATGGTTTTTATCCTGAAAGTCAGCATTCAGCCACCCAACCGCTGCTGGGCGACTCCCAGAGCCATCCTGGGTGGGTGCCCGCTCCTTCCCACCCCCGTCACCCAGGACGACAGTCACAGCGGAACCCTCTCCCCACCCTGCGCCCTGGACAGACCCCTGGGGTGCTCCGGAGCACCTAAAGCCGCCCACGGGAAAGGAGGAAGAGGAGGGAGGGCCTGGCCTACGGCGGGGGTAGACTCCAGTCTATTTACTACACCCCACAGAGGCCTTCCCACACAAACCCTCAACCTCCAGCGGCCCAGCCCCTAGGGGCCACCCTCAGTGGGCCCCCCGGATCCCACCGGGGGCTCCGCCGCGCTCCGCCCGCGCCAAGTCGGACCCGCCTCCCTCCACCGAGAGGCACCGCGGCCGCCCCCGAGAGCTTCCCTCGACCCAGCGGCTACCGGGCGACCCTCTCCCCACTTTCCCCCGGCCTTACCTTGAGAGGGGGACAGGGTCCGATGGAACCTGGCAACAGCAACGGCGCTGGGGGCCCAACTGCGGCGGCGACGTTATATGGCGGGGGAGGGGAGAGGCGCAAGGACCCGCCTCGAGCTGCCTCGCATCAGCCGGGTTGTCCGCCGCGAACGCCTGACCGAAGCACTCCCCTCCTGCGCATGAACAGCGTCAGAGCGCGGTCGACAATGAAGAAACGGACCCGTGCCGGCCTTTCTAGGATGGAAATAGGGGAAGCGAAGCCGAATCGCGGTGAAAGGAGGGCGGGCTCTCAATCGGGGCTTTCAGGCAGTGACGCGGCCAGCCCGGGAGCGGCACAAGGGGCGGGGGCGAGTCGCGACGGCCAACGGCTGCGGCTTCCCAACCCCCCACAGCTCCATCCCACCCCCACAAGGGGCCTGAGGGGCTGCTGCGGCCCCGGTCCGCAGAGCCCCGGGGGAAGAGACCCAGGACCGGCCTGGAGCTGCCCCGGAGAGACAGAAGTGTGTCTGGGGACAGACCCGGCCCCGCCATGCTTGACAGAGAGCGGGGGCTCTCCCCTGGAACCCCCCCGCCCCGCCATGGCGGAGGGCCCCGCTGCGGCCTGTGGGCCCGGTGCTCTCCTGGAGAAGTGGCAGCTGGGAACAACCTAGACTGAAATCCAACGAAGGGAGTTTTCCACCGGCAGAAAGGCCTTGGGGTTCCCCTCTAGAGCAGGGTTTGGGTCCGGCTGTGGTGGGGAGAGACCCGCGTGTCAATAGAGGGGAGATCACGGAGTCACAGAACATAAGGGATTGGAAGGGACCTAGAAAGATCATCTAGTCTAATCCCCCGCCACAGCAGGATCGCCTGGATCAAGTCGATGCCAATTCAGTGGCTGCCCAGGCAGCAGGAAACAGTTTTTACTGAAAAAAACCCAGTAAAAAAGGAGCTAATGGCAAGCTGTGGCAACCACAAGTAAAGGTTGTTCTTTCCCAGTGACAGGACCCTCAGGACAACTCTCTGGGCTGAGGTTAAGTGTTCGTAGTGGTCGCTGAACATCGACGCCGAGTCCCACCAGAAATCCCAGGCAGCTGCTCTCAGCCTGAGGCCCGTTCAAGTGTCTCCAGCTGCACAAGGAGCCACTAAGCCAGAGGAGCAGAGGATGCTGAGAACCACCAACCTGCAGCCAAAGCATTGCTGTTCAGTGCAACACCCCACCTGAGCAGTGCTGCAGCAGAGGTATCACCTGAAGGGTCAGGAGTACGTGCTAACTAGTGACGGGTGTTAGGTTTTCAGAAACAAAAGAGTTTTGCAGCTTTTTGCTCAGTTGAAGAAAGCAGAGAGGGGTAGAGTCCCCCAAAAGGGAACCCTGGAGTACTGTGTTGTGCTGTGAGACAGTCCAGTGCAGAGCCACAAAGATGATGGAGTGGAGCATCAGCCTGATGAGGAAAGGCTGAGGGTGATGAGCCTCTTGAGCTTGGAAAAAATTGAGCATGAGGAGTGACTCAATTAATGTTGATCAATATGAAAAGGGTGAGTGTCAGGAGGATGGAGCCAGGCTCTGCTCAGGGGCACCCAATGATAGAACAAGGGGCAGCGGGTTTGAGCTGGAACAGAGGAGGTTCCACATTAGTGTGAGAAGGACCTTCTTCATGGTGAAGGTGCCAGAGCCCTGGCAGGGGCTGCCCAGGGGGGTTGTGGAGTCTCCTTCTCTGGAGACTTCTACCTGGCCATGTTCCTGTGTGACTGGATCTAGGCGATCCTGCTGTGGAAAGGGTTTGGACTGGATGGTCTTTTGAGGTCCCTTCCAATCCCTAGTGTTCTGTGATTCATCCCACACCCAGCAGTTTCCATCAGCTGTCCATGGCAAAGTGGTTTTTCAGTACTTATTTACACAGTGACAACTCACAATTATGACAGTTTGCTTTACTTCAAATCCTAATTCACTAGAAAATACCTGCTAGTGAAAAGAATTCTTCTGAGAGTCAGAAATTCTTGGTTCAGAAGCTTCATTTGCTCATTTCAGAGTCCACAGCCCAGCAGCCACAGGAGGATCCTATCTGTCTTCACTTAATTTTCTACCCACATCCAGTGAAATGAGTAATATTAACAATATTTAATATTCAATGGATTGCTGGTTTGGGCTGACTGTCCAAGGAGATGGAACCTCAAATACAACTGCTCAACCAGGAAGAGCCCCTTAGAGCTTAGGTGACTGTGAGGCTGTTCTGCATCACTGAAACAGGTTGCTATAGAAATCCCACAGAGCTGTTGAAGCAAACTGCCTGACTTGGGCTGTTCTGTGGTCCCTTCCAGCCTGAATTATGCTGCTGGAACTCCTTATGTCAGCTGAAGGTGCCAAGTGATGCTTCTGCACAGACTTTGATACTAGGAGAGGTTCCACCGCAATCCTGGCATAGGTAACCAGATTAACTGTTTGTTCATCATTCATTAGGACCTGATTATTGTATTTTTAATATCTATCTCATACAGACACGTGTGTGAAGCTTCCAAACTCTGTAGTGTGACCTTTAATTTGTGCCATCAGCACATTTACCTCTTTCCTCCTCAATCCCTCCATCTGCAAGTCCTTATGAGCCAGCAGGGTGCCCAGGTGGCCCAAAAGGTCAATGGCATCCTGGCTTGGATCAGCTACAGTGTGGCCAGCAGGACTAGGGACATCATGCTCCCCCTGTACTGGGCACTAGGGAGGCCTCCCCTTGAGTACTGAGAGCAGTGCTGGGCCCCTCACTTCAAGAAAGAGATTGAGGGGCTGGAGCAGGTCCTGAGGAACAATGAGGCTGGGGAAGGGACTGGAGGGAAAGGCTGGTGGGGAGAGGCTGAGGAAACTGGGGGTGTTTAGCCTGGAGGAGAGGAGACTCAGGGGGAACCTTGTCCCTCTCTCCAACTCCCTGAAGGGAGGTTGCAGTCAGGTGAGGGTCAGGCTCTTCTCCCAGGGAACCAGCCCCAGGACAAGAGGGCAGAGCCTGAAGCTGCCAGGGGAGGGTTAGGTTGGATGTTAGGAAGCCCTTCCTCATGGAAAGGGTGATCAGAGCCTGGAAAGGACTGCTCAGGGCAGTGGTGGAGTCCCCATCCCTGGAGGTATTGAAGGCCATCCTGGCTGTGGCCCTTAGTGCCCTGGTGTGGCCACTGGGGTGATGTTACATCTTGGTCTGGGCTGGATGAGCTCAGAGGGCTTCTCCAGCCTCAATACTTCTGTGACTCTGTTCACTGAACTAAAAACTGAGGCAACACAGCCTTTATTTTTCTTAAATAGCCTTTTTTTAATTATTAAAACTCCTTGGCTTAAAGGATCAAATGATGGCAGAAGGTGATCTGTAGAAAACACATCTGCAAATCCTAAATCCTTTCCCTGATGCTGCCAAAGAGGAAGGTTTGATTTGGCCCATGATCAGCAAGCACAAGCCCTCAGACTGCAAATCAGCCTTAGCAGAGGGGGATGGGGTTTGCTCCACCTCATAAAGTCTGGGAACAGGCAGAAAGCTAAATTCCACACTTAATTAGGGCTGTGCATGAGTTTAATTCAACATGATCCTATGGATGAGCTCCACACATCTCCCCAGCTTCCTAAAGGAGGAAAGTCTGTCGGCTATGAGCTTGGAATTTGGCTGTTGAATCTGAAGTCTGGGAAAGTTAAACCAACAAAAACATCCCCTACACCCCCCCCCCAAAGAAAAGCTGGCAGATGGCTGTCACAGATACCCTATAATCACACGAAGGCCACCTCCCTCTGTGCCCTACATATCGCACAAAGGACCCCCCCCAGCTCATCCAGATGCTTTCTGTTATCTGTGGTGGAGAAGCAGCTGCTGCGGCGCTGATAGCCGGGGTCTGGAGCGCGTCGGCGTTAATAACACAAAAGGCCCAGCCTCCAGCGGAGCCGCAGGGCAGAGGAGGAGATTTCTCTAAGTGCAAAGGCCGGCCCAGTTTCAGTTGTTGCACAAACAGGTAATGGGTGCCATGCAAATAATCCTAAACCCAAGCGGTGCCACCTCGAGCTGTGGGGATAATCACAGCCTGTACTGACCACAGAGAAGCTGCGGCTCGGGGCCTTTTCCCACCGAGAGCCCAGAGGAGGAAGAGGGAAGCCAAACCCTAAAGCAAATACCTGAAAAGATTGGAGAGACTGAGAGCAGGGCAAGCTTCAGTTCATGCTCAGAAGATCCAGAAGAGCTCTGACCTACATATTTGCAGCATCTCTGGGCTGTGGGTGAAGGCAGCTGAGCAGCGATGCAGCCGCAGGGGGAAGGGGTCTTGAACATGCTGAACATCTGAGAGCAGCCTCTGGACACAGCTCTGGAGCTTCTTCCTGGCTGTTTCTCACAGAATGGTTGAGGCTGGAGAAGCCCTCTGAGCTCAGCTAGCCCACACCAGCACCTAACATCATCACAGCAGCTGCACCAGGGCACTGAGGGCCACAGCCAGGCTGCCCTTCAACACCTCCAGGGATGGGGACTCCACCACTGCCCTGGGCAGTCCAGTCCGGGCTCTGAGCACCCTTTCCTTGAGGAAGGGCTTCCTAAGATTCAACCTAACCCTCCCCTGGCAGCCTCAGGCTCTGCCCTCTTGTCCTGAGGCTTGTTACCTGGGAGAACAGCCTGACCCCCACCCAACTTGAACCTCCCTTCAGGGAGTTGGAGGGAGAAGGTCCCTCTGAATCTCCTCCAGGCTAAATAACCCCAGCTTCCTCAGCGTCTTCTCATCAGATTTTCTCTTCAGTCCCTTCCCCAGCCTTGTTGCTCCTCAGGACCTGCTCCAGCCCCTCAATCTCTTTCTTGAAGAGAGGGACCCAGAACTGTCCCCAGTACTCAAAGAGAGACCTTTCCATTGCCCAGTACAGGGGGAGAATGACGCCCCTAGTCCTGCTGGCCACACTATTGCTGATCCAAGCCAGGATGCCATTGACCTTTTGGGCCACCTGGGCACCCTGCTGGCTCCTGTTCAGCCAGTTGTCACCCAGTACTGCCAGGTCCCTCCCTGCCAGGCTGCTCTCCAGCCACTCATCCCCCAGTCTGCAGCTGCAGGGGGTTGTTGTGGCCAAAGTGTAGGACCCTGTCCTTGGTCCTGTTAAACCTCATCCCATTGGCTCCTCCCCATGGACCCAGCCTGTCCAGATCTCTCTGCAGACTGGCACTCTTGGGTAAAAATTATTGTGTCCCCCCTCAAAACACCTCATGTCCTCCACTTCTACAGAGAAACTGGTAGGGATTTCGCTGCTGGAGACAGCACATTGACGACTATTCAGTAGCCCAGGCGTGATGTGGGGTTGTCAGGGCACCGTGAGGACCAGGCTTGAGAGATCCCCACTTTGCTGAGCTGAGAAACATAAACTAGAGAATCACAGAGTCATTTAGGTTGGAAAAGACCCTTAAGATTGAGTTCAGCTGTAAACTTCCCAGAACTCAGCTAGGATTGCTGAAATGGCAAGGGAGGGGTTGCTGGCAAGAGCTGGACTCCAGTGTTGCCAGAGCACAGCAGCTGTAGCAGAGAGCACCAGCACAAGTGCTGGGAAGCGAGGTGTGACCATTGGATCTGAACAAGAGCTTGATTTTTTTCAGTACAGCTCTAGCAAGAAGCTGATTTATTGCAGTTGTGCTTCATCTAAACCTGTGTTACATGAGCGTCCTTGAGAAGGTGCTGCTGTCATCCCAGCAAGGCAGGAGGGTGGGTGGCTGAGCCCACCAGTTGGATGAGGGTCCAGTCAACACCAACAGAGCGAAGGAGACTTCACTGCTCTCTACAGCTGCCTCAAAGGAGGTTGTAGTGAGGCTGCTGCTGGTCTCTTCTCCCAAATTCCTCATGATAGGACAAGTGGAAATGGCCTCAAGTTGCATCAGGGGAGGTTAAGGTTGGATCTTAGGAAGAAGCTCTTTCCTGAGAGAGTGGCTGGGCACTGGAACAGGCTGCCCAGGGAGGTGGTGGAGTCCCCATCCCTGGAGGGGTTTAAAAACCAAGTAGCTAGAGCAGTTCAGGCTGTGATCTAGGGGTTAGGGAGACGTTGGGATGAGGGCTGGATGTGCTAATCATGGAGGTCCTTCCCAGCCTTGACGATTCTGTGATTCTATGAAATCCTGCCAAGCAGACACCAGCTGGGTGGGTTTTTTCTTTGTCTGCTTGTTTCTTCCCCTAACAAGATTCATGTTCCCTTTACATAACTACAGATATTCGAAAGAGTTTGGAAGATTAAAGATGGAGGAGGGGGGAAAGAAAGGTTTAAAAATAGAAGCACACCTACATGAAGCAGATCGGCAGCATCTCCTTCCTCACCTTATCCTCCCCCCACCTCCATACACATGAAGAGGCTGAGTTTTGTATTGATTATGTCCTAAGCACTCTTTGAAATCCTTTGGGCTGCTCAGGAGGAGCCAAGTCTCCTTAAATCCAGTTGGCAACCAGCCACATGTGGTGCTCCCCAGAGATCTGTTCTCTTTACCACCTTGATCTGGAGAGACGGAGGCTCAGAGGAGACCTTGCTCTCCACAGCCCCCCTGGAAGGAAGCTGGAGCAAGGTGGAGGTCGGGCTCTTCTCCCTGGGATGAGAGGAACCGGCCTCAGGTTACCCCAGGGGAAGTTTAGGTTGGTCCTAAACCCACACGGGTTCCCCAGACCTGGTCCAGGGCAGTAGGGGAAGCCCCTGTCCTTGGAGGGGTGAGGGATGGGGTTTAGTGGAGCCCTGGCAGTGCTGGCAAACAGTGGGGCTCGGTGAGCTGAAAAGGCTTTTCCTAGCCAAGCAATTCCACGATCCCACGGTCGCTGCGGCCGCGCTGGTGCTGAGGCAGATGCTGCCAGGCAGCGGCACTGAACGTGGCAACCCATGGGGTGGCTGCGAGCCTGCAGAGGGGGCCCCAGATCCCGGTCCCGCAGGACGCGGCCGCGGGGTGGCGCCGGGGCTCGGCGGGAGGGCTCCGCACAGCCCCGCGGGTGCTCGCCAGCGGAACCGAGCGAGCAGCACCGGCTCTGCTGGGCTTGCAAACCCATCGGAGGTGGCAACCCAGAAAACTAAGAAGACTATCGTGGAACGGGCTGCCCATCGAGTCTCTTTCACTGGAGACGTTTCAAACCCACCTGGACATGTTCCTGGGCGGCTGGATCTAGGGGATCCTGCTGTGGCAGGGGGATTGGACTTCGAGGTCCCTTCCAATCCCTAATGTTCTGTGATTCTGCGACAACCAGCTGTGCGAGTAAACAAGCTGGGTTCAACTTAAAGGACTGGCTAGCCCCGACCTTCAGGAATAGCATGGTCAGCAGAAGAAGGGAGGTAGTCATGCCCTTGCCACTGGTGAGGCATCACCTCGAGTACCGGGTTCAGTCCTGGGCCTCTCACTACAGGAAAGACATTGAGATGCTGGAAGGCTTCCAGAGCAGAGCTACCCAGCTCATGAGGGGTTTAGAGAACAAGTTGTTTGAGGAGAGGCTGAGGGAGCTGGGCAGGGTTAGTTTGGGGAAGAGGAGCCTGAGGGGGGACCTCATTGCCCTCTACAACTACCTGAAACGAGGTTCCGGAGAGGTGGGTGTTGGCTTCTTCTCCTTAGTAACTACTGACCAAACCAGGGGAAATGGTTTGAAGTTGAGGAAGGGGAGGTTTGGGTTAGATCTTAGGAAGAAATTCTTTACAGAAAGAATGGTTGGGCACTGGAAGGGCCTTCCCAGGGAGGGGGTTGAGTCGCCATCCCTGGAGGGGTTTCAGAAACATGGAGCCATGGTGCTTCATGCCCTGGTCTAGGGGCAGGCATGGAGGGGGTTGGTTTTTGTGTCGATCAATCAGGTATTTGGGGATTCAGGCATTTAGGTTTGTTGTTGCTGTGGGTCTTGTTGGACTCTGTGATCTAGGAGGTCCTTTCCAACCAGGATTATTCTGGGATTCAACCTTGGACCTGTTCAAAGTCCTGAGAGCAGATTCTGAGCTGGTTCTGATGCCACAAGGTGATAAGGAGCAGCTGCCGTGAGGTTTCATTGTCCATGGGAATAAACATAACATGTTTCAGGAGTCCAGCTAGAGATCACGGGGAAAAAGGGCCAGTCCAGCAGCATTTTGAGAGGGCTCAGAGCTCATGCTACTCTCGGAGCAGACACACGGGCAGAACCCAGCAGCAGCCTTCCTTTGGTGAGGAGAAGAAGGGAGGACAGGCTCCTAGGGATCCACAGCCCCCCACTCCTCATGGGCTTCCAGCAGCAGCATGTTCTGCTCCTCTTCCCCAAGGACAAAGGAGCGGAGCTGCCAGCAAAGTGGGTCAAGCGTGGAATGAAAACGCTGTAGGATCCACACAGACAGGGCTCTCCCAGGGCTCCCCCCGGGCTCCCCCCTTTTTCTTTACAAAATAAGGAGGCAAAAGCAAGCAGTGGACGCTGTCCTGACCGCCGCGATACGGGAGGAGCTGCCACAGCAAGTTTTGTGATTAAGGAAGAGGGTGGGTTTCCAAAACCTCCTGAAATATAATCACAAATGAAGGCACTTAGGAGCCAGGTCAGCCCGATCAATCATTTGATTAGCAATTTAAACAGCATATTCCGAGTGTCAGTTCAGCCCTTTCATTTTCAAATGAATCCAGAAAACAATTTAGATAGTTAATGAAAATTCAATTTAAAACAAACCCCCAAACCCAATCCTTACAACCACAGTTGTGTTGGGGGAAAATCTGATGAAGAAGCTACAGAAACAAATCAACAAGATGAGCCTGTTGGGGCTGTTCAGCCTGGAGCAGAGGAGGCTCCCAGGTGGCCTTCCAGCAGCTTTCCAATCTCTGAAGGGGGCTACAAGAAAGCTGGGGGAGGGTTTTTACAGGAGTGGTAGCGCGAGGACAAGGGGAAAGGGTTGCAGACTTGAAGAGGGGAGACTGAGTTTGGGCACGAGGAACCAATTCTTTGCTGTGAGGATGCTGAGATGCTGGAGCAGGCTGCTCAAGACAGTTGTGGCTGCCCCATCTGTGAGGGTGTTGAAGGGCAGGTAGTCTGGGGCCCTGAGTAACCTGCTCTAGTGAAGGTGGCCCTGCCTCTGCAGGGGGCTTGGAACTAGATGATTTTTAAAGTCTCTTCCATCCCTGGCCATTTTATGATGCTGTGAAGATGACAAGAGTGAATGTTCAGTCGCTCAGCTCCCACAGCTGACTATTCTGCAGCCTTACCAGTTGTTCCAGTGCTCCTCTGCCCTCCTAAAGGCTGTCGTGTCCTTTATTGGTTGGCTAATTACATCCATACAGCATGCAAGTACTGTTGTGATTAATGTTTTATACAGCAGCAGCGGGTTAATCTTCATCCCAAAGCAGTTCTGCTCGCTGTAATTAAAAGAGCTACAGCTCAACCCATCTCACAAAATAAAGCTTTTAAGCCCCAGCTCAGGTTTTAAAAGGCTAAACCATGCCACGCTGCTTCATTTCAGAGCAGTAATGGGGGCTCAGCCTTTTTTTCCTCTTTGTATGAGCTGAAAACCTCTGGTTCCTCAAAAGAGTGGCTCAGCTCAACTTTCTTCTCACCCAGGAGGAACTGCTGGAGAGAGTCCACGGCAGACCCACAGAGATGATGAAGGGAGGGGAGCATCTCCCTGCTGAGGAAAGGCTGAGGGAGCTGGGGAAAAGGAGACTGAGGGGTGACCTCGTTAATGTTTATAAATATATGAAAGGTGGGTGTCAGGAGGATGGAGCCAGGCTCTGCTCAGGAGCATCCAGTTGTAGGACAAGGGGCAGCAGGTGTGAGCTGGGACAGAGGCGGTTCCACATCAATGTGAGAAGGACCTTCTTCCCAGTGAGGGTGACAGAGCACTGGCAGGGGCTGCCCAGGGGGGCTGTGGAGTCTCCTTCTCTGGAGACATTTCAAACCCTGCTGGCCATGTTCCTGTGTGACTGGATCTTGGGGATCCTGCTGTGTCAGGGGGATTGGACTGGATGATCTTCTGCAGTCCCTTCCCTCACGTGCTGTGATTCTGTGAAGAGCCTGGACAAAGCCTCTGCTCTGCAGCCTCGATCTTACAAGTGAAGAATTTCCTCCTCTACACCACGAACCCCAAACTGCTCTGCAAATGTTTAGATTTATTTAGGGTCTTCTTTCAAGATTCTTCTGCTCTTCCCCTCTCACTGCTTCACTTTTCAGCAATTCCAGAGTGCAGCTTCTTCCATCACAGGACAACAGCACAGGGCTGAACCATAAATGCCTTGGTCATTTGGGATAAATCATGTAAGAAGAGGGCAAGCAGCATCAAACCTCACTTTTGGATTTTCAATTCAAATGCTGCTCCAAATTCAGTCAGTCAAAGGTGCAACTCCACCCTCAGCACTTCCTTATGCACCTGCCCCACACTTGTTCATTGCCTGAGAAGTTGTTTCTCGTCTTGTCTTTGTCCTGAGCACTCGTGGAAGCTCAAGGTCCCTTTCAGGAGCTTTTGGACCAGTAAAATGGCTTCTCAGCACTCTCTGAAGAGCCGGTGGTTTCTGAAGCCCGGTGCCTGCCGCTGCCGGCAGCGTTGGTGCTCTGCAAGCTCCAGGACAAGGTTAGGAAACCAGGTGAAGCTTTAAATAAAAATCTGTGTTTTAAAATTGCTGCAGTGCCTGTGAGAACTGAGAAGCCGTGCAGAGCGAGCAGTTTGTGAGTCAGCCTGCTGTGGCTTTGAAAGAACTTGTTGTGATGCTCTAGTTCACAGAATCCCAGAACATTAGGGATTGGAAGGGACCTCGAAAGATCATCTAGTCCAATCCCCCTGAAACAGGAGGATCCCCTAGATCCAGTCACACAGGAACCCGGCCAGAGGAGTTTTAAACGTCTCCAGAGAAGGAGACTCCACAACACCTCTGGGCAGCCCCTTCCTGGGCTCTGTCACCCTCACCAGGAGAAAGTTCCTTCAGAAGGATGGGCACCCAGGACACAGAGGCCAAATGCCAGGACAGTGTGAACTGTGACTGAATTAGAACGCCAAGCCCTCCCCCTTTTGTGCCACAACAGCAGTCTGCTCATGTCAGCCAAGTTCTGAGAAGCACAAGGAGAGGTTCTTCAGGCAGTTCACCGAAGAGCAGTTCCACTCCTACCTGCCTTCTGACAATTTAAACCCCAGTGCCAGCCTTTCTCACTAAACTGGAGTTAACTATCCTGCCGAAACAACGCACTAACCAGCCACAGCATGGGATTTCCAGCTACTCCTGCATCATGTTTCATGGATTTCAGCAGCCATTGTAGGGAAGGAGGAAACACCCGCCATCATCTCCAAAACCCAGTACAAATCCCAGCTCTGCTCATTTTTCAGCAGCCAGCATCATCACAGCGTGAAATGAAGGAACTAATCGATCAGCCACCAATAAATCCAACAGTAATTATCTCAGAAAACCACAGACTCCCAGAACATTAGGGATTGGAAGGGACCTCGAAAGATCAGCCAGTCCCATCCCCCTGCCACAGCAGGATCCCCTAGATCCAGTCACACAGGAACAAATCCAGGTGGGTTTTAAATGTCTCCAGAGGAGACTCCACAACCCCCTGGGCAGCCCCTGCCAGGGCTCTGGCACCCTCACTAGGAAGAAGGTCCTTGATGTGGAACTTTCTCTGTTTCACCTCACATCCGATGCCTCGTCTTATCATCAGATGCCACTGAGCAGAGCCTGGCTCCATCCTCCTGACACCCACCTTTAACATATTGATCAACATTCATGGGGTCATCCCTCAATCTCCTGTCTTCCCAGCTCAAGAGACCCAGCTCCCGCAGCCTTTCCTCAGCAGGGAGATGCTCTACTACCTTCATCATCTCTCTGGCTCTGCGCTGGGCTCTCTCCAGCAGCTCTGTGTCCTCCTGGAACTGAGTGGCCCAGAACTAGACACAAGATTCCAGACGTGGTCTCACCAAGGCAGGGTAGAGGGGGAGGATTTGAAATGTTCTTTCTCTTCTTGCATCTTCCAAACGTGCTTTTCACTGGTGGTCAAGCTGCAGAGTAACCACTTCTTGTTCACAACAGCAGCAGCCAGTCACAGCCTGGTTGTTGGGTAAAAAGCCAGGAGTGACTTCCAACATTTCCCGCTTGGGTCATAGAATCATAGAATCATAGAATCATAGAATCATTACGGATCGGAAGGGACCTCGAAAGATCATCTAGTCCAATCCGCCTGCAACAGCAGGATCNGGCTCTGCCCTCATCCATCCACCTGGTTACACCATCATAAAAGGCTATCAGGTTGGTCAAGCATGACTTTCCCTTTGTGAAGCCATGCTGACTGTCCCTAATGACCCTCCTGTCCCTGATGTGCCCGGAAACAGCCTCCAGTACAAACTGTTCCATCACCTTTCCTGGGATGGAGGTGAGGCTGACCGGTCTATAGTTACCTGGGTCTTCCTTCTTTCCCTTTTTAAAGATTGGGGCAACATTTGCTATTTTCCAGTCCCTAGGCACCTCTCCCGTTTCCCAGGACCTAGCAAAGATGATGGAGAGCGGCCTAGCAATGACCTCCGCCATCTCCCTTAGCACACGCGGGTGCATCCCATCTGGGCCCATAGATTTGTGCACATCCAGTTTGTCTGTGCACAGAAAGAGAAGCGACTGCTCCCCTCCGGTGCAGGGAATGATTCACACCAATTAACTGACGGGGAGAGCAGAAAATAGGGCAAAGTCATTACTGCTGATGGAATGGTGTCAATTAAAGCACAAAATTCCCTCTACAAACACATTTAGAACGGCAAGCGAAAGGCTTTTAAAGTGAGCTACTCGACAGAGAAGGGTTGTTTGTTTTTCAATAGTGATCAAAGCCAAAGATCCCAATAAACTAAAAAAAAAAAGACACTAGAGACCAGCTTATTTTTAGTGCCGCTTCCCATAAGTGATCAGACCTGCACAAGACCGAGTGCTCTCTTCAGAAAGCATCTGGAAAGCAACCAGAACAAGGCAAAGCTCAACCTTTGCTGAGGAACAATTCGATTTCCCCTCTGGAAGAGGGCTGAAGTAACATTGGGTGAAAGGCAGCCCCTTCTCTGCAAATTACAGAATGAAGGGGTCCTCCTGCAGAAAGGGAAGAGAATGTTTCTAGCATGAGCCTTAAACTTCTGTTTTGAATGTAACAGTCAGATTAGGATTCAAATCCTGAAACAAAACACCTGAAAGGGATGATTTTAGGGAAGTTCATGTGCAGCTCATGCGCCGTTTCAGAGAGTAGAAGCTTGGGTGATACACGAAGAACCTCGCTGCCAGTTATTTCCTTTAAGAGTTAAAAAAATGGGGTTTATTCTGGGTTTTTCAGAATGTGATTTTAAGGATTAGCACCTACATTATAATTGACTCCTATCTGGATTTCCATGCAGTCCTTTCCAGGCTCTGATCACCATTTCCAGGAGGAATGGCTTCCCAACATCCAACCTAACCCTCCCCTGGCAGCTTCAGGCCCTGCCCTCTGGTCCTGGTGCTGGGAGAAGAGCCTGACCCCCACCAGACTCCAACCTCCCTTCAGGGAGTTGGAGAGAGGGAGAAGGTCCCCCCATCTCTTCTTCTCCAGGCTAAACACCTCCAGCTCCCTCAGCCTCTCCCTCCAGTCCCTTCCTCAGCCTCATTGCTCCTCTGGACCCACTCTATCCCCTCAATCTCACTTCAAGTGAGTGGCCCAAAACTAGCCCCAGTACTTAAGGGGTGGCTAGCTCCCTCAGCTTCTCCTCATCAGACTTTCCCTCTAGTCCCTTCACCAGCCTCACTGCTCTCCACAGCACAACCAGGTATGGACCAGCACCTTCCTGGGGCAACTGAAAACTGAGTTTTCCAGCCCTCTCCAATCACCTCAGTCTCAGTTATTTAGGGTAGAAATTCCTGTGCCAGTCTGTAAAAGCCATCCAGCTACTCACCACTTTATTAAACCACAGCTGTCCTGAGATGGAAGTAGGATTTGACATTTTTCCATACTTAGTTCACAAGTTTATTATGAAAAACCACTGCAGCTCTGTTCTGCAGTAACATTGTTTTACAGAAAAAAAACAGTTCTGTTCAAAGTAATTCACTATCCTTGGACAATTACAAGGGACAATATGTTGGGGACAGGGGGAGGCAGAGAGTGGAAAAGGGAACCGAGTGCAGACCAAAAAAAAAGGAAAAACAAACAAAAAAAAAATCAATACAATTAAATTAAACAGTATTCCCTGAAAATAAAACAAAACCAACAGTTTCTGAACAAATATGAAGCCTTGGTACTTATTTTAAAAATGTTCTTTTAAGCTTCAATGATTGTTTGCTGCTACCCTTATCTACAGTCATGCTGAATAAAGCTATAGCTAAATGGAAAGTTAAATGTACTCACGAGGTGTTAATGTCTACATCTTAGTATCTGCAGTCTCTCAGAGAAAGCAAAAGTAACTACAAACAGCGCTATGCCAGAAACTGGTTTCTTGACCCAACAATGTTGCTTCAGCATGCAATGAACTGGTTCATTCTAAAGTGGTCACAGTTGTTGACGACAAGAGGCTTTGCATTTGAATATGGCACGTCTTTTGGTCCATGTGAGAACGAGTTTGAACGGTAAATAGCTTTTTTTCTGACACTTTGGAGTTACTGTTGCTCTTCCCGGGTTTCTTTCTTTAGGTCAACGTATGGTTCATGGCAATACTGTACAGGTCTAAAATCTCTTTACAGGAAGTAGTCTGGGGTGCGACGAGTCACATGCGGTTCACCTCTGCGCGGCGCCGGATCGAACTGCAAACTGAGAAGCACAGGCGTTAGAGAGCACGAGTTGTGGCTGCTGAGTGCTCCTGACACAGGTTAGTCTTTGCACAGAATCACAGAACATCAGGGATTGGAAGGGACCGCGGAAGATCACCCTGGATCTCCTAGATCCAGTTGCACAGGAACATGGCCAGGCAGGTTTTAAGAAGACTCCACAACCCTCTGGGGGCAGCCCCTTCCAGGGCTCTGTCACCCTCACCATAAGAAGTTCCTTCTCAGATTGATGCGGAACCTCCTCTGTTCCAGTTCACATCTAATGCCCCTTGTCCTTTCATTGGGTGCCACTCAGCAGAGCCTGGCTCCATCCTCCTCCTTTCCGTAGTTATCAACATTCATGGGGTTACCCCCCAGTCTTTCTCCTAGCTCAAGAGACCCAGCTCCCTCAGCCTTTCCTTATCAGGGAGATGCTCCACTCCCTTCATCATCTTTGTGCTGGACTCTCTCCAGCAGCTCTGTGTCCTTCTGCAAACTCAAGGGCCCAGAACTGGACACAAGATTCCAGCTGTGGTCTGAGAACCTCTCTGGATCTACTAACCACCCCTCTTCTAATCCACCCCATTTGCCTTCTTGGCCACCAGGGCCCACTGCTGGCTCCTGCCCATCCTGCTCTGCCCCAGGATCTCCTACGCTGCTCCCCAACAGGTCTGTCCCCGACCTATACTGGTATTTCAAGTCTTTTCTACCAATTACTGTCTTCCAGAGCAAGTGTCTGACTTCTTCCACAGTATGTGTTTATAACCCCTGTATTTTAAGCTCCTCTTACAGGTGCTGTGAAGGAGACTGACAGTTAGAATTGTGTGAAGGGATGTGCTGTGAAACAGTTTTGCTTTACTGGGGAAAGGAGAATGGGAATGTGCTTTCTGCATGTCACTATAGAGAAACTTCATTGTAAGACTCAAAACTAGTCAAACACTACAGTTTCAGAAAGTTTTAAGTCAAAGGGGGCAGTGTACTCACTGCTTTTGGATCATTTAATAGTAAAGTTGCTGCTGAGGTTCAGTTAGGCATCTAATTTACAAAGCTAACATTCTAATAGCTGAAGAGTTCAAAGATCCTCATCTCAGACTGACAGGAGTCCATCACCTCAGCTGGGACAGTGTACTCCCTCTCAACTCACATAACTGGAGCTTATTGAAAGACTAAGAGGTATGTGAAACCAAATTGATGGTCATATTGAACATGTCTGTCGGATTAAAGTGACAGTTAAGAAGTCAAAACCAGCTTTTCCATGTATTTGACTCCAAGGCTTTAGCTGTAACCAGCACATCCAGAGTCAGCCCACCTCCCCAGAAAGAGAGAAAAAGCAGTACCCTCACACAATAGTTAAGAATATTGCTACAGCAACTACCTTAAAGTCACGAGCAACTTAACACTGACTTTCAAACATACTTACAAGGAGTATTTTAGGGTATCATCAAGTTCCATAATCGCAGCCTGGTTGCCACAGCGGTAACAATAGTTTGGAGCACTGAAAATTGTTACTACGTTCCGGTCGTGGCACCAGTTGTACCCCTGGAGAGGAAAGGTAACGTAGAAGTAAATGATGAAAGCCAAGTTCACTGGCTGTACCCCAAATAACCATCTGCCTACAGACTGAACGTTACATGTGCAAAACCCAAAGTGGCACTGCAGTTGTCGTTTTAAATAAGATTAAGGCTGTATCTCCATGTGTCATCTGAAGGGAATAAGGACTGTTGACCTTCCTATGTTGCTTTACACCAGTAAGCATGAGCTAAACATAGTTTAGAAAACCTCGTCGACAATTCTCCACTGCGTTAGCACGGAAGACATTAAACGTGCAGTTCTGAAGTGCCACAGTGTCTATTCTCAGTGCTCAGCTGCGAGCACCCAAATCAGGTCAAACAGAGAACCTCCTCTAGTAGTTTCTGGAAGACTCTCAGCTGGATCATGAGCTGTCCCAGCAGCACATCGCTGACACACTGAGTTCAGCATTAAGGGACCAACCACACATTAAACATACAGGCTACGCCGCTTACCTCCATTACCAACTGATGAGCTCTGGAAACCAACGTAAGGCCATTGGCATGGTTAAAGGTTTCTGAAATATCCTGTCCAAACGTGTAACCTGCACCTCGAGGGGAGATACCCCAGCCACCGCGATCATCTGGATCTGACCATAGCAAGTCACACATGGGACCCTATAAATGATGTGGAAGGTGTTTCAGAAATGGAATGCAAGAAAACCCGTAACAGAAAAAGCTTGCAATATACACACCCCAGCACAACCTGATGAAGCATTCTAAGGCTTCAAATTTAAAAATCCTATCAACTACACTGGAACTACTACCAAGAAGTTAACCTTAATGAAGCAGCAGCTCCCAGCTCTGAGATTGTCAAGTCATACTTGTTGTGGTTCTGGGCTAAGACACTTAAAACACCTGTCTTTCTTCAAGCGAGAACATGCCCTTTACTTTGACTTCAAAAAAACTAGAACAGGAAGACAGGCACTTTCATATTGCTGAGCTGGTTTTCAATTTCATTTTTGGCCCGGGTACTCTAACACTGAATATGTGCTGAATCATGAACCCCCACGAGTTCAGAGAATTCTTTGTCAGTAGTACCTCATGAGGAACTTCCTGCAAGCGATCGAGTGCTCTGATGTGATCCAGTGTATCTATGGATGGAGAGAGGCCACCATGTAGACAGAAAATCTGCAAGAGTTAGATATATATCGTGTTTATCTCATTTGTTTACATTAATTGATTCAGTGCAGCAGTAATTATTTAGCAGAAACCAAGTACTATTAGACATTTATTATTGTAAATATTTAGTACATCTGCAAGAGACTCCCGACACCTGGTAGAACAGCGTGAACAGCTCCTTTTACAACAGTTAGCTGTTGAATACCAACGTACCTGGCCATCCACCAAGGCAGTTAGAGGCAGGTAATCAAAAAGGTCTGTGAAGTATTTCCAAACGTTAGCGTTCCCGTATTTTCTTAAACATTCATCATAGAAACCATATACTTGTGTGATTTGCCTGCTTTCGTGGTTCCCTCGAAGAATTGTGATACGTTCACGGTAACGGACCTAAGCACAACAGATCGTTTTAGAGGCATCAAAATACCCAAGTGATCACCAAAAATCCCCTAATTTACATCCCCTCACCTCCTGTTCATGCATCAGTAAAGCAATAAGAATCAAGCCCTTCTTAAGATGAGGATTTCATTATAAACTCTGGAGATAAAGAAGGCTCATTCACTGCACTAGTGTTAGGAAAAGTTCAGGCTTGAACCTAAATATTTACTTTTCAGAAGTATCCTAGAAAACTGAGGCAACATTTGTAGCCATAAGACCAATCTAACAGAAAACAAAGGAAGCCAGGACAGCAATTACATGTGTTTTACAGAGAACTGTATAGCTGAGAAGTTACCTTAAGAGCTACAAGCAATGTGACTGTTTCGACTGAATAATAGCCTCTGTCAACATAGTCCCCCATAAACAAATAGTTTGTGTCTGGTGATTTGCCTCCAATTCTGAAAAGTTCCATGAGGTCGTGAAATTGGCCGTGGACATCTCCACAGACTGTGACGGGACATCGCACTTCTTGTACATTAGATTCTTTTGTCAAAATTTCTTTAGCCTATAAAACAAACAAACAAAGAGCACACCAGGTAAATGTTTTGTCTATCAACAGTCATTTTATTCCAAGTCTGCTCTACCACTTGCAGCTCTGCTGCTGTCTTTGTCACCACCATTTTCTCCACTAAACCGCATCCACAGGAGCTGCAGACGAAGGCAGTTTGTATGAAGAAGCACAAGCTAAATACAGCATCAGGAAGGTAATTTTGAAGCAACACAAGAATTCCTTAATCGTACCATCACTCTGCCAGTTGTTACAGTTTGTTCTCTACACGGTCACCAAACACACGCCACGATTAATTTTCTAAATCAAGAAGGTATTAGGATATAAATAGCAACAAGTTTACAAGTCACTGTCTAAAACGATTTCCAGGCCTTTCAACTGCCAATGTTCCTACACAAAAAGGGTTCCCCTTTTGCCTTGCCACCAGCATGCCAAGAGAACACGCAAGAACTGTGTTCTATTTTATAACACAGGGCATCTACAAGACTGATGGAAACAGCACCAAGCACCACCTATGCACAGGCCACACTGAATCCAAAATATTCCGAAGCACTTATTACAACCACATTCATTTCAGAGTCTCCTTTCTGGACTTTTTCAAAGCTAACTCGACACCTGAAGCAGCACACTCATTTTTGGGGGGTTCTGCTAAGCAGAGACTTATTTTGAGGCACTAGAAACAATTCCTCATAATCTGAAAAGCATTAGAATGTAAAAGGGTATCACAGAATCACCAAACATTAGGGATTGGAAGGGACCTCAAAAGATCACCCAGTCCAATCCCCCCCACAGCAGGATCCCCTAGATCAAAACATGTGAAGTTAAAATCTAAACAGTGCATTAAATATTGGGTGTTGACATGAGCTACTAAGGGAGATTCATGAAATTCAACATTTCACTCAGTGCTGGAGAGAAAGGCAAAACCATGACTGTGGTTCAGCACCTCACACGACCCAGAGCTTTAGATGTTCCAGCAGGAGCAACCAAGTTAAGTCACTTTGCAAATGTATGCGCATCCAGAGCCGATCCTGCGTGACTTTCCACCCGTGGTGTGCCTAAGCACTAAAGATAGGTCACTGCTGGCTTGTGGTAGGTACTAAAGCTGTAGATTTATTTTAAGATAGCCCGACTTAAGTTCATTTTAATGCAGTGACACTCACCGGATGTTTTGAAGGTATTTTAACAGCTTTAGCCCCTTCTAATACGCTGCTGCATTCAGAAGCATTAGACACCTTAATTCTCCTCTCAACAGCGGACGTTACAGATGGTTATGGAGCTTCAGGGTAACACTTTCCATGGCTGTGCTCTGTTAATGCACTGGAACCAGTGTACAAAGCACCAAGCATTCATGTTTCATCAAAGGTATCAACGTTTGGCCAGGCGAGATTAAAACAACATAGTTGTCAGCGACACAGTTGTTGCTTCCACAGTGTTTGAAATATTAAATCACCCAGATACACATATGACCGGTTAGTCAGACAGCTTCTCTGATGGAAAAAGACTGTTCCAGGTCAACCTGCAAACCAGCAATCTCCATTTAAATCCTTCACTGGAGGAAGGCTGGTGCAGGGGTTTTGCTACTTCCATGTTCTGAAACAGATTTTATAGAACATTGTTATGAACTGCTTAGTCCCTTCACTGTCCTACATCTCAGAGCATTAACTGTGTCATACTCCGCAGTGCTTCAGCAGCACACCTGCCTCTATAAAAGAGCCTTAGCAGAGCTGAAAGCAGGAAAAACAAGACGCTGACCACAAGGCACCGACAAGTGACCCATCAACCATACCCCACATTTCCACATCGACTCAATTTCTATAAAATAAAGCAAAAAAAAAAGTTTTGATCTACTGTAATAAGCCAACTGCTAGGCCAGCAGTATGTGGAACATTACCCTGTCACAATTCAAGTGTCACAGAGATAAGGTGTCACAAACAAGACAAGTGTCTCTGACCCTGACTTTGTCCTGGGCCACACACCAGCCACCCCATGCAAACTCGTCACATTCCACTCTGTCTTTACTGACCTTTCTCAAAGATCCACAGCGATGCTATTTGCTCAGCCACATCACACACCTCCTTCCCTCCCAGTCCATCCTCCCCATCAACACACTGGGCTCCCCACCAGCAGCTCTCCTACATTTCCTCAGAGAGGAAGAAGTAGAGCATTTTTCACCAGCCTTCAGCACAAGACAGAGTAGCTGTGATCAAACCACTGGAAGAAGGAGAACTAGGGAAGGCACACATGATCTTCTGTGCTTAAAGACCCCAGTGACCTATTGCTACAAAGGAGAATGGTGCAACACTGCTGAATTTGGACATTTTGAAACACCAGTATACACAGTTATGCAATTCTGAAACAGATTTTTAACACTTACTAGTGCTTTTATTTCTCAGTCCTTAATTTTTAAGCCAGCCCTGAACTTCTGAGCACTCCAACACTACACAAAGTTTAACTTGCAGCGGAGTCTTACAATTTAAAATAGATTCAATAAGCAAAAACTTGGTGTCAGCCACCTCCTACACTGCAACTGTGAAACCCAATCTATACATCAGCTTTTTTTTTCCAGCATTACGCTCTTATATCTTATATTCAAGTACAGATGGATACAGATGAAGACTGAAAAGAAGTCATTACTTCAAACAGATGAACACTAACGTCACAGCCAAGCACCAAGGATGTCTGATGCACAAAAAACCAAGCAGCTGCAAGACACAGTTGCACAAGAAGAGCATGAGATGCTGTCATAAACAACAATTGCCAAGGTAGAAAGTCATGTATTTTACTCGCAGCAATCTCAAAGTCCAAACAATAAGCCCATGACATACACTTCAGCTTAGTCATAGCGGCGACTGGAATGCATTCCTACTTGTATTGGAAATATTTGGCTTACTCAGCCATTTCACTGGAAAGAGGCAACTTGTTCAGTCCCCAAACACCCACAAGTCAAGAATAAACCCAGTACTGGTTTAAATGCACAAAACCACAGCAGAATTTCACTTTATTGTTAAAATGGGTAACAGCACAAAAATACACCCTGGAATTTAAGAATGAAATCATTCCTAGAGTGCAGCACATCTTCTAAATGGCCAGATGAACACTGCAGCACTGTCTGGATGCCTCTGTTTATAAAGCCCATCTTCTATGCAAAACACTGTTCTTAAAATACAACCATCAGCTTCATTGTTTTCCAGAGTGCTAACTGCACTTTCTAATGGAACAGTCCCAGATAAGAAAAAAACCTCTATGACCATTACAGCTACTGTCATACTCTGCATGGTTTTCAGATCCTCACCAGAGATGCAGGGCGTCTCTCTCACATTTCCCTTGTTCCCTGCATTTTTTATCCTATATGCTACAGATCAAGGCTCAGAGTCAAGTGCCACAAAGGGGATAACCTTGTCTCTCAGAACTCACTTGAAGTGGTCCATTCCTTAAAAATCTCCTGCATTAACCTGTAGCAAATTCCTTTGTGTTTCCAGAACATACTAGATGCTTCTCAACTAATTCTACCCCTTCTTAGATTCGTACATACATACAGGAGCTCTGACAATTCAAACAATGCATACAATGTAAAACACTCTGGGACACATAACAAGAAAAAGAAAGTCTGCATGACTGGGACTTTGTACAACTGTGGAACCACAAAGCTATAAAGCACTTACTGAAAGATTAGCACTAACTCAGTACAGCAAATAATATCTTAATCAGACAGCACAGTTCCAAAGCCCTGGTTACAGATGGTAATGTGTCATTCACACCCGCAGCCCACCAAGCTGTCTTGAGAAGCATCCAGTGTAACCAAGGAAAACAAAACCTAGCTATTTGTAGTTACCATAAAGATACGGTGATGATATCGAAGACTTCAACCACACCCATAGTTTCCTGTCGTCAAGATATACAGGATGTGACTAAATGCGCAATGATCAGCTAATTGGGATGAATACTGGTTTTAGCTGGCCAAATATTACAGCCTGGAAGAGAGTCCAGCTCCAGTAAAGTCATTGGTTACAGTCAGCAAGATTTCTGCAGAGAGACTGCACTTGTTTCCTTCAACGTAAGGGTTTCCCTCACACCCCTTACTTGCAGAGGAAAAGGACCATGTTCAGACAAAGCTGGGCTCACCCTCTGTGGAGCGAAAGGTAATCTTGTTCACAGACATTTTAAACAAAACCTGAGAAATGAGGCCTCCAGTACTCCCCTTCCATGAAGGAGGTACCACAGCAGTCAGATTATATATGGCATAAATGGGAAAGTGATTTATGCTGGGAAGCCACTAAGGAGTTCAATGTGAATGCATAAGTAGGAACAAAATTAAAACACAAAGCTCCCCACTGACATTTAATTATTTAGTATTCCAAAGTAAGTAAAACCACCGTTTCCATCCACACAGAAGCCATGGCAGCAAAAGACTCTTTCCCCAGCAGTGAAACAGAAGACAACAGCTCTGCCTTCCCTCTCATTTGATGACCAGTAAATCCATTCTAAGCTCTTTCACTACCATGATGCTGATGACGAAGGAATGGCTCGTCAGAGGTGCAACTCCTAGGATCACACGTGTCACCATGTAATCACTACATCTTGGGATAAATAAAACTAACTAATGAGCTCAACAACTTAATTCAGAGTGCACAGAACGAAAGTTTAGTAGGTTACAAATCAATGACTACTTGTCAGTAATCAACAACAGACAGCTAGATAACCAAAAAAACATCAAACCCAATCAGGTTTGTATCCCACAACAAATTACCCTTCTGCACTGCAATGACCAACACCATTCACAGCCCTGACAGTCCCCTTGACAATTCAATTTGGAAAAACCATCAGAAGAAAGGGGGAACCGCCATTTAAGTATCAGTAGTTCTATCAGATCTGGTGGAAAAGAGGATAGGAAGGGGCTGCTCAGAAAGGAGCCCAAACAGCTCAGGAAATCCAACTTCCAAGAAACACAGCAACGGCATTCAGGCCTGAAGAGGTGCCCTTCAGTCTCCCCTGCAGAACAAGCTGTGCTCACTTTGTGACACCCAAGTTGGTAACAAAAAAGGGCTGAAGCTCTTCACAAATTAGCTGTGTCCTGTATCTGCAAGTTCAGCTTCAGGCAGCAAGAGATTTTCAGCTCTTTTGCTCCAGTAACTCCAACCACAGCTAGACAGGGTGAAGGTACAGTCAGGATACCAACTTGAGGATTGGGTAAGGCACGTGTGTTAAAACTCAAGAAATGTCCTTTAAAGCCACCTAAGAGCATAAAAACACTTATACTAGAAATATACCCAGCAGAACTATTGGTGACTTGACTATTGGTGCCCAGGGGGGTTGTGGAGTCTCCTTCTCTGGAGGTGTTTAAAACCCACCTGGATATGTTCCTGTGTGACTTGGCCTAGGTGGTCCTGCTCTGGCAGGATTGGACTAGATGATCTTTTGAGGTCCCTTCCAATCCCCAGTGTTCTGTGATTCTGTGACTACTGAGTCCCTGAGCTCCAATATTTATTCTTTAGCCAGGAATAAACTATCTTTTCAGCTTAACGTACTATCTGAAGAAAAGTATTTGAGAGCAATAACCACGTTACTGAATATAGACACAGCGTGACAGGTCCCCAAGTGAGGATGGAAATTCAGTGACTGCTTTTATTCCCTCTTGCAGCCTTTTGCACAAGGTCTCTGTAACTCCTGCCAGACAGGTTAGGTTATAACTCTGTTTAGAGAACCTGGATGACTAACTGGAAATGGCCAGGGAGCAATCCCAGAGCAGCACTCTCACCACATCTGAGGAGGCAACATTTCGAAAAGACCATCAATCTACAGCCTCATCCATGTCCTGAGCTTTGAAATGGTAGAACTCCAGCAGGAATTTGCTCCAGCTTTGCATTACTGTTGCTAACTTAAGCTATGCCCAGAGCAACCTCTACACTAAGACAAAATAAAACCCAAACATCTAACTGCCAGCACAACTTCATTTGAGAGTATTTTCTGGATCTTTTTTAAAACAAGAAAGCACTGATTAGCACATGCAAGACTAAATTATCCTACACCCATCAAGACATTGTAAGTATAATCAGGACTAGGTGAGAACACTGGCAGGGTTGATGCTGTGAACACCTTTTGTGTAAAAAGACAATTTCCCTATGGTATTTCCAACTGTCACAAAAAACCTCTCACAAAGAACATTGGGAGAGAAAAGATTCTTTTTGTGGAAGTGTTCCAGAATAATCTAAACCATAGTCATTAAAGTGTCACAAAAAGCTTTTCACAGTACACCTGTAACTCTTCAGGGATGGAAGGTACAACTACAGGCACCCGTCGGTGCCTTCATTCCTTGGGTACGTCCAACAAAGCAGCAGCAAAAGAGCCCTAAACCTTCAACTCTCCCACAGCCCCTGGAACTGCTGTAGAAGATCCTCCTGCCACTGGGACTTATTCAAGTGCTTCCTTGCTAGGGAATCAAGAAGCTGATATGGCAGGAAGGATGAACTGAAATGCTTCACCTTCCTGACCCACATTCTTCTTGTCAAAGGTGTGGAGAGGGACAGAACCTGTCTACACAGTCCACCACAGCAAACTGTCACTAGCTGGGAATTTTCAGCTGATTTTGGACAGGAACACTCATTTCTACAGTGGTCCTCATCTGAAAATTAATTCTATGTGATGGTTACACATAAAGATACAGGAACACCAAAGCCAGTTCATGGAAGACCCTCTGCAATTGCAGCTGGGGACAGTTTAAAATATTTGCTTCTGGCCAAAAATAATCACTTAAGAAAGGTAACTCCAACAGCAGAGGAGCCAGAAGGGAACACACACTTCTCTCTGTCTGAAAAAGAAGTGGAACAGACACCTCCAGGCTGAAGTAACTTGAAACACAGCAGAGTCACAAAACTTGCCAGTCCTGTGCAATAGAGGAATTGAACTTGGACTGCATGGCGGGGTTTGACCCAGAAGGAACCTCCATCACTGACATACTGCCCTCTCAAAACTAAGGCACTTGACACAGGCTGAGTGAGTTCAAACAGCTCACAGAGCTGCAGTGGGTACTGCCTGTCTGGTTTGTTCTCATCTGCAATCAGTCTCAGAAAAAACTAAATTAGGAAGATCTAGTGTTAAACAAATGTGGAAGCTCAACAACAAGAAAACAATAAATTAGAAAAATACACCATTAACAAGGTAGAGAACAGAGAACCGTGTGGCCCAGAAACATTCGTACTATGAAAAATAGCACTGCTGACAAATAAAGAAGCAAATGTAACCAAGATCATTGTTACAGATCAAAAGCTCCTGGAGACAACGCTTGAATCAAGGTTTCTTAAAGGCCTTTATTAGAATCAGCCTTTGCCGAGTTTAAAAATAACTGCACAGCAGCACTGACTATTCAGATGTATTTTACTAGTAATTTAAGTACATGGGAAGAGAACCCTGAAAAGATATGAACAAATTCTTTATCTTAAAAACCTGCTTAAACCCACTTAATTACAGACTTGCCAGGGGAGAGACTCTGACAGCTCTGCCTCTGCCTGAACTAGAGACCTTCTGACAGAGCAGTGGACTCTATCCACACAATCAACTAATTCCTTTGTGCATTTTTACTGCCATCCCACCTTGCTGAGTGATGTACCACACCCTCACCTCCTGTGATAAAGGGCATTCATACACCACAGGGAAGAAAGACCAGGTCATTTCCCTCTACCCCTAATAAGTACTGAGAACAGTACTCCAAACAGAGAACAGTACTTCAAACCAGCATCCTTTCAAATGGCCAGTGGAAAATCCCTCACCTGGCAATAAAAGATTTCCTTTCTCCTCTGTTGATGGAAAGCAGTTAGTAGGTAATTCAGCATTTATTGGAAAAACACTGCTGATACCTGACAGTGACTACACAGTGTCCATTTTCACCTCTTCCTTAGAATTTGCACTTGTCAAATCCTTGGGCAAAGCAACACACAGTTGGTCACAGATGTGATGTACCACTAAATAGCCTTATTACGCCTAGGGTAATTGAACTGCTACTTATGGGTTCATATCTTCTCAAGTCATCTGCAAAGTATTATCTATTATTCATGGCTAGAAATTATTCCTAGATTTAGAAGACATTTCTGCCCAGTTACCACCATCACACAGGTAACCGAGCACAATGCAAGATGCGCTGAGACAGTAACCGAGATGCACAATGGCCACACTTCAATTACTATGTGTGTTAATCACAGAGCATTAGGGATTGGAAGGGACTTTGAAAGATCATCCAGTACATCCCCCTGCCACAGCAGGATCCGTGAGATCCAGTCGTACAGGAACACGTAAATGTCTCCAGAGAAGAAGACTCCACAACGCTCCTGGGCAGCCCCTTTCAAGTGCTCTTTCACCCTCACTGGGAAGAAGTTTGTTCTCAGACTGATGTGGAACCTCCTCTGTTCCAGCTCACACCCACTGCCTTGTCATATTGATGTGGAATCTCCTCTCTTCCAGCTCACACCCGTTAACCCTTGTCTGATCATCAGATGACACTGAACAGAGCCTGGCTCCATCCTCCTGACACCCACCCTTTCCACAGTTATCAACATTCACAGGGTCACCCCTCAGGCTCCTTTTCTCCAAGCTCAACTGACCCAGCTCCATCAACCTCTCTTCATCAGGGAGATATTCCACTCCATCTTTGTGGCTCCGCGCTGGACTCTCTCAAGCAGTTCTGTGTCCTCCTGCAACTGAGGGGCCCAGAACTGGATGCAAGGTTCCTGATGTGGTCTCAGAAGAGCAGAGGAGAGGGGGAGGAGAGCCTCTCTCCATCTACTAAACACCCCCATTCTGATCCACCCAAGGATGCCGTTGGCCTTCTTGGCCTCAAGGGCACATTGCTGGCTCATGGTCATGTTCTACATCTATCAATACTGAAAGACAAGAGAGCCCGCAGGCTTATTCTTATTAGACTGGTACCAGTCTGCACACATCAAGTCCCAGCAGATCAAGAAATACCGGTCAGGAAGATCACCCAATCAAACTGTTAAATGGGGAAAGCCCTCAAAAGGATTTGTAATTTATTTATTTTAATGAGCCGTCACTACAATTCAGTGTGGTGAGGAATGGCAGTTTGTACCTAGGAGGATCATCATCATTTGGAACATCAGCTATATTTGACGCTGTCCTGCACACATTAAGCTGTTTATGGAAAAACATAACCTTTGGGTGTGATTCTGTCCACAAAATTACTAAAGACAATTAAAACACGAAGCATGGCTCTGAAAAATTTCCTGGAATCACTGCTGGAAGCTTGGGAACATGTTAAATCAAACCATGTCTTTGTCCAGAGCACACAAAACTCAACTTACGCCCCTCTGTGACCAGCATGGCTTCCCACTCCACGGGACACAGACACCTGATGGAAAACTGAGACTTTGGCAACTCATTTGTAATTCCTTACTTCAGCAACCACGTGGAGACTTAGCAGGAATTCCCAGTAAATCCACCTGCAGTTATCAGCAAGAAATCATCTCATCTTAACATAAACAGCCAAGTGGCTGTACTTACAAAGTGCTGACCACAAACGAGTCAGAGAGGGAATTTCAGCTCAAGAACAGTATTGCACTACTCAGAGAAATCTAACCTTTGCTCTGGAGCCGACTCAGATCCACCCAACACAAGGGATTATTCAGGTAGACTTCTCTGGAGACATTTAAAACCCACCTGTTTAAAACCAGGCCATGTTCCTGTGCTACTTGGTCTAGGTGATCCTGCTGTGGCAGGGGGATTGGACTAGATGATCTTTTAAGGTCCCTTCCAACCCCTAATGTTCTGTGACTTGTCACACATGTTTAGGGTCTCTCAAAACGCAGCACTTGAGTGACACAACTTTCTGCGACCCTCCCTTTTACCTATCATTATTTTGGTGACAAGCACTATGCATTTATCCAGAAATACAGCCCCTTCCCATTCTTTACTGGGAAAAAAGGCAAATGTCGTATTGCACAACGAGTGACACTAAACCATCAGCTGGAAGGAATTTCTAATGGGATGCCTACTCCTCACCTATCAAAACACACACAGTAAATAGAAAGCTTTCTGTCTATTCCTCATGTTCCTGAAGTGCAACAGGCTGCCCACGGAGAGTGTTGAATCGCCATCTCTTTCAGTCATGGAGATCTGGATCTCAGGGATAGGGTTTAGCAGTGGGGTGGGGCAGTTGGGTCCATGTTTGGACTCGATGCCCTTAAAAAGTCTTTTCCAACCTAAACTATTCTGTGATTCTATGAGTCTAAATTACCACTCAACCTTAGAACTCTCACCTGCTCATACAACATTCATGACCTGATATTCAGGACCCTGTAGCAGCATGAATTTAAAAATGATGGCAAGTGGAAAATTCGCCTTTCCAACCAAGCCATACGAGGAAGAAGCTGGACCACTGTCATTAGAGACACACGTGAAAAATAGCCCAGCAGTGACATAGCCAACTGTTTGCAACACGATTTAAAATACAACAAACCCTATCAAGTGGTAAAAATTTTAAGTTGCTGGCATACCAGCAGATTAAAATTTGAACTCGAGGAAGACTGTCTAGCCAAAAACCGCTGCGAGTTCTTTAATAAGTTCACAGACAGTCTTCTGGAAACAATTTGCTTCCAAAACAACACACTGTAGTATTTGAAGGCTTGATGCCAAATTTAAAATATTCTGATTACTTCTCATGGCAGGTATGCAGGCTCCTTTAAAAGCTGGGACACCATATCCCTTCCCATATCCCTTCATTTTCAGTTCCCAAGCAGTCCACAGATACCGCTTCCTTCAGTCTAGGAGGGCAGGAATACGCAAAACCTTGAGTAACCAAAAAACCTCCTCAGCTATTAGGTTACATCCAGAATTAGAATCTAATCGGAAAATACACCTGGATGCCACCAGACTTCTTGAATTTCCAAAAAGCCAATCAATCCTGGGCTGATTTTAAAGCCTTTCTAAACTACAAACTGTCCATCCTCTGACATCCAGGTCTCGCCAGTGTGAGTCCATTACCACAAAAATATCTGTCTGTAAGGGACCTCAAATGTCTATTCTGGGTAATGTAATGAAATCCAGGATTTTATTCAGAGAAACCAAGTCCCCTGAGCTAACCTACCCTTCAGTTAGTTATAAATGCTTGTAGAATATAAGGATAGTTAAAATCCCCCATGAAAACCAGGGCCTGTAGCTGTGAGGGGTGGGTGTCAGGAGGATGGAGCCAAGCTCTTTGCAATGTCATAGGACAAGGGGCAATGGGTGTAAGCTGGAACCTAGGAGGTTCCATATGAATGTGAGAAGAATTTCTTCACAGTGAGGGTGACAGAGCACTGGAACAGGCAGCCCAGGGGGGTCGCAGAGTCTCCTTCTCTGAAGACATTTAAGACCTGCCTCGATATGTTCCTGTGCAACTTGGTCTAGCTGGTCCCGCTGTGGCAGGGAGATTGGACTAGATGATCTTTCCAGGAGGTCCCTTCCAATTCCTCGTGTTCTGTGGTTCTGTCAAATGCATCTGCCCTTATTCAGATCGTAACCAAAACTGAAAACCAAAGCTGTCACGCTCAAGCAGCAGGATAATGCCAAGCGGTTACCACAAGCTCTTATTTTCACTCTAACACCTCACGCTTTTGGGGCTGTTTTACCATTTTAAGGGAATCACGAGAGGAGTATGTCACGGCGATTCACTCACACCCGGCGGCCGGACAGACCGACAGCTCGTTCAGACCGAGCGGGCCCCGCTCCCTCCCGCCCAGCCGAAGCCGGCTGAACCAAGCGGGGTCCGAGGAGGTGAAGCCGGGCCGGGTCTCCCCACCATCCCCGGGGGTCTCTCCCGACAATCCCGGCAGCGGCGCCATTTTAGGAGGCGATGAAAAGGCGGGAGGCGGGGCCAGGCTCCAGCACAGCAAGGAGAGGGGGCGCGGAGCCGCCCGCGGAAGGGGCCGCGGTTCCCCCCGCTTTCACAACCCGCTGCCACCCGCCACCGGGCAGTGCCTCGGCCGGTCCCGCCGAACCGCCCGGCAGGCCTCGGAGCCTCTTCCCGCCTCCCGTGGCCGCTCACCTTCCCGCCCAGCGGCTGCCCCGGCCCCAAGGCTTCCCGCACCAGACACCCTCCCCTACCAGACACCCGCTCGTCAGCTCTTACCTTCTCGCAGAGGCTCTTCACCTGCCCCTCAGATAGCTGCTTGCACTCGTTGAGCTGCTCCACCCACTGGTCGAGCTCCTTGGTGAAGACCTTCTCCTCCATCCCGCTCTCCCCCTCCTCCTCACCGAACGCCGCTGCTACTGCCGCACCGCCCCGGAGGGCCCCTGCGATCCGCGATCCCGACGGCGATGCGGCGGGACAGGACTAAGCGGCGGGCGGGGAGGGACTTAGGAGCGGACTGGAGCGCCCTGCGCTGCTGCTGCTGCAGCTCTGCCGCCCGCTGCTCGCACCGCACCGTGTAATGGCCGCCGCTCCTGACGTCACCGCCTCGTCCCACTACGGGCATGGGAAGGGAGGGGGGAAGAGGCTCCCGCCGCGGGGGGAGGAGGTAATGGCAATGGCGCACGCGCAGCAATGGGCGGGGCTGCGCATGCGCACAGGGCGGAGGCAAGGGGGCGCGCCCGCGCTGCGGGACGTGCCTGCGCATGCGCGACCTCGCGCGGCACAAAGAGGCGGTGGGTGAGGGGCGGGAATTGGCGGTCGGGGAGGGGTGTTCCCACCTCCCGGGGCGAGCCGCGGCCTGGTTCCTGCGCCTCAGCGGGCTGCCCTTCCTAGGGTGCGTCGGGGTCCTGGCGTGTCTTAGGGTGGAGGTCTACCTTGGGTCCTTGTCTGAGGAGCTGAGGGATAACGAGATGGGGTGGCCTGTTCCCTCCTGCCCTTGTGGGTCCAGGGCCTGCCCCTCAGAGGTCCCAGCCGTGTTCAGGGCTGCAAATGTCTGCTGTGGGAGTGGGTTTGTAGTGGTTTTGCTGTGTTTCGGTGCCCCTCTGGCAACTAGGAGGTGGAGGTGGTGGTGCTACTTGAAAATAAACCTGTTGAGGTTAAATGTGAGCATTAAATGTTACCTCAGTTGTAGCTTTAATTGGAAAGGCTCTATTTTATTTATTTAAATTAATAAACCACGTCCTTGGAATACTTGGGCTTATTATTATAGGTGGGTGTCAGGAGGCTGGATCCAGGCTCTGATCTGTGGCATCTAATGATAGGACAAGGGGCAATGGGTGTAAACTAGAACATACGAGGTTCTGCATAAATAGTTGGTTTCTCAGAAGCAATTTTCAGTGAGGGGGACAGAGCACTGGAAGGGGCTGCCCATGGAGGTTGTGGAGTCTCCTTCTCTGGAGACGTTTCAAACCCTCATGGATATGTTCCTGTGTGACTGGATCTAGGAGATCCTGCTGTGGCGGGAGGATTGAACTAGATGATCTTTTGAGGTGCTTTCTGGTCCCTAATGTTCTGTGATGATGTGACTGTGATCTAAGTGAGGAGAAGCCTAAGCTTTCAGCAAAACCCCCCCAAAAGGGGTGGATCTTGGCTCTCCTGCTGTACTCAGATACTCATTTTCTGCTTAAAGGAAGTTTTCAGTAAGTTAGACGATAAGGTGTAATAAAACAGAAGCCATGATCTGTAATAGATTATGTATTGTTCCGCAATTTGTATCTTAAATTACAGGGGTGCTCCTCTGCAGGGTTTAAGTAATTCCTCAGAAGAAAATAAATTAATAGTAAGAGGCATCATATTGTATTTAAATGGGTCACAATTTGTGCAGAATCTGTTGAAATTACCAGATCAACAAGGGTGTTTTTCAAATTAAGTGTCGTGTCCGGGTTTGCCTAATACAGAGTCTGCATTGTTAAATTCTTTACCTATTATTGGAGCAAATTAGCAATTACTTAGTGAGCAAGGGGAAAAGAATGTTTGCTTTTGTAGGTCAGTCTTGGTTTCTGTCATACTCTCCTAGTAGATACCTGCATGTTTGAGTGTCCTAACTCGGGGGTTTTGTTTTCCCTCAAAGATGTTTTTTACATCAGCTAGAACCTTCAGATGGTCTTAGCTTTGTACTTAAAGTTGTAGAAGAAAAAGTGTTACTCGCATATAAATGATAAGTTTCAAGGTTACCTTGTAAGCCCATCATCCTTAATACTCACCAAATAATCTTGAACAAATAAATGCGAAGAATGTGAAGCAATAACATCTCTTGTGTAACTTGCTGAGCTTATTCCCTCAGTAATTGGTGACCTTCTGGCGCATTCAGTTGTTTTAAGACCACATTTAGCTCTGTGTTTTCCCCACAGATAGTGACGTTCTTGGTGAAACTGGAGTAGCTGACGTTTTTGAACTTATCTTGGTGTCACTCTTGTGGTTAATTATGCTTCTGTCTACAAAAAAAATCCCCTAATTACTGTTATTTTTTACTTACTTTCCACAACTTTTGGAAAAACCTGAACCTACTGTTTTGCTACGCTGTGCCTCAGTCTCAACAGAAACCAGTGCTTTAGCTCCTCGTCAGGGACTAACTGATCCAGGGCAAGGTAGTCTCTGCTCCCGGATGACAGTCCCTGTAGGCAGATGGGAATCTGACTGTGGTGGAGTCCCCTCTTGATGTTTGGGCTCTCTGTGGCACAGTTGATCCAGCTGAAAAAGTAGGGGATGCGCTGGGTCCCAGTCTTTGTGCTCAGAATGGGATAGGGCTCTTGTTACCTGCACCCATTTGTGTTTCAGCAATAGGAAAGATGGAGTGAGAGAACAGACATAAAACCTTGTCAGCAGCAAGGAACTAATAACCTGATTGATTTTTCTTGTCCAAAGTCCCCTGGTGTTTTATCTAATAGGTGTGAGCTGGACAGGGCTTTTTCAGAACAGTTGGGATGGGTCCTCAGACCCACTGTTGGTTCACAGGAGTGTAGCGTTGTAGTGCTCACCTATGAAAGGAACCTTTTTGTTTGGAAAGACACAGTCCTGGCTCTTAACTGCCAAGACAATCCCCTTTGGAAGGGGTAGGTGATTCAGCACTCAGCTGACTAGGAGAGAATTCAGGGCTGGGCACAGGAAATTCAGGATTCAATTATCTGGACTGAAGGGAAAGGGAAAGAATTTGGTTTCTATCTCTATCCCAAGCCTTAGCACTGTATTTTATCCTATATTGCTTCAAATAGCTTGTATGTGGATCATAAATCTTCCGTCTTCCTACTCACAAGTCATAATCAATAGTTTAGAGACTCACGGTTGCTTTTTTCTCCTTTCTTAGATAGTTATCTGAGCCTTCAAAAGGAGGAAGAAATAATGAGAGAATACCTGCCGTGTTGCATAAGTCAGGCTTTGTCAGTACCTCAGATACATGGTAAGATTAAACCCTCGCTAATAACAGTTTGCATTTATCATGTGAATATTTCCCAGGCGTGTGTGTGGTTTGTAACTAAGGAGATGGATTGGGAGTGGCTGCTGTGGCGAGCTGGTGAGTTGGGTGGTCGTGGCTGCTGTACACCAGTGTTTGTATGACATCCCTGGGACAGCTTCACCCTTCAAGCTGACTGTGCTTATGTTTACACATAGAGAAATGGCCTTAAGTTGTGTCAGGGGAGGTTTAGATTGGACATTAGGAAGAAGTTCTTGACTGAGAGAGTGACTGGGCACTGGACCAGGCTGCCCAGGGAGGTGGTGGAGTCCCCATCCCTGGAGGTGTTTAACAACTGAGTAGCTAGAGCACTTGAGGCCGTGGTCTAGGGATTAGGGAGCTGTTGGCGTGAGGGCTGGACTTGATGATCCTCGAGCTCCTTTCCAGCCCTGAAGATTCTATGATTCTCTGGTGAGTGAGGTGGTTATTGTAGCTTTTTCTGGAGAACCACCGGATCTGTAATAGTCTGCATTGAATCTCGGACTCCTTGATCTGTGTGTTAGCACTTGCAGTAATCTTATTGCAAGTTGGTTACTGCAGGACACCAACATTTCTGCTGTAGCACAAGGCACATCAGTTGATGTTTAACTCTGGCAGATTTACATTTCCAGGCATCTTACAACTGTGAGTGTAGTGTTGATTAAGCGTTGTAGAGTAAGAAACACGTAAATTAGTTTCCTTCACACTTAACCTCGCTCTGAATATTTTACTGGTTCTAAATTATCTGTCAATGCCTGTCTGAAATATCTGTTGCTATGGTGTTTTGATACTAAATGCAGAATTAAAAGGCTACACCAGACTGTAATAGTGAGTTACCAACTTTTGATGCAGGGCTGCTGCCTTTGATTTAATCAATTTGTAAGCCAAGAGTACGGACGCTGGTACTTCAGTGTGGAAGTCAAACTGTCTATGGGGAAAGGGACTTCTGGTGAAATGAAGTCAGGAGTGTACATCGTGTGATCTCTCACGTATTCGGATACTGGTTGCTCACTGAGACAAAATATTTGTATGTTTCATGTCGAAGCAGTCCCACTAAGACAGATAAATCTTGTGATCCTTATAGACTGATTGCAAAAGATGGAAACTGGAAGAGAAGCTGTTTACATCAGGTATTTGTGCTATATCAGCATGATACAGTATTTCTGTATGTTTGACTCATTCTGGAGTCTTGACAGCACATGACAAAGGCAGCGACATCACTAGTCCCACTGTCAACAGAGGTCGACTGACTTGGAAAGGGAGGAATCTCATAATTAACCACTTCATTCACCACAAAACACTGACATTTGCCTGTTCACTGTGGTAGTGCAGAGAAAGCAGGAAGTGTCTGGCCTTATTGAGAGAAGAACTGTGGAAAAATTGCATTTTCAAATCACTATGGATACAGAGATTTCATAGTGAAGACACTAAAAACAGAGTCCTCATTCACAAAGGCTAAGGGGGTAATAATTGGCACATATTTAGTGTCCCCATGAGAGTGATGCTCTTGACTGAGTGATGATCAGACACTGGACTGGACTGCCCAGAGCAGTGGTGGAGTACCCATCACTGGAGGTGTTGGAGGACAGCCTGGCTGTGGCCCTTAGTGCCCTGGTCTGGCCACTGTGGTGGTGTTAGGTCCTGGGCTGGGCTGGATGAGCTCAAAGGGCTTTTCTAGCATTGGTCATTCTGTGATCCAGCCCAGTGCTGTCTCCTGGCTGGGTGGAAGTGGGGACATCAGTGTGGACCACAGCATGTGACCATGTTATTTGGTAGATACTCATGTGTTTAGATTTAAAGCAAATAACCTAAACATCAATTAAAAGTCCTGCTAAGCCTGTGTTAGGAGGCTTTACTCTGGCTTTTTCCTGGTGTGGTGCTTTAATCAACACAGCTCATGTTACAAGGGCTGTGGAACAGCTCTTCTTGTCTTTAGTCATAGAATCGCTCAGGTTGGAAAAGACCTTTAGGACCAAGCCCAACTGTCCCAACCCACCACTAAACCCTGTCCCTGAGCTCCAGATCTCCACAACTATGAAACATGTCCAGGGATGGCAATTCAACCTCCTTCCTGGGCAGCCTGTCCAAAGGCCTGAGTGCCCTTTCCATGAGGTTTTTCCTAAGGTCCAACCTAAACCTCCCTGGCACAACTTAAGGCCATTTCCATGAGCTCCATTTGTGCGGCCAACAGATTATTAATACATACAAGCGGTTGTCATGGAGATAATCTGATACAAAGTGAGGGTTTTTAATAAGTGGCACAAACTTGGCACATCCCACATGCCTTGTACAGTTAATTCCTACCTAATGCTTCCTGCGTTAGCCTGGGATAGATAGGTATCTGCCTTTTGTGCCAGCATGCTACAGAGAAACCAGCTTCTGGCTTTCACATGGTTGGCTTTAGGAATCTGAAAAATGTGGGACTTCTAAGAGATGGGGTTTTGTTTTGTCAAGTCACAACATCTTAGCACAGGGCTGCGCTTCTTATTTCTTTGAAATCTCAGATAACAGTTGAGTTAGGGCTGAAACCCTCTGCCGGATATGTGTTTTTCTCCTCCTCGTGGTGCACTGACTTACAGAAAAATGCAGGAGCTTAATCCAAAAGAAGGCAGCTGGCTAATGTAGCAGGGGAGCTTCAGGGCCATAATGAGGATCATTTTGCTTGGAATGAGGCTGCAATCCCATTAAATGCCTGCAAATCCAGGAGGACCAAGTGCTGTACTTGCAAACGTAAGGATATTAAGCTTGAGCTCTCCGCAACGTTTTGCCCCTGCTTGTTGTAACAGTTTGCTGTTTAACTGTCCAGTGAACAGTGCAGCTCAACCGGTAAAGAAGGAGCTGGGTCTCTTGAGCCTGAAGAAATGAAGACTGAGAGATGACCTCATTAATACTTATAAATATGTGAAGGGTGGGTGTCAGGAGGATGGAGCCAGGCTCTGCTCAGGGGCATCTAATGATAGGACAAGGGGCAGTGGGGGTGAGCTGGAACAGAGGAGGTTCTGCATCAATCTGAGAACTACTTCATCATGAGGGTGACAGAGCTGCCCATGGAGGTTGTGGAGTGTCCTCCTCTGGAGACACTTAAACCCCCTGGATATGTTCTTGTGTGAGTGGATCTAGGGGATCCTGCTGTTGTGGGGGGATTGGACTGGATGATCTTTCTGGGTCCCTTCCAGTCCCTAATGTTCTGTGACTCTCACCTTCATTCTGGACCTCTGTTCCTTGTCCTGGAGATCCTGTGACAGTTAAACCAGGCAGCACTTAACTGATGGGGCCATTCCATGTTTATTTATTGCAATGAATGAATGAGAAGGTCTGCATGTTATAGCTATTACTTCTGTTTTTTTCAGATATTTACTCTTCAGTTAATAATCCATCACAGTTTCTGTCATAACAAAACTGAGGCAGTGTGGCCTAGATTTTCGGGTAGTGAGGTGGATTGTAAACTGGCTACAGGGTAGAAGTCAGAGAGTGGTGGTCAATGGGACAGAGTCTAGTTGGAGGCCTGTGTCTAGTGGAGTGCCCCAGGGATCGGTGCTGGGACCGGTCCTGTTCAATCTATTCATTGATGACTTGGATGAGGGATTGGCATGCACTGTCAGCAAGTTTGCTGATGACACAAAGCTGGGTGGTGTCGCCGACACCCCCGCAGACTGTGCTGCCATTCAGCGAGATCTGGACAGGCTGGAGAACTGGGCAGAGAAAAATCTAATGAGCTATAACAAGAGTAAGTGCAGAGTCTTGCATCTGGGCAAGAACAACCCCAGGTACCAGTATAGGCTGGGGACTGACCGGTTGGAGTGTAGTGTAGGGGAAAGGGACTTGGGGGTCCTGGTGGACAACAAGATGACTATGAGCCAGCAATGTGCTCTTGTGGCCAAGAAGGCCAACAGCATCCTGGGGTGGATTAGAAGAGGGGTGGTTAGCAGATCAAGAGAGGTTCTTCTCCCCCTCTACTCTGCCCTGGTGAGACCACACCTGGAGTATTGTGTCCAGTTCTGGGCTCCTCAGTACAAGAGGGATGTGGAGCTGCTGGAGAGAGTTCAGCGTAGGGCAACAAAGATGATAAGAGAGGTGGAACACCTCCCTTATGAGGAGAGGTTGAGGGAGCTGGGTCTCTTTAGCTTGGATAAGAGGAGACTGAGGGGCGACCTCATTAATGTCTACAAATATTTGAGGGGTGGGTGTCAGGAGGATGGCACTGGGCTGTTCTCGGTGTCATGTAGTGATAGGACAAGGGGCAATGGTTGTAAGCTGGAACATAGGAGGTTCCGCATCAACCTGAGAAGGAACTTCTTCACAGTGAGGGTGACGGAGCACTGGAACAGGCTGCCCAGGGGGGTTGTGGAGTCTCCTTCTCTGGAGATGTTCAAGACCCGACTGGACAGGTTCCTGTGTGACTTGGTTTAGGTGATCCTGCTGTTGCAGGCGGATTGGACTAGATGATCTTTCGAGGTCCCTTCCGATCCGTAATGATTCTATGATTCTATGATTCTATGATTCTGGGCCAAGCATCTCAAGAGTTAAGCTACAGAAAGGCTGAAGGAAGGATTGCAGCAAGAGCTATTTCTCCTTTGCTTTCCTGCCAGGTAAATACAGGTTTCCTTCATAGCACTGCCAGTATCTTGTAAGTAATGCAACAGGAACCCAACTGGGGAGTCCCCATGATGTCTAGAAGGGTGTTACTCTGTTGTTCTTGGAGTTGTCACAGAGGTACAGGCCCCTTGGCTTGGCTCAACTGCTGCCTTGTCACCCAGCTCAGCACCTGCTCTCCAGCTCAGTTCAAAGCTGTGCTGGCTCCTGCCTGCTGCTTAAATGCTTCTTCTGAATGGAGAGAGCGGGGAGGGAAATTTTCTTTTGAAATCTATTTCTGAATGTGCTAAAGGACAAAGGAGAGCTGTGATCTATTCGCTGCGCAGGCACGCTTATTCTTAGCTCATGATTTTGCTGTGCTGTGGTTAACACGTGTATTATTAGTAATAGCTAGTTACAAGTAATAACCCGACCTTATTTTTAACCTGATACTGAATCAGATGGCACTGTAATAGGTGCGTTCACCGCTGCACTTTGCTCTTTGAATGTTATCATTCAGAATTTCAACCCCTTCCATTTTAGGCATTAAAAATCAGTGGCAAGATGTGGTGATTATTGTTGTTCTAAATCTCATTTGCAGCCTTACATAACAGTGTTCTCACCAAAAGCCTTCTTTTAAGGGTGGAGTGGAAGAACGTGCTGTAGCAACCTGAAATTATTTGTGCTACTGTAGCTGGGTTGTACAGAGCCTGGCTAGAACTGTCTCTTCTGGTTTTATGAGTTTAATATTCATAAAACAAAGATATTGATGAGAATAAAACTGAGGAGCTTTGGCACTACAAAGTCCTGTGTTGTCAGCACACCTCAGTCCATGGTAATCCTGTGTTGCCCAAGCAGAAACTACGAGTCGTGCCAACTCAGTGACAGTCAAAATATCAGTGAGTGCAATAATAATAAATATAGAGACATGCAAAATGAAAGAACAGTGCTGATTCCTTGGAATGAGAATACCCTTGGGTGGATGGAGCTACACTTGATAAATTTGAACTTACTCAGCTTGATAAACCTAAGCTTCCTCATTAGTGACACTGTGTCCATAGGCAAAGGACTGTCTCCAGTTTTACTGACTGAGACTATTTACCCTTCCCCACATTTCCTCATCGTATCCATTGAACTCGTGGCAGGAAAAGGGTGAAACAGTGCTGGGAAGAGGCAGTGGCCAATCCTGGGAACATTAAATAACTCCCTGAGCTGTAATAAACTCCCTGTGATCACAGTAAGAACAAACCCTGATCTCTTCTATTTGAGTAATAAACTTCTGCTTTTAACCTCGTTTCATTGGATGCTGTGACCTCCCTCCTTGATCGACATCTTTATTGCATCAAAACCAGCATCATTCTTCCTGATCACCATTCTTCTCCTTTTGTCCTTTTCCCTGCACAGAACTTCCTTTCTTCTCCCTTTTCAGCCTCACTGAATCTGATTTAGCCAGGTGATCCACAAACACCTCATAAGCTCTGGAAACATCCTTCTAATCTGAGAGGCTTTTCTCCCTGGAGTTGTGTGTAAGATAAATGCAACAGTAAATTAATTTTCACTAAATTCAACTAATAAAAACATCACATTTAGCTAAAGAATGAGGAAGAGCCAGTCTCACGTAGGTGGTAGTGCCTGAATCCTCATTTCAGCGGGGACTGGGATCTCTCTGACCTTAGTGTTCAAAGCCAGGAGCTAGTACTAACCTTGTGAGTTAATTTGTACACTTCACCGGTGTGGTTTTCCTCCTCGGGTTACAAACTGAAAAGATCAATGGAATTCTGACTGTTGTATTCATTGGGTGAATAATTGCTCCCTAATTAAATAATGATATCAGGTGTATTATCGGCAAGGAGAACTGGTTTCAGAGAGCTGTCATTAACTTCAGCAATTAGGATTTTTCACTTCCACAATGAATGGAGCTGCATTACAGGGCTGAATGAGTGGAGAGGCGATGCAGGGGCTGTTACAACAGTGGCTGATCTCAGTCCTGCAGAATGAGAGAGACAAGGGAGGCTCTGTCCTGGGAACACTGGCCTGGTGCTTTGGGACACTGCCCAGTGAGTTTAATTTTGATTCACATTTTAGTATTAAAAAAATCATACAAAAAAACCCTGTCTGAACAGAAACCTTCTTTCAAAACCTGTGTCTTTGCAAAAACAACCCCAGGGACCAGTATAGGTTGAGGACTGACTTGTTGGAGAGCAGTGCAGGAGAAAGGGACCTGGAGGTCCTGCATGACAGCAAGATGACCATGAGCCAGCAATGGGCCGTTGTGGCCAAGAAAACCAATGGCATCCTGGCATGGATCAGATGAGAGGTGGTTAGTAGATCCAGAGAGGTTCTCCTCCCTCTCTACTCTTCTTTGGTGAGACCACATCTGAAATCTTGTGTCCAGTTCTGGGCCCCTCAGTTCCAGAAGGACACAGAGCTGCTGGAGAGAGTCCAGCACAGAGATTATGAAGGTAGTAGAGCATCTTCCTGGTGAGGAAAGGATGAGGGAGCTGGGTCTCTTGAGCTTGGAAGAAAGGAGACTGAGGAGTGACCCCCTGAATGTTGGTAAATACAGAAAGGGTGGGTGTCAGGAGGATGGAGCCAGGCTTTGCTCAGTGGCACCCAGTGGTAGGACAAGGGATATGAGCTGGAACAGAGGAGGTTCCACATCAAGCTGAGAAATAACTGCTTCCCAGTAAGGGTGACAGAGCACTGGAAGGGGCTGCCCAGCAAGGGTGTGGAGTCTCCTTCTCTGGAGACATTGAAGACCCCCCTGGATATGTTCTTGTGTGACTGGATCTAGGGGCCCCTGCTGTGGCAGGGGGACTGAGCTACATGATCTTTCTAGATCCCTTCCAATCCCTAATTGTCTGTGATTCTGTCATCTTCCAGTTTACCAGAGCTTTACAAATTAATTCCCTAATGTTACAGAAATTTCCTAATTAAATTCCTAATGTTCCTAATGTACAAATTAATTTCCTAAATATTATTCCTGCTGTGCTTGTATGGCAGCTCTTCCTAGATGCAGTCCCTCAATGAATTACCCTCTTTGTCCTGACTAGTGACAGTTCCCTTAAAAAAGTGATATCTACTACAGTGGGAGAAGATTCATTATCATTTTTGTAGTAATCCAGAAAACTGTGTTGCTACAGCTCCTGCTGCTCCAAGTTGTGGACAGTGTCCAGCTGAAGGCTGTTGGGCAGATGGACCAAAATCTGTGTGTAGCTAATACACCAAGTGCAAGAATTTCCACAGCAAAGGTGTGTACGTTACAGTAGCCTTGAGATAGGGCTGAGTTCTTCCAGAACAAGTTCTTCTGGTTTACTGTGACTATTTAATACACTTCTGCATTCAAGAAAATAACTCTTGGTCTTACTTTGTACTACGAAACCAGTATAGCAGGAGGCTGGTGAGCAGATGAGGTGACATCTCTTGTATCAGTGAGAGATTTTCAGGCTGTTTCAACTCCCACTTTCCCTTCTGCGAAGTGTTAGAGCTACAATTAATTTTGCTAGCGAGATGAGGAGATGTTTTAAACTGAAATATGGTTTCTTCAAAGTATGAGATGTCTTCAGCAGAAAGTCAGAGCAATGAAGTGGGCAAAGTCATTATTTTCTTACGTCTGTGAATGAAGAGGGCTGCTGGGCAGAGTCACTGAAGGCATTGTGTTCATCTGTTTTAAATATAAATGCTTTCTACATTTCACCCAGAAGAAATACAGATCTCTCTATATTCCTTGTACAGAGGATAGCCCTAAAAAGTGCTGACAAAGGATATCTGTTGTGTGCCTGTTCACTTACTGCATTTCTGCTCAAAAATATTCTGCAGTGCTCAGTGCCTTGTAGGCAGTGAGGTAATTTTCCTTCTCCTGAGAAGCAGCTCTAAGACAGAACAGCAGCCCTGGATCTTATACTCACCAACAAGGAGGGTCTGGCTGAAGCAGAGAATCACAGAATCATTAGAGATTGGAAGGGACCTCAAAAAATCATCTAGTCCAATCCCCCTGCCACAGCAGGACCACCTGGACCAAGTCACACAGGAACGAAGGTTGAGGGCAGCCACGGGTGCAGTGACCATGAGATGGTGGAGTTCAGGATCTCATGTGGCGGGAACAGAATACCTAGCAGAATCACAAACCTGGACTTCAGCAGGGCCAACTTTGGCCTTTTCAATCAATCAAGAAATCCCATGGGACAGGGTACTGGCAGGTAAAGGGGTCCAAGATAGTTGGTTAACATTCAAAGACCACTTCTTTCAAGCCTAAGAGAAGAGCATCCCAACGGGTAGGGAGCCAGAAGACCTTTGTGGTTAAACAGGAAGCTGCTGGGCAAACTCAAGAGGAAGAAGAAAATCTATAGATCGTGGAAGGAGGGGATGGCCACTTGGGATGATTATAAGGCTCTAGTCAGAGGATGTAGGGATGCAACTAGGAAAGCCAAGGCCTCCTTGCAAGAGATGTCAAGGGCAACAGAAAGAGCTTCACAGGACCTCATCCTGCAATGTATTTGAAGAAGCAGGGGGTTGGACTAGATGTTCTTTCAAGGTCCTTTCCAGTCCCTAATGTTCTGTGCTTCTGTGACCATAGGATTTCTAGATGAGGGGGTGACCAATGACCACTACATCTTTTTAAATGACTAATACACATTTTTCATGTACATTTGCTACCCACAAAGTGCAGTTGACTGCCCAGTGAAACCATGTTTGTGACAGATGCTGGCAGTCAGAGTACTGTACCTACCTGTGCATCCAATTCATTTCTAGTCCTCTTTTTACAATGGGATTGTGAATTGTACTTTTTTGGTCCATATTATAATTAAAGGGTGGAACAGCTGGTGAGGACTTGAAGAGATGCATCTATTAAATGAACATAGAGAACATCTCCACATTATAATTTAATCTAATGGGATTTTACTTGGGTGAAATAAATCTCCACAGAGTAGTGCTTGGGGATGTTTACTATATGAGAGGCTTCACTGTTAAAAGATTTCACTGAGTCATGCTGTGACTCTCTGCCAAATACCGATCATATGACCAACCCAGTGCAAAAAGGGTGGTTCTTCATGCCAATGTATTTCACAGTGAACCCTTCTGGACTATAAACCTGTGGATTTTATGTCCCCAAAGGGGGACAACGCGACCTGGCTGCGTGTTTAAAATAGAGCAGATGCCAGCAAGCACGAGGTAGCTGGTCCAGTAGTAGGGCTGGTGTCGCAAGAGAGTGGGTCTGACACCGTTGCAGAGGTAGCGTTAAGTCAGCCTAAACGTCGATACCAGTGGAAGTTTTGTCAGGGCCAGGAATCAAGGTGCTGCTGCTCTTGAGATGACAACCAGTTTCAAAAGGTCGAAGAACAAACTTCCTCGTTTCTGTTGCAACAGGGATTTTAATTACTGTAGTCAAGACAGACAAAGAAAATCCCAAAGTAAAGGCAGGAATTTTCTCAGTGACGGTGGACGCTGCTCAGTTTTCCTAAATCTCAGATAATATTTATACTTTACTGTAAATATTTGAGTGAGACTTGTCTAAGCTGCCTTTCGGGAATCCTGAATTTTATTACTGGAACGGGAATTTAAATCTGTGGAAAGCTACAGGAAATGTTTTGTACGAGTGATTCTTTACTCCAGCAAGCTCCAGCTGTAGATGCATAATACTCGTCTCCCACGCAGCTCCACCATGGCTAGCAATCAATACATTGTCTTCTGCATACAAAGGCTGTTCCTCTGATAATCAGAGGCGGGGACAGGGATGAAATCATTATGGAAAATAGTGCTAGGAAGAACACAAAGCCTCACAAGAGGCCCGAGTGCCTCTGCTGCAGCCCTTACTCCAGCTCAGATACACTACAGATGAACTTGCCTCCGTCACTGCTAAGAAACAGAGTTAAGGGGACGAGTGCACATACCATGGAAAGTTGAAATTACATTTCCCTTCAGCATGATCAGTGAAATCACTGTTCTGCTGCGTGGGGATGATTGAGAGGTCACAGAGGATTATGTGGACATTTATGTTTCAGTCTGGTTTAAGTGCGTTCGACTCCAGTGATACCAGCAAAATTGTTTCCACCTTCTGTAATGCTGCATTTGCTTCTGGGACTCGGTGAAAGAACAATAAGGTTTATTAACTGCACGTATTTGTCTCTTGCTGTGGTCTTGGGTTTTCAGATTTTTAACATTCAGCTACTGAACTGTTGTTTCACGTGTCCTGAAGCTTCTCTTCCTGTTGTGTGGAGATGGAAAAATAGGATGGGTGGTGCTTTTGGAATATCACAGGCCCCACCTTGCTCAGACAGAGCAGGACACCCTCTAATGGCAGTGGGATTTGCCACAGAATCTGACATAGTGTCACTTAGATGTAGTGTTGGTGGATCTGATTTAGGGGTGAACTTGTAGAGTGGGGTTGATTGTTGGACTTGATGATCCCGAGGGTCTTTTCCAACCTGAATGACTCTATGATTCTCTGTGGTGCTTAAGTCTTTGCCAACCACTGCACAAGATGAGATCTCTCATCTCCTCTTCCTTAGAATAGTGGGATTGTTCTGGTTGGAAAAGATCTTCAGGATCCAGTCCAACCATTAACTCAGCTCTACCAAGCCAAGCTCTGTCCCTAAGCTGCAGATCCCCACAACTGTGAAACATGTCCAAGGATAGCAATTCACTCTCCTCCCTGGGCAGCCTGTTCCAAGTCCAGAAGACCCTCTCCAGGAATAGTTTTTCCTGATGTCCACTGTAAACATGTCTTCCCTGGTCAGGGAAGAAGAACATTCACTGTGCTTCCTCTGTGAGGTGTCCATAGAGGAATGTCTTCTGCACTGGCTGTTTCTCACTTCCCTAACCATTAGCTCACGCTTCCTTCTCTTCATATGTAGGGGGGGGAGCACTGGCACAGCCAAAGTGAAGCCTATGGACTTACTGAGCAGTCTCTCCTTTGGCATCCTATGCTCTTCAAACGGCAGCAAAACGCAGTCGATGAGATAATTAGCAGCTGTAGTCAAGTGACTTGAGGGAAGATGCAAGTTCTGAATTTTGAGAGGATATTTGTGTATCTGATGCAATTTTGTCTCATCACTCTCTGCGTAGGTTTTCTATGCAACGACACAAAGGAGAGAATTAACCAATGAGTCCGAAATACTACCACTAGGAAAATACCTATTTTGTTTTAACAGCTGCTACGACATCTTCTCCATTAAACCTAAAAAATGCCCTTGAGCAGAGGTTTAGAAGTTCAGCTTTTACTGTCAGGAACACCCCACAACCACCAGAAAACGATCTGGATGTGCCTTCAGCTGCATCACTAAGTGCCATAGGTGCTTCTGAATGGAGAAGTTATTTCCAGCTTAAAGAAGCACCTTGTTTCCCCAGTTTTCTTCCAGCAAGGAGGTTCCTGATTTGATTTCTTCTTTCAGCAGAGAGGCAAATAGTTACTGATTTCCCAGGGACAAAGCATCTGATAGCAGATTATCTGGTCTCCTCTGACCACTCTTCTAAAACCTGATCGTTCTTTGTGTCTGAACAAATGGAGCTCATTTCTAAAACAAAGAGCTTCCACATCAATATGAGAAGGAACTTGTTCCCCGTGAGGGTGACAGAGCACTGGAAGGGGCTGCCCAGTGGGGTTGTGGAGTCTCCTCCTCTGGAGACATTTCAAACCCTCCTGGGCATGTTCCTGTGTGACTGGCTCTAGGTGATCCTGCTGTGGCAGGGGGATTGGACTGGATGATCTTTTGAGGTCCTTTCCAACTCCTAATGTTCTGTGATTGTGTGAAATGCCACTCTTTGAGGGGCAAAGCATCAGGTTTTCATACTAACTCTTCAGTAGCATTTTCCATCAGTAGCTCCCAGTGAGGCTTTGCACTGTCAGCACCACTTCAGAGATGAGCAATCTGATGTGCTCAGCAGTGAGATGATTTACCCCAAACCAGCTTGGCCAAGGAAGGACCACAATCTAGAAATCTAGGTTAGTGTCAGATCCAGTTGGTCATTTAAAAGAGAAACCCAGTCTACTTATTTTTGGAGGATTTGCCAACTCTGCTTCCTTTTCACACCTTTTATGTTATATTTCTTGAGTCTCACAGATCCCATGTTTCTTTCTGGGAGCTTCAAGGTATTCGTCCATCTCCCCAGCTGGGATGTGGTGTGCAAAATCTGCTGTGGTGAGCTCTGTCCCCTCGCCAATGTAAGCTATTTGGGGATTTGGTGACTTTAAGCCCCCACTTTCCTACTTACCCTGAGCCCTCAAAATAAATGTTCAGATAGGATTATAGGAGCAAACGCATTAGGAGAGAGGAAGGGATTTTTTAAATAGCCCAGCAGCTAAATCTGAGTGTAATCTCTTCTAATTGTCCCAGTATTTGTGCGTGGGGCTTGGAGCTGTAAGGACAAGCCACATGTGGGATGTACACTACACCAATTCATGGAGCTTTCAGAAGTGTTGGTTACACAGGGGTGATGTCAGTAAAGGTTTATCCATGGCAAATCTGCTCTCTTCAGAGGCCGGCGCGGCTTTTTCACACCCACACGTGATAAAAGCAGCTGCTACACTTAGAATCTGTCACTCATGAACAGTGCAAGACTAAATAGGAAGGAATTAAGAAGTACCCAAGCTATCCTTATGTTGACTGTGTGACTTCTTGCCATGTAACATTAATCAAAACATGGCTCACACTTGGAGATGTTGTATTGCAATTGCTGAATTTAATTAGTTACGATGCTATAAGGCCACGAAAGGAAAGAAGTATTTATTTTACACTTAAATGTACAATAGGGGTCTTTATTTTTTTAACTTTGCTTGTTTATTTAACACTCCAAGTTTTTTATGGCCTACTGTCTCGCTTGGGGAGCTTGTTATTTATTTTTTTTTCCTAGCAATAACAGAATGATTGAGGCTGGAAAAGCCCTCTGAGCTCATCCAGCCCAGACCAGCACCTAACATCACCACAGCAGCCAGACCAGGGCACTAAGGGCCACAGCCAGGCTGGCCTTCAACACCTCCAGTGGATGGGGACTCCACCACTGCCCTGAGCAGTCCTTTCCAGGCTCTGATCACCCTTTCCATGAGGAAGGGCTTCCTAACACCCAATGTAACCCTCCCCTGGCAGCTTCAGGCCCTGCCCTCTGGTCCTGGTGCTGGTTGCCTGGGAGAAGAGCCTGACCCCCACCTGACTACAACTTCCCTTCAGGGAGTTGGAGAGAGGGAGAAGGTCCCCCCCTGGGTCTCCTCCAGGCTCAACACAGTCCGCACTGGAAGGGGCTGCCCAGGGGTGTTGTTGAGTCTCCTTCTCTGGAGACATTTCCAACCCTCCTGGACATGTTCCTGTGCAACTTGGTCTAGGTGGTCCTGCTCTGGCAGGGGGATTGGACTAGATGATGAGGTCCCTTCCAGTCCCTAATGATTCTGTGATTCTATGACCTTTCAAGATCCATTCCTAATGTTCCGTGATCCTGTGACTGTAGGGGGTTTCAGCTTGTAAAGCCAGGACTGTGTTTTCACATCCCAGGTGGAGCAGCCCCACTTCTTGCTGTGTCCCAGTGGTGCCACAAGGCTTTAGTGCAGGAAAAGAACCTCAAATTCAAAAAGAACCATTTCTGGTCAGGTTGTTTTTGTCCAGATGAAGTCCTTGTGCGACCCCACGTGCGATTAATGCCAGCACAGCTTAGAGAAAGATGCGGGACTGGGAAACAAACAACATGACTTTGGGCTGCATAAGGCAGAGCTGCTGCCAAAAGAAACGTTCATCAAGCTGTACCCAGTATTTGTTTAGAAACAATTCTGAAATAAAGTTTGAGAACACTTGTAGATGAAACGTGTTTAGTTGCTGGGATAAAAGGCTGTAGCCAAAGCTAAATCTGGCTTCTAATTACACAGAATAAACAGATACTAAAAAAATTAGTCTCTGTGAAGTTTAATTAGATAATTTCACAGTGAATCTTTAAATAGTAGATATTTAATAATAAAAAAATATTAAGTAAGATCTTTTAAAATCCTTCCTGCCTGTCATGCTGGTCTCCAAGGTCTCTATATCAGTGTTTAAGGTTAAAAGCATTTCTGGACAATCAACTCCAGGACCAGAAAGTACATCAAAACCAGCTTTTGGCTAAAAAGCCTCTTCTCCCTTTTTCACATTAGCTTTATTTTCATTAATGATGCAAGAGCTGGAAAGGTTAAGAAACAGAGGTAGTTCAGCACTGATGAGGCCACTTCTTGAGTACTGGGTCCAGTTTTGGGCACCTCAATACAAAAGAGATGTGGAGGTGCTGGAGCAGGTGCAGAGGAGGGCAACTAAGCTGGTGAAGGGCCTGGAGAATAAATCTTATGAGGAAAGACTGAGAGAGTTGGGGCTCTTTAGTTTGAGGAAGAGGAGGCTGAGAGGAGACCTCATCGCTCTCTACAACTATCTGAAAGGACACTGTAGAGATGTTGGTGCTGGGCTCTTCTCACAAGCAATTAGTGATAGAACAGGAGGGAAGGGATTCAAGTTACAACAGGGAAGGGTTAGACTTGAAAACTTTTTTTCACAGAAAAGGTGGTCAGGTGCTGGAAGGGGCTTCCCAGGGAGGTGGTTGAGTCGCCAGCCCTGGACGTGTTTAAGGATTGTTTGGATGAGGTGTTGAGGGATCTGGTTTAGGGGTGAACTTGTAAGGTAGGGTTGATGGTTGGACTCGATAATCCCAGGGGCATTTTGCAACCAGAGTGATTCTATGATGAATCCTCCCCTGTAAAAATGTGCAGTTTAAAGTCCAGCAGGTAAGAAAACACCTTCTGTTCCAGCTGTACATAATGTTTTTCATCTGGCATCTGTTTCCCCTTTAAATGATGAAACATTAAAACCTGAACTAAAAATAACCCTGTTGTCTGTTCCAGTTCAGGAAATTTTCTCTGAGCCAAGTTTTGTTGTTTATTGGGTTTTTTTCCCCTGTTCTTGCCAGTGTAAATCAGCTCAACAGTTGCTGACTCTGCAGTCACGACGGGTTTCATACAATCTTCATTTACTTTCTTTTATTTCTGGAAGCTGCGACAAAACAGCTGGAAGACTCAGTCCAGAGTATTCTTGACATACCTGGAATTAAAGAGCAGATGATCCTCTGCAAAAGAAATGTTCCATCATTAATGAACAGATCTCAAAGGAGGGGAGGAAGGTGCTGCAGAGAGATCTGGACAGGCTGGGTCAATAGGCAGAGGCCAAGGTTTAATAGGACCAAGGGCAGGGTCTTACACTTTGGTCACAAGAACCCCCTGCAGCTACAGACTTGGGGAGGACTGGCTGGAGAGCAGCCTGGCAGAGAGGAACCTGGCAGGACTGAGTAACAACTGGTTGAACAGGAGCCAGCAGGGTGCCCAGGTGGCCCAAAAGGCCAATGGCATCCTGGCTTGGATCAGCAATAGTGAGGCCAGCAGGGCTAGAGACATCATTCTCCCCCTTTACTGGGCACTGGGAAAGCCTCCCCTCCAGCACTGGGGGCAGTGCCTAGCTCCTCACTGCAAGAAAGAGATTGAGGGTTTGGAGCAGGTCCAGAGAAGCAATGAGGCTGGGGAAGGGACTGGAAAGGCTGATGAGCAGAGGCTAAGGGAGCTGGGAGTCTTTATCCTGTAGAAGAGGAGACTCAGNGACTCAGGGGGGACCTTCTCCCGCTCTCCAACTCCCTGAAGGAGGTTGTAGTCAGGTGGGGGTCAGGCTCTTCTCCCAGGCAACCAGCCCCAGGACAAGAGGGCAGGGTCTGAAGCTGCACCAGGGGAGGGTTGGGTTGGATGTCGGGAAGCCCTTCCTCATGGAAAGGGTGATCAGAGCCTGGACTGGACTGCCCAGGGCAATGGTGGAGTCCCCATCCCTGGAGGTGTTGAAGGCCAGCCTGGCTGTGGCTCTTAGTGCCCTGGTGTGGCTGCCGTGATGATTTTGGGTCCTGGTCTGGGCTGGATGAGCTCAGAGGGCTTCTCCAGCCTCAATCTGAGAGTCTGTATTTCCTAGCTGGAATCTGATGCTTTAACAAGTGAAGAAGGTTTTGGTGCTAGTGTTGAAAACACAATCACCTTCACACAGGAAAATTTTCCACAATAATTTAAGGAAAACAGTTGTTGCCTTCCCAAAGCCTGGGCTGTTCTGCCAGGCATTAAAACCAACACTTCTCCTCTTTTAGCAGTCCTACACCTTTGGTGCTTTGAAGGAGAATTTAATGTTGTTTCTTGTAAGAACTTAGCTTTCAGGTCTGGTGAGAATCCGATAGCAAGAAAATGAAATGATTTTTGAAGTTACATTAAAGAACGATTTATCTCTTAAACTTCTATGCCAACATCTAACATAAATATGTTATTTAACAACCCAGGGAGCCAAACAGCTCCGGAGCAGTTCCAAGAACACCAACTGTGTGCATTAAAAATGGAGCTTCTCAGCAGAGGACACAACCGACCCCTCAGCACTAGAAGATACTGGTGTTAACATCTGCGTGAAAGAAACGCTGTACAGCTTCCCTGGAGTGTCCAAGGTGGAGGTAAACACATAACTTGTTAGAATCTCCTTGTCTTGGGTGGATTCATCTCCCCACAGCCCCTGGGCTGATGGAGAGAGCTGGTGCCTTTCACAAGGCTCCACAGCCACACCTGCTGGCTGGCGGGCTCAGCACAGAGGAAACCAACCGTCATTGTTAGAGAAATCATTCCAAACCCGGTGCCTAGTGCTGTATCTCAGCGTGATGCCCTCACTCTGTCACACACACAGATGTTAAACTTCATGTTTTTAAAGTATGTATACCAAGAGCTGTGTGGAGGCTCTTATAAAACCCCCTTTGTGACCAAGCCGTTGCAAACTAGAAATTCCTGAGCCACCAAAACCTATTGGCTTTTCTTAAACACATTAGCAGGTGATTTGAATGTTTTGTGAGAGATTTTATAGATCTTTAGGGGAACACAGGCTTTTGAGGACCTTTAGGGACATATTTAGGCTCCTCTGAATACCTCTGCTGCACACACAACCCAAGGAGAGTTTGCAGTCTGCAGGAGCCACTGGTATATGAATTTATATCCGTTCATTAGATTATTCATAAATTCCTATAATGAAGTTAGGAAGAATCTTTTAATCTAGTGCTATTTGCTCTCTGTTCCCTTCCTTCAATCTTCTTTTGTCATTGCACCGACATCGGTGAGATCTAGGGTGTCTGGATCTTATTCTGCTGCTGCGTAACCTAGTTCATGGGTTTTGGCTCAGCTCTCTGGATGAGTTGTTATTTTAGCTCCCAGTTCTAGGGTAGGTAAGGGCCCCAGAGTTTTACCTAGATTATACCAGTGAAATTATTCCCTTTAGGAGCAGTGGGCTGCGTGAGGACTGTCCCAGAACACTCCTCTGATAGATGGGGGTTATGAATGAACTACTGAGGTAGCTGTGGCAACTAGGCATCAACTCAGGGCTTTTCCACCTCCCAGGCTGACCCTTTCTCTCTATAGCATCTTCATTTCCAAATAACATCTACGTTGATTCTTCTGTGGATGTGGTTCACACGTGTGAACAGAGCCTGAAGTTCTTACAGTCCCTCAGCTGGAGACATGGAGTGTGAAGCAAAAGACGAGAACCATAAAATCATCAACTTAGATCTTCTGGCCAGGCAGGAAAATGTGGTGTCTACGCTGCAGTCACTACAGATTGTTCCTCCAACAAGTACCTTCTTCTCTGAGGATATCAGAAGATACCAGGGGTTTGCAGTCCAGTTCAGGTGGAATCAGGCTCCCTGCCAGCGGTGTCTCCAGAGCTCACAGTGCCATGTTCCTCGCCTGCGTACCTGGGGATATCTCCCTGGCGGCACCACTGCCTGCCTCCAGCGTCTGAAATGGAAGGGCCCAAGTCCAAGAGGTAGGATCCCTATCCCAATAAACAGAGACACCCTTCCAGAAGCAGTTTAGAACATCTGATTTAAGAGTTTCATTATGGCCTAACAGGGGGGATGGGAAGCATTTTCCGAGAATCTCTGCTTCTCTTCACTGACTCTGTGGATGAAAAGCAGACGCTGCTAACCCAAACAAATAAATCAAATGTCTGAAGCGGATGGACTAAAACCCCTCTAAATGCATAGGAAGAGACCAGCTTCCTTTATCGTGCCCTCGTTCTGAAAGAACATCCTCCATCCCTCCATTGCCATCCCACTTCCAGCCACCACTGCCGGATGATGGTGGCCACTTCGTGGGTCACGTTCTCATGTCCCTTTGTGCTGTCTCTGCGTGATTCGTCTTAAACATAAAAGAAGCCTGAATAAACACACAAAGACAAAATCAAATAAATCCTCCTGGAGGCTCTCAAACTGTTTGTGAAAGGATTTCAAGGGGGTTACAAAGACTTGTGAGGAATGACAGCGGATTCTCTCACACCCCACAAAGCTCCATTTCATTCAAAGTATTAAACTTCGTCATCATCACTTAACGCCTTCTGAAAATACATCTGTAACTCAAAGTCAACCCACCCTCCACACAAATGATGACTCTGGAGATTTAAACACGTCTCCCACTGCAGCTATCAGAGCAGAACCAGCGAGGGAAGGAGAAAACCCTCTTCCAGCACTGTCATTCAGCTGTGGGAGGAGAGCTTGGCCCCTGCTCTTTGCTTCAATCCCCAAAGAATGAATGAGATCCTTCATTTCTTTGCAGCAACTGCATTTTCTATTGCTGGAGTAAGAATGAATCAGAAAAGGCTGCTGCTGGTGGTGACAGCTTCGCTGGACTTAACCCAACAGAGGGCTTCAGCATGGTGTGTTTGAGTTTTCGTGGTGCTGATGGGTTATTAGACATGCCTGGGCTCTGCATTACAGAATCACAGAATGATTGAGGCTGGAAAAGCCCTCTGAGCTCATCCAGCCCAGACCAGGACCTAACATCACCCCAGCAGCCAGACCAGGGCGACTCTACCAGTGCCCTGGGCAGTCCTTTCCAGGCTCTAATCACCATGAGGAAGGGCTTCCTAACATCCAGCCTAACCCTCCTCTGGCAGCTTGAGGCCCTGCCCTCTGTCCTGGTGCTGGTTGCCTGGGAGAAGAGCCCGACCCCCACCTGACTACAACCTCCCTTCAGGGAGTTGGAGAGAGGGAGAAGGTTCCCCCTTAAGTCTTCTCTTCTCCAGGCTAAACACCCTCAGCTTCTCCATCAGTCTTTCTCTCCAGTCACCTCGTTGCTCCTCTGGACCTGTTCCAGCCCTTCAATATTTTTCTTGAAGTGAGGTGCCCAGCACTGCCCCCAGTACTCAAAAGAGAGGCCTCCCCAGTGCCCAGTAAAGAAGGAGAATGATGTCCCTAGCCTTGCTGACCACACTATTGCTGATCCAAGCCAGGATGCCATAGGCCTTCTGGGCCACCTGGGCACCCTGCTGGCTCCTGTTCAGCCAGTTGTCACCCAGTCCTGCCAGGCTGCTCTGCAGCCACTAATCCCCAAGTCTGTAGCTGCAGAGGGTTACTGTGGCTGTTCTGGTTGTGTAAAAGAGCTTCTTCTTGTCATTTATGTTAAGACTTAAGGCATCAGCTCTCTCTGTGGAAGAAAATGTTTTAGGCTTGGTCTTAAAAACGAAACAGAGCAAGCTAGTAAAAAAAGAAAATGCTTTCCAATTAGATTATTCTTCCTTCATCTGCTCCTCAGATCTTTTCATGACAGGAAATTGCCTATTGGATTTTTGATTTTGCTTAATGGAAATGGCAAAACTTAAATCTTATCCCCGTTCCCACTGACATCAGGGGAAACGAGATTTCATCTCTGAGCAGAACATTATGGGTTTTTTTAACAAAACCATTAGTGTCTGCAACTGCATCTCAGAGAACATCCTCATTATAGCGTCAGGGAATTTAAATTAACTGAAATGCTTGTGAAACTTGGGAGCTCCTTGGCATTTCTGAAAACCCCAACTTCTCTAATTAGCAATCTCTGCTATGCTGTGTTCTTCATAGAGTCATAGAATGGCCAGGGTTGGAAAGGACCTTAAAGATCATCTCGTTCCAACCCCCTTGCACAGACAAGGCCACCTTCACTAGAGCAGGCTACTCAGGGCCCCAGACAACCTGCCCTTCAACACCGACAGGGATGGGGCAGCCACAAAGTCCTTGGGCAACCTGTTCCAGCATCTCCCCGCCCTCACAGGGAAGTATTTGTTCTTCATGTCCAATCTCAATCTTCCCTCTTCAAGTCTGGAACCCCTTCCCTTGTCCTCTCATGTCAAAAGCCCTTCCCCAGGTTTCTTGTAGCCCCCTTCAGAGACTGGAAAGCTGCTTGAAGGTCACCTGGGAGCCTCCTCTTCTCCAGGCTGAACAACTCCAACTTGCTCAGCCTGTCCTCAGAGGGGAGCTGCTCCAGCCCTCTCAGCATTTGAGTTCCAGGAGCTCTATATCCTCCTTATGCTGGGGACTCCAGAACTTTTGCACTGAGGTAGAACTAGGTCTGGTTTAAACAAAAGCTTCTTCAGAACATCAACTATGTAAAAACAAAATGATTCTAAGTGGTACAAGGACCTCAGTGTGAAGTAGTCCATGGGGTTAATGTGGTTCTTTTAATACCTGTGCTCTTATCTGTGATTTATTCGTATTCGTGTAGTATTTTTTAATTCTGCTCATTCCTTTGCCACGTTCTGGCTCAGCAGCGTTAGTCCTGAGCCCGGAGGTGCGTTGTGAAAAATAACTTGATGGATGTTTGCATTTTGGGAAGGCTGATGGAGCAGAAACAAAGACTTGGAGTCTGTTTTCCAAATAACATCCATCTCTACTGGAGCAGACTGTAGTTCTTGTTATGACCTTGCTGAAGAGGAAGTCTGTGTGAACTGAAATCAAAAGCGGGGTTTTTTTGTCTTATCAACAGCAGTTTCAACGTTAAGAACAGCGTCAACCTCCTTCATATGGTCAGGTTGAAAAGACTTAACTTGCTGTTTGAATTTATCCATCATACAAGCCTAGATCTCAGAGCTCCAGCTTTATTTGCAACCTGTGGATTTGATAAGAAAAGGCTTCAAAATTCCGTTTCTAGTATCTCCAAGTGATCAGGGGCCTTCACAACAATAATGTAAGATCTTACCTGGAAGACTGATCATGAAATGGATCACGCTGATGATCTTAGAGGTCTTCTCCAGTCTCAGTAGTTCTGTGATACTGTGTTTTGTTATTGCTCTCAGATCATATCCCTCCTTGTTTTGCACTGTCAGTTAACTTTGCTTGTTAATTCTTTATTCAGAAAATGTCTTGAGAGTTCGAATTGGCTTGAAATGATTTGCAGAATTGGAACAAGCAAGGAGACATCAGACTAGAGGAGACCTTGGATAGTCATAGAACTGCTGCAGTGTGTTTGGACCCAGCTCTGAAGTTGGGAGAAGCTAAAAATACTCAGTATTTCATCCAGCCCCTCACATTCCTGCGTCGCCAGCTGTCTCTCCAGCTGCTGCCATAGGTTACCCTTCCCATTTCCCACCTTGTCCTTTTCCTTCGTGCTGTCTCATCTCTTTTAGCCACTTCTGCTTTGCTCACGAACCTGCCCCATGCTGTGCACAAACTGCTCTCTGTCTCTCATCACCTACATTCAGCAGTTGCTAATTGTAATCGCGTCAGGACGTTGATGACTTTGGGAAACGAGGGCACCGTGTGCCTCACAGAGTCCCTTCTGAAGTAGCAGGGGAGTTTTTTCAGCCCATGCTTCCCTACCTTGAGAACTTTTAGAACAAACAGAACCTGCTTCTTATTAAACTGTTTTGGGGGTTTTTTTTCCTTTCTCTTTTTTTCCCCCCTTTTCCTCCTCAGATGAGGAGTTCAGTGGGTTTAATCGGGAATGTCCACACATGAGTGCTCAACATAAGAAGGGGACAGAGCTCCTGGAACAGGTCCAGAGGAGATCAACTCAAATGATCAGAGGGCTGGAGCACCTCCCCTATGAAGACAGGCTGAGCAGGTTGGGGCTGTTCAGCCTGGAGAAGAGGAAGCTCCCAGGTGACCTTGGAGCAGCTTTCTAATAGCTGTAGGGGGCTACAAGAAACCTGGGGGAGGGCTTTTGACATGAGTGGCAGCAAGAGGACAAGAGGAAGGGGTTCCAGACTTGAAGAGGGGAGATTGAGGCTGGACACGAGGAACTAATACTTCCCCGTGAGGGTGGAGAGATGCTGGAACAGGTTGCCCAAGGCAGCTGTGGCTGCCCTGTCCCTGTCGGTGTTGAAGGGCAGGTTGTCTGGGGCCCTGAGTAACCTGCTCTGGTGAAGGTGTCCCTGCCTGTGCAGGAGGTTTGGAACTGGATGATCCTTAAGGTCCCTTCCAGCCCTGCCCATTCTATGATTCTACCTGGCCTTTTAATTACCATAATTGTATTTTATTTTAAACTAAGGGCTACACTCTTGGTGGCACCGCATCTCCCCAACATCACCAAGAACCAGGACATGAGTCTGTGTTTACATTAAGGCCTCTACATGCACAATCTCCAGAGGAATTGAGGGGCCCGTGTGGCAAAACGTGCTGTTATGCCTGATGAAAAATTGATAACAATTAATTTTTAAAGCATCCAGTTGCTGCAAAACATCAAATTGGGCTGAATATACAACCTGGAAGTAAGAAACCACATTTATAGCTTCCTGATCATAGAATCATAAAATCATTATGGCTGGAAAGGACCTCCAGGAGCATCAAGTCCAGCTCTCATCCCAGCATCTCCCTAACCCCTAGACCATGGCCTCAAGGGCTCCAGCTACTTGGTTTTTAAAGACCTCCAGGGATGGGGACTCCACCACCTCCCTGGGCAGCCTGGTCCAGTGCCCAACCACTCTCTCTGCAAAGAACTTCTTCCCAAGATCCAACCCAAACCTCCCCTGATGCAACGTGAGGCCATTTCCACTTGTCCTATCATTAGTAATTTGGGAGAAGAAACCAGGACCAGCCTGACTACAACCTACTTTTTGGCTGATTTGACTGGAAGTTGTTTTTCCTGTACTTTGCAGAGTTCAATTAAATCAGAGGGCGCTGGTTCCCTGGTTAGGAGAAAACCCAACACGTCTGACATTCTCACTGACCTTTCATGGCTGTAGGTTTAAACTCAAGTATTATCACTGGAGCTGTTAGGGGAGATCTCCCGAGTGCTCCCAAACACCACCGAGATATCTTTGTGAGGAAATACTTGTGGATAATCCCCCCTCTGTTCAGGGACGGCACGCAACTGGTGTCATAAAAATCCACCCCCGTTTTGCAGCCAATGTGCACTGGGGACCCTGGGAAGGGAGCCAAGGCAAAGTGATGTAATCCACGGCTGACAAAAAAAGCCACTTTGGGGGGACCTTTGGGGAAGCTGGAGCAGGACACTGTGAGCTGCAGCGCTGACCTCTGAAAGGCAGGAACAGGAGGGGAGGTCTTTCAGCCAGTTCTGCTTTCCCTTTGCGGTGCTGAGAACACGACAACATCCAGGCAGAGCGATCGGTAGCTCAGCAGAACTCACACACATGTTATTCCACTGCTTGGGTGACACTGGGGCTGCTTTGGCCAACAGCATTCCCCACCTTCTGTGTCCAGTTGTTAAACTTACTTTAGATGCTCATTTTCCTTTGGCAGCCATGCACACTTGTACACGGCAGCAACACCCTTCGGAGAACAGGCTGTGTGGGGTCAGAGGCAGCTCCTAGCTCCGCTGCAGTGTGGGTTAAATAAGCTCCTTCCTGTGGCTCCACTTCTCTGTTGGAGCCAAGGGTGACCAAATCAGAGATTTCTTGGCCACATCACTAAGTGGAATGTCTTTGCTCTTGAACTTTTGAGGAAGAAGGATGGTGTCTCCCGAAGAAGGGCGTGGCAGAGCCTCCCCTCAGCAACTGCTGAGGTGATTGGGGACCAAACCCCCTAACGGGGGACTTGGCTTGTTCACTTCCCTAACTTTGGAGTCTTGGCTTTGGCTGGTACTAACATAAACAACTCTTCCCAGGGGAACACTGCGGCATGAGAGAGTGACCTGGGGAAAAACAGAAAGAGGTTATTAGGAGGATGGATTGTTTTAGAAAACAGAAGTTTATAACATATCATTTTTGGAGAAAAAGATAGGGATAAAAACTGAACTTGAGACAACTTTCTGATCACAAAGTTCATAGAATCATCATGGCTGGGAAGGACCTGCAAGATCATCATGTCCAGCCCTCATCCCAACAGCTCTCTAACCCCTAGACCATGGCCTCAAGTGCTCTAGCTACTCAGTTTTTAAACACCTCCAGCGATGGGAACTCTACCACCTCCCTGGGCAGCCTGTTCCAGTGCCCAACTGCTCTCTCAGCAAATAAGTTCTTCCTAATATCCAATCTAAACCTCTCCTGACACAACTTGAGGCCATTTCCCCTCATCCTATTATCAGTAATTTGGGAGAAGAGGCCAGCACCAGCCTGACTACAACCTCCTTTGAGATAGCTGTAGAGAGCAAGAAGGTCTCCTGTCAGCCTCCTCTTCTCTAGACTAAATAATCCCAGTTCCCTCAGTCACTCTTCATAGGCCCTGTTCTCCAGACCTCTCCTCAGCCTTGTTGCGCTTCTCTGGCCCCAGCACTTTTTCCATCTATTTCAGTCCTGATCAGGAAGTTTGAAGAAGTTAGTCCTGAAATTGTTGCTTCAACCTGGCTCTTAAAGCGAGCAGGTTACAAATTGCAAACATCACAGAATCACAGAACATCAGGGATTGGAAGGGACCTTGAAAGATCACCCAGTCCAATCCCCCTGCCAGAGCAGGATCCCCTAGACCAAGTCACACAGGAACACGTCCAGGTGGGTTTTAAACATCTCCAGAGAAGGAGACTCCACAACCTCCCTGGGCAGCCCCTTCCAGTGCTCAGTCACCCTCCCTGGGAAGAAGTTCCCTCTGATATTTGTATGGAACCTCCTCTGTTCCAGCTCACACCCATTGCCCTTGGTCCTATCACTAGATGACACTGAGCAGAGCCTGGCTCCATCCTCCTGACACCCACCCCTCACATATTTATAGACATTAATGAGGTCACCCCTCAGTCTCCTCTCCTCCAAGCTCAAGAGACCCAGCTCCCTCAGCCTTTCCTCATGAAATTAAACTGTAATAGCAGCAGTGCATTTAAATTAATTAAGTAAGGAAGGTCTGGAGATAATTATCAGCAGATTTAAATTTGAAGTGGTCGTTCAGTGCCGATTTGAGAGCATTAAAGGCCTTTAGCAAGGGCAGAGTCTCTCTTTTGTCTCGATTTTTGGGGGCCAGAGTTAACTTCATTTAAAAACCTGCACGTGCGGAGCAGAAATCGCAGCCGGTTCTTCAGAGGAAAAGAAAAGAAAGCTTTTGATTTATTAATTGAAATAGTAAAACAAGCCACCACACCCACGTAACTGTGGGACAGGATTATAAAGAAAACGTTCCATGAGATAACGTCACCACCCTGTTCCCTGGCGCTGTCAGCGAAGCGGAAATACTGTCGCTCTTGTTCCCAAGCCAGGTGGAGACAACGTAGGGTTTTACCTTTTCAGGTTAAACTCTTGATTTTTGAGGTTTGGGGTTATTTTTTCCCCTGTTCAGGGGTCCCACAGAGGAGCTCTGAGTGAGGCGGGCACGAGTGTGGCTTGAGCTTAGCAGGGTTCTTCAGAGCTGCTCCTCAAGCAGGGGATGCTCTCGCTGCCTGGCCTGGGTGACTTAACAGTGAAATCACAGAACATGAGGGGTCAGCAGGGACCTTCAAAGATCAGCCAGTCCAATCCCCTGTTGTTAAACCAACGTTAATCATAGACTCATCATGGCTGGAAAGGACCTCCAGGATCATCAAGTCCAGTCCTCATCCCATCATCTCCCTGAATGATTTATACAGGCCCAAGCTCGCGCTTGTTTTCCACCGGCTGCCTTCCCCCTTACGAATTAGCCGGAGCTAAATATAAACTGCCCAAAGCTAGAGGAGCAGCAGGGGAATGTGAAATCAAAATGTCTGTGTGACGGGAAGAGGAAGAGAACCCAGGAGAGGGTTTGCTTGGTGGGAACCATTTCTCACTGCTGTAACTGACTGGGCAACCTTGGCTTCTCCTTCCCTCACACCATCAGGATTTGGTGATCTGAATCCTGGTGATTCAGATCCTTTTAGGATCTGAATGTTGTCACCGAGGTGGGACACGGGGTTAAAAAGCGTTAACTGGGTCTTCGCAGGGTAAAATCCTGAGGTTCTGCTGCTTGAGATAACTGGGGCCAGTGGCCAACAGCAGCCCTGAGCTGGATTCAACCCAGGGTCGCTGCTCCCTGAACAGGGGCTGGGGATGAACCCTCCGTTTATTGTTAGAGTCCCACCACGTCCTTCAGCCTCACCACAAGGAAAAGCGAGGAGGCACCAGCGATCGCCCACAGTCCCCGGTGCTGGGCCAGCGTCCAAGGTTCCACCTCAGCAGCGGGTCATGAGTCTCCTGAAGTAATGGGGTTAACAACACAAACAACCCACAGCCCTGCCCCGCTTCCCTTCTGGGGGACAGACACTTCCTTCTGCTTCTGACCCTCCCCGTTCGCTCTCGGGTGGTTAAATCAGCTGCTCCCCGACAGCCCCGACGCTGTTCCAGCGCTGGTTCCCTGCCCCGGGGGCTCCGAGCCCTGCGGCGTCCCCCGGCCGGGTCTCCCCGGGCCGAGTGCCCCCCACCCCGCCTCCCGCCGTGGTCTGTCCCAGCGGCGCGCCCCGCCCCTCGGCGGAAGGAGACGCCATTGCGGCTTGTTTGTGCAGGCGGCGGAGGGAGGCGGTGCTGCGGCCCGCGGACTCTTTTCCCCGCGGCCATCATGTCCACCCCGGCGCGGCGCAGGCTGATGCGAGACTTCAAGAGGTGAGCGACGACCCTTTCATTTCTACATCCCCTCAACCCCACGCAGCTTCCCCCTCGGGACCCTCCCGGAGCGACCACCGCGGGCTGGCAGCGGGGGAAGAGCCTTTGTGCCGGGACCGGGTCCTTTGACCGCCCCCCCCCCCCCCCCCCCCCCCCCCCCCCCCG